>CM076983.1:38989166-39291666 GCA_039105355.1 Benthosema pterotum | reverse complement strand
GGAATGACAGTAGACCTATACGTTTAAGATAATATGCAGTCTGAGTTACTTAAAACAACCACTGTAGGCCTACATAAGCTGTTTATGGCAGAATTAAACAAGTATTTTGAGGTGGAGGACTGCTGTCGCATTGTGACATGCCAGATGCTGAGGGCATGGGGCGCGTCGGCAGGAATGAGGTCTGCAAATGCATACGGTATGATATAATAATATAGTAATAGTATTAATATGTTTGCAAATAACAGCTCATGGACGCTTATTTGGACGAGAGCGGCAGCGCAGCAGCACGCCAGCACAGCGTCAGACTTTTTTTTTCTCCCCCTCTCTTTTTTTTTTCTCCTCCTCCGTCTTTTGACAGTTTTGCGGGACATTAGTCCCTTTTTGAGGGACGCGGGACAGAGGGTTGAATTTCGGGACTGTCCCGCGAGATCCGGGACAGGTGGGCACTATAGTCCTGCTCGTTAAAGCCAAGCTCCCAAGTCGCCCCACACAGCGCAGCAGCCTTCTAACTCACGCCATCAATCTATTCTAGTTCGTTACAATATGTTTTGTAGCCGAGATGAGCTGTTTCTGCCGGCCGTTCCAACAACACCGATCAAATGATAGACAGGTCCGAGAGTTGCCAGGTCGCCAGTGGCGTGCACAGAGTTTTATGGGCAGGTGCTCAAATGTAACCAGGAGGGCACTCTAGCCGCCGGGCGGCGGAAATTGAGTTTTGGGGGGTTAAAAACGCATAGAAAACAGCATTTCAGCATCTGTTTTGCTCTTTCTAAAAGGGCATGTTGGTCCAGAGAGGGCCACTAGGGGGTTCTCAAACCCCCCTTGACGTCTATGTATGCACGCCTATGCCAGGTCCGACGGGTTGCCAGGTTTGACAGGACCTCCAAAACCAGGCAATGACATCCGTGATTCATTTCTTACATTTAAATTAAAGGAAATAAACCAACTCTAATAACCAAGTAGTAGCCTGCAACACCCCCGCATCTATCCAGCTAACCCACTCGTCCGGGGGCGTCACCACCTCCAGGAATACGCGGGGGCAGACGTTGCTTCAGGGCATATCCACAACACTTCATCACTGGACGTCATCGGTCATTATTGCTACATCGGATCGCGTACACCACGGCCCAGGCCCAATGCGCCTTCTCCAGTCCGAACCTCACAGCCTCCACGCCAAGGTCCAGTACGCCACGACGCCTCCTCGCCAGGTCCAGCACGCCATGCCGCCTCCACGCCAGGTCCAGCACGCCACGCCGCCTCCACGCCAGGTCCAGCACGCCACGCCGCCGCCACGCCAGGTCCAGCACGCCACGCTGCCTCCACGCCAGGTTCAGCACGCCACGCCGCCTCCACGCCAGGTTCAGCACGCCACGCCGCCTCCACGCCAGGTCCAGCACGCCACGCCACGCCGCCTCCACGCCAGGTCCAGCACGCCACGCCACGCCGCCTCCACGCCAGGTCCAGCACGCCACGCCGCCTCCACGCCAGGTCCAGCACGCCACGCCACGCCGCCTCCACGCCAGGTCCAGCACGCCACGCCGCCTCCACGCCAGGTTCAGCACGCCACGCCGCCTCCACGCCAGGTCCAGCACGCCACGCCGCCTCCACGCCAGGTTCAGCACGCCACGCCGCCTCCACCCCAGGTCCAGCACGCCACGCCACGTCGCCTCCACGCCAGGTCCAGCACGCCACGCCACGTCGCCTCCACGCCAGGTCCAGCACGCCACGCCGCCTCCACGCCAGGTCCAGCACGCCACGCCAGGTCCAGCACGCCACCAGCCTCCATGCCAGGTCCAGCACGCCACCAGCCTCCATGCCAGGTCCAGCACGCCACCAGCCTCCATGCCAGGTCCAGCACGCCACCAGCCTCCACGCCAGGTCCAGCACGCCACCAGCCTCCACGCCAGGTCCAGCACGCCACCAGCCTCCATGCCAGGTCCAGCATGCTACGCAGCCTCCACGCCAGGTCCAACACGCCACGCAGCCTCCATGCCAGGTCTAGCACGCCACACCGCCCCCACCACAGATCCAGCACGCCAGGCAGCCTCTGTCTCAGGTCCAGCACGTAACACGGCCTACGTCTCAGGTCCAGCACACCACACAGCGTACACCTCATGCCCAGCACGTCACACAGCCTACACCTCAGGTCCAGCACGTCACACAGCCTACGCCTCAGGTCCAGCACCACACACAGCCTACACCTCAGGTCCAGCACGCCACACAGCCTACGTCTCAGGTCCAGCACGCCACACAGCCTACACCTCAGGTCCAGCACGCCACACAGCCTACGCCTCAGGTCCAGCACGCCACACAGCCTCCACACCAGGTCCATCCAGAAAGAAGGATAGAAAGCGCCATAACGCTCAGCACGCTACGCAGCCTCTACCATACGCTCAGCACGCTACGCAGCCTCCATCATACACGCAGCACGCTACGCAGCCTCCACCATACGCTCGGCACGCCACGCAGCCCCCACCATACGCTCAGCACGCTACGCAGCCTCCATCATACGCTCGGCACGCTACGCGGCCTCTACCATACACTCAGCACGCTACGCAGCCTCCATCATACGCTCAGCACTCTACGCAGCCTCCATCATACGCTCGGCACGCTATGCAGCCTCCATCATACGCTCGGCACGCTACGCAGCCTCAATCATACGCTCAGCACGCTACACAGCCTCCATCATACGCTCAGCACGCTACGCAGCCTCCACCATACGCTCAGCATGCTATGCGGCCTCCACCATACGCTCAGCACGCTACGCGGCCTCTACCATACGCTCAGCACGCTACGCGGCCTCTACCATACGCTCAGCACGCTACGCAACGCAGCCTCTACCATACGCGCAGCACGCTACGCAGCCTCTACCATACGCGCAGCACGATGCGCAGCCTCTACCATACGCCCAGCACGCTACGCAGCCTCTACCTTACGCTCAGCACGCAACACAGCCTTCACTCCAGGCTCAGCATGGCACACAGCCTCGGCCATGTGCACTCAAAAAGAACAAGAAAAGAAAAGGAAAAAGATAAAAATAATAATAATATTAAAATAAATAAATAAAAATAAATAAATAAATAAATAAAATTAAATAAATAAGAGCAGCCCCACAGACTCTGCTCCTCCCTTCCCCTTCCCACCCTCCTCTCCCTGCCCCCTCCTCCCGGCGCCGTGCGCCCCCTTTCCCCCGATCCCTGGATCGGCACACCGTGTCGCATCCATACTCGGAGCAGTGCCAAGCACTCTCCACTCCTAAACCCTCCCACCCTCCTTCCCGTTCCCTCTCTTCCCGGCGCCGTGCGCCCCCTTCTCCCAATCCCCGGATTGGAACACCGCATCACATCCGTACTCGGTTCAGCGCCAGTCACTCTCCATTCCTACAGCCTTGGCCACACGCAATCGAGCAGCCCCACACACTCTGCTCCTCCCTTCCCCTTCCCACCCTCCTCCCGGCGCCGTGCGCCCCCTTTCCCCCGATCCCAGGATCGGCACACCGTGTCGCATCCATACTCGGAGCAGTGCCAAGCACTCTCCACTCCTAGACCCTCCCACCCTCCTTCCCGTTCCCTCTCTTCCCGGCGCCGTGCGCCCCCCTTCTCCCAATCCCTGGATTGGAACACCGCGTCACAGCCCCACACACTCTGCTCCTCCCTTCTCCTTTCCACCCTCCTCTCCCTTCCCCCTCCTCCCGGCGCCGTGCGCCCCCTTTCCCCTGATTCCTGGATCGGCACACTGTGTCGCATCCATACTCGGAGCAGCGCCAAGCACTCTCCACTCCTAAACCCTCCCACCCTCCTTCCGCCTCCCTCTCTTCCCGGCGCCAGCACCGTGCGCCTCCTCCTTCCTCTGGGCCCAATGAGCCCCCCCAGACTCCTCGCGACCGGCACCACGCGCCTCTTCCATCCGCTGCGCCACGCCCGCAACTTCCATCATGGCTAGGCTTGGACTAGATCCTGCAGTGACCGGCAGCACGGATCCTAACCAGTGCCAGTCATTGCATCCTGAACCCGGACCAGTCACTCCCAAGTCACCCTCCAGTTGAAGTCCTGTCTCGGTCACAGACGAGCCAAGCCGACTCATCGCAAGTACGCCGGCCACTTCCCGTGCTCCGCAGGGAGGGCGCCACGCCGGCTCCTAGACTAGCCGTCTACACAGCACGGCCTCGAACCTCAGCCCAGCCACCCATCCCCCACGAGCTTGCCGCATTCTTCAGCCACTCCATTCGCCAGCAGCTACACGTCCATCAACCACCACGTGCAGTCTACCCAAGCATCTCCGCCATGGTTCCTTTGGGGACTGGAATGGTCACATGAAGCATCCTACTTCGCTAGGCTATACAGCCTCAGTAACGCAGTTTCCAACTCCCATCCATCTCCCGGGCCTTCTCCCTCTCCCCACGTTCCAACATTACGCGCTACTCCGCCCCCAGACACCAATGTCGTCGGCAAGTCCGTCTCGTCTTCCAGCGGTTCATCCTTCAACAGATGTCAGTCTTCCATTCTCAGCGATTGTGCGTAATTGAACCTGCAGATTCATCGCCAAATCTACCTGCCACTTCATCAGCCTCAAGGGATTTGCACCAGCACCCTCAATCACCCCACTGCTCGGATTACGTTCCAGAGGTTTACACAATACCACTTCTCGTCTCCTCTCCCTACGTCGTCACGATCGCTTCATTCGCATGCTCATGGTCATCTGGACTCACCCATTTGCCCGCAACCATCCTGATCTTCGCACGTGAGCACACAGTCCTGCTTGCCATCGGCGACAGGCAGGGTTCCATTTCTACCTCTTCATTCCGGCCCCACGCCTCATTACACCAAGCCGTCCTTCTCCTCCGTCGCCCGAGAAGGCCTCATCCCACCTCTCGTCCAGACCCCTTGTCAGAGATTGGCTCCGCCCCCTCGAGGTTCCAAATACAGCAGGACTCCTCCTCCCCTCCGTCCCTACTCCGGCCACTTCTCCCACCGCCATTGCTTTCCACGCTTCCGCCCAGGCCTCCCGGACCATCACATTCACGTCTCGGAAAGATGGTCCTCCCAGTCTATCCACATAGCTACAGTCCCTGCCGTCCATCCACCATGACATTCGCAACGATCATCTCCCAATGCGCCTATCCCAGCACTCACAGCCTGCCTAGCCTGTCCGCCCTGGAAGGGGGTCCCCTCCTTCGCGGTCCTTCCCGAGGTTTCTTCCTCACACTCCCCGAGGGAGTTTTTTCCTTGCCCGACTGAGGGTCCAAGGACAGGAGGTTTTATGCACCGGCCCCATGAGTCACTCATCGTCCTCACAATTGGTCTTCCCACGTTTGATGCAGTCTTTTGGGGCATCGTCTGAGCCGAAGCGATCGAACGCTCCCGGGCCGAGCACGGCGGTCATCGCAACCGTAGGCTCCCGGCTGAGCACGGCGGTCGTCAGGCTCCGAGACTCCGCCCCCACCCAAAGTCTCGCCCTCCTCGGTCTCCTCATACGCGTACATTTCATTCGCACAATAAATACTCTCAAACCTGAACAAGTTAGTGTGGTCTCTTACTAGTGAAATGAAGTTGTGTTAAACGTAGGTTCAGGAGAAGAGACCACCCACTGTTCAACCCATTCACACCGTCACTCTAATCTCATGACCACGTTCAGCCAATCTCTCCCGTTCCCCATCTCCCGATCATGTCCAACCAATCACGTTAACTTTCCCACAGCTTAAATACACCTCCTCTCTCTCTCTTACCTGTTTGATACTGCTTCGCGCTGTCAACTCCCGTTCGTTACTGCTTCACGCCGTCAAAATCCCCCTCCCTCCTCCCATCTATCCCCCATCTTCCTCAGCCTTCCCGACTAACGTTCGTTCTCTTTTCTCCTAGGAGTCTCGAGGGGGGCATCGTCTGAGCCGAAGCGATCGAACGCTCCCGGGCCGAGCACGGCGGTCATCGCAACCGTAGGCTCCCGGCTGAGCACGGCGGTCGTCAGGCTCCGAGACTCCGCCCCCACCCAAAGTCTCGCCCTCCTCGGTCTCCTCATACGCGTACATTTCATTCGCACAATAAATACTCTCAAACCTGAACAAGTTAGTGTGGTCTCTTACTAATCTTCTAGAACATCTAGTTGTGTAGAATTTGAGGGCGGCTGTGGCTCAGGAGGTAGAGCAGGTCGGCCAATGATCCAGTGGTTGGCGGTTCGATTCCCGGCTCCTCCTGTCTACATGTTGAAGTGTCCTTGGGCAAGACACTGAACCCCACCTTGCCTCCAGTGGTTACCACCACTGGTGTATGAATGTGGGAAGTGGGGACACTGGCGTTGACTGTTCGCCGCTCTACTTCCCAATGAATGAATGGACCATTGTAAGCGCTTTGAGTATACACGCTGTGCATAGAAAAGCGCTATAAAAATGCAATCCATTATTATTATTAATTATTATTATTATTATTATTATTATAATTGGGCTAATTTCAGATGATGAATATTTTAACTCTTGAGAGTGTAAAATGACAGCAAATGGACCATTCGGTTTCATTTTCACACGCTCAAGAGTTACATCTGGTTAACCCAACTTTTCATCTGGTTAACCAACTTAGTTGGGGACCACCTAGAACCATCTGAAGGACCACTGGTGGTCCCCAGACCACCTGTTGAAAACCCCCGTAGTACGATACAAGGCCAGCGCTGGGATGTGGCCCACTAATCCCATTGACCACAGCCTCCTCCTGAAACAACATCCAACAAACTTCTGGTTAAACGGTTGAATGCAGCAGGGCTCAGAATGTCTTGCTCCTTGGGATGCAAAAGCTACTGGGCTGCATAGGGAGACGTTGTCATAAATGAAATGGGTCACTAAAGAATAAAA
Source organism: Benthosema pterotum (assembly GCA_039105355.1). Taxonomy (NCBI): domain Eukaryota; kingdom Metazoa; phylum Chordata; class Actinopteri; order Myctophiformes; family Myctophidae; genus Benthosema; species Benthosema pterotum. The sequence goes on along the minus strand of CM076983.1, from coordinate 39,284,828 downwards.
AAAACCAGGCCACTATGTGCCATCTTTTCAGCCAACAGCCAAGCAGTGAGATGGCAAGAGAAGGAGGAACACAAACAAGCTTTTAGAAATGGCTCAAGTCATTAAAAATAGAACACACGCGTGCACGTGTGCCCATGCACTCACATCTACGCATGCACGTGCGCGGCGCGCACACACGCACTTGCACGCGCGCGCACACACACACACACACACGTCACATACACACACGCGCGCAGTATAACTCAGGGGTTTTCAACCTCTTTGATACCAGGGGCTACTATTTTTTCAGCATTTGAGCCATGCACAGACCACCATTTGAGAACATTTTAGCCCCGCAGATCCCAAAGCTAGAGATTTCTTTTGCTTTTGTCCACAATTCCAGGCTGGATTTGGGAAACAAAACAGTGAAAAACATACAGATCAAAATGACCATTGATCTTCTACATTCTCTAGTTGTGTAGACTTCGGCTAATTCAGATGCTGAATATTTTAGCTCTTGAGAGTGTGAAATGAAACCCCGTACCACTGGTTGAAAACCACTGATATAACTGAACACGTTATTTACAAGAGGGTCTCAGATGGACAGTAGTTAGAGGGGTACACAAACAAAGGGACTGTGCCACTGTAGAGTGAAAAGCTACTGCACAGTACTGTATGTACCGGTATGTGTGCATTATAAGGTATAGTATCTGTGTATAGATTGTGTGCCTTTCTGTGTGTATTTGTGTGTAAGTGTACCGTCGTGTACCTCATATAGAAACATTCCGTGTACAGTCCACATCCAGCCTCTCTAGGGGCCACCTTAAAAGCCCAGCGGTCCGTTTCATCCCATTTAACACTCAGGGTTGTCTTGTGTACCACTGTTGGCCTATAGGATCAGGCCTACCTTAAGAGGTTGAAATGAAAACAAGACTAGAGGTTGTGCAGAATGTGCACAGCTCAGCACAGAAGAGATGTTGAGTGCCTTGTCACATTTGCTGGTATAGTTTTGAGCGTATCTTAAATACGCTGCACTCAAACAATTTGGGACAAAAAGTACAATCAGAAAATAAACCACCTTAGGTTCCACTGTCCACTAGGGTTGGATGTTTTTTAAAATTTTAAACCCCGGTTTACTATTCACAAAATCCCCTAGTTTTACCCAGGTCATTTGCATTTCGGCCCGAGTAAGACCAACCATTAACCTTTACCTTTTGACACCAGGGCCCTCTATTTATTCAGTATTTGAGTCATGGACCACCATTTGATGACATTTTAGCCCCACAGATCCCAAAATTTCTTGAAGATTTCTTTTGTTTTTGTCCACAATTTCAGGCTGGATTTGTGAAACAAAACAGGTTGACAAAATGACCATTCTCTTAAATTTTCTGATTGAATGTGTAGACTGTAGAACCAAATGGACCCGCAAGGGTCCACTTGGAACTCTCTCGAGGACCACTGGTGGTCCCCGGGCCGGTCAGAGTTAGCCAAAGGGCCGCATTTGGCCCCCGGGCCGCATAATGCCCAGGTATGGTATACGCTATTACTGTATCATCCCAGAGTGATTGTAACCATTATAGTATCTTATGGTGTGACACAGTAATCATGAACCAACCTAAAATAAACGCATCCATAAACACTACAGCAACGACATGCTGTAGCTTGCAGATCAGCTACTTTCTGCACACCCTCAGCTGTACGGCAAGAAGATATATATAATTAATTCCAGCTTGGGGAGTCGGACCGGAGCAGCAGTTCACATTATTAGCGTTATGACACACGGATGGATAAATCAGACAGATGGATCATGGAAACTAGTATTATTTGGTGCTGTCAATCTCTACTGCTTCCATAAAGAATAATCACAGGCATCCAACGCTCATGTTACAGCAGCTGAAGCGGTATACTCAGTTATAGCTGTTGACAGAGACAGTGACATAATTATACCGTATCAGCCTGGTATAACCGAAATATCGTCCAAGCCTACTGTCCACAGTGAGTCAGAAATAAACAAAGTCTCATGATTAATGGCAACAGAATGAAGGCTAGGGCCACGAATTATGAGACGTTGCTACACTAGATGCTTGCTTGCCAGCTCAGCCCACAATCAAAATGCATCCCCTTGGGGAAGTTTCTTGTGGCCGAACACATTCATGGCCGAAACCTGCGGGTTTCGGCCATGAATGTGATGCAATGCAGCGGAAGTTGTGGAATTTCGGAAATTACGTTAATGCTTTATGAACCAGTTTAGATTCTCTGTGAATGAAACAGGTTCAGTGATTGGTCAGGAAAATATCGTATCTGGGGGAAACACAGTACATCTGACAGATGAGCCTGGTGGTGCGAGGCTAATAGCCTGGATGAACGTGATGCTCCGATTGGTTCAGCAACCAAAAATACAGCCGTTTGAGGCTGAAAATTCTAAATAAAGTCCCCAAATTAAACACCTTTAACCATTAACAGATAAAATATAATATAGGCTACTGACACTGCTAGGACTTGATCATGAAACTGCAGGAAGTTGGAAACCTGTAATTAACGTTGGTAAATATAACCTTTGGTGAGTGGATTGCTCAATGCTGTGTGTCATGGAGAGAGAGAGAGAGAGAGAGAGAGAGAGAGAGAGAGAGAGAGAGAGAGAGAGAGAGAGAGAGAGAGAGAGAGAGAGAGAGAGAGAGAGCAGCAAATCAGGACTGCAGCCTTGTGGTAGGCCAAAAGCCTATAGCACCAAGCCTGGGCCTGAGCCTACCAAATAATTATCCATAATAATTAAAACCAGTCATCAAGAGCTTCAACTCATGATGAACAAAGCAGGGGAGTACAGTAACATTTTTAATTGGGGGTCATGTGATTGCTGGACCTTTTGAATTGCAGGTTTTAATTATTTTGGGTAATTATTTGGTAACCCCAGGCCCAGGGCTGGTGGTATAGGCTTTTGGCCTACCACAAGGCCCCAGACCCCCCCCCCCCCCAGAGCTGCCATGGAGCCAATGAGAAGACTTAGTAAACCTACACCACAGCGATTGAGGATTGCACCCATTGACTGCTAGGGGACCACAGTATGCTGAGGGTTACACATTACTAGAATAATTCATTAGCTGTCCAGTCCTGCACTTCGCCACTCTGTAAGACTGAAAACTCAGTTACAGTAAATCATTTTCAGAGCCTGGCCACAGTTATTGCAATAAATTAGTAAAAACTTTCTCGCAAATTATTCTTTCTCATCCAGAAAAAAAAAACATTACATTCTCTATTCGCTTCATGATTCATGATTGCAAATGTGCAATTTGATTTCTTTTTTTTGTAAAATAAATTAGTCTGCGATAAGCCCAGAGACCGTTACCAGACGGTCAACCGTCTGGGCACCTATAGGCTGCTAGGCCCACCTGATGGCGTGGCGCGGGTTCGACTCCCAAGGGGCCTTTGCCGGATGTCACTCCCCATTTCTAATCCCCTTTCCTGTCTAAATACTGTCAACTATCTTGAAAACAGTCTGTGACTTCTGCAGTACCATTTTCAAATCAAAATCCTCATGTCTATATCCCCAAACCCCATGACCACTGTCTCGTACTGTTGATCTCAGGAGGAGGATTTACTACGCCTGGCCAAGCCTGATGCGCCATGAGAGGTATTGGTATTTTACCATTCTGTAGTCAACACACCAATGTCCACCCATTTGTGTGTGAACGTGTTATCACTTAGTCACTCGCAACCCTTTTTCAGTACGTCAATATACGATAGGCAAATGTTGTCCAAAATTGTTCATTTATTTCAGGGGTTTTCAACCTTTTTCATACCAGGACCCACTGTTTACCCACCATTTAATGTAGAGTTTAGTCTTTCAGACCCAAAACTAAGGATTTTCAAGTTTGTATCCACAATTTAGTGTTAAACTGGCAAAATGTTAGCCAAAATAACAGTTCTTCTACATTTTCTAAGTGTGTACATTCTTAAAAAATAAGTATTTCAGATGTTTGAACATAATTAAGATCTATAAGGGTCCGTTTATTTATACCTGTAGGCTTTATTTATAGGCACGCAGCATACATAAAAGGTAAAGGTTTGACTCAGAGAGTTTTCTGTTTTCAATGATGAAATGCTGTTGGTTTAGTGATGTCACAGCTGTAGTTAGTTAGTCGCAGTATAGTGTTTATAAGCACTTTCATTTGAAATATCTTGGATTGTTTTGCATGCCATCTAGCCTGGTCTAGCCCTCAATGATTTTGGCCTTGGGGGGCGGGGGTGTCGTGGGATCCACACGGCGGAAGTGCTGCGCTCTGATTTGATCTCACTAACGTGTCGTCATCTCCGGCCCCTCCCACGCCCGTCCACTGCTGTTCTACGTCACATCATTTAGAGCGACGACCACCCCGGAAGGTTGACACGCCCCTCAAGGCCACTTTCCAACGCGCGTTAGTCCAGGCTTTCCGTTTTCGCGCAAGGCGGACGAAAATGAAAGCCTGGGTGTCGAGGCTACATGCCATCATGTTTGGTGGGGCAGACTGGGCATTTAGGGGTTCCTTGGCCCCCCCATACCCAGGCCTAGATCCACCCCTGCAGCCAACAGGGCTGCATGTCCATCTGTCCCCGTCTAAAATATACATGGCCACCTCAGGGCCCCGCAGGGCCCTCTGCATGGGGGACTGGCCCAAGAACAAACAGTTGGGATGGGTGTGTGTGTGTGTGTGTGTGTGTGTGGGGGGGGGGGGGGGGGGGGGGGGGGGGGGTGTGTGTGTGTGTGGGTGTGTGTGTGTGTGTGTGTGTGTGTGTGTGTGTGTGTGTGTGTGTGTGTGTGTGTGTGAGAGAGACAGACAGAGAGAGAGAGAGAGAGAGAGAGAAACAAAGAGAGGGAGGGAGGGAGGGAGAGAGAGATGGAGAGATAAAGTGAGAGACAGAGAGAGAGGAACAGATTTCAGGACATTTCATCATGCCTCTGAGACTATCCGGTGGTGTGGCATGGCAGGGCAGAGCTTGGGCCTTTGTAGACGGGGAGTTAGAGCTACGGCAGCATGCAGGATTAGGATGACAGCACTTGTTGTTGTCATTAGGATTGCCCTCATCGGATCGGGTTGGCCGATCATCACATCACTTTCAGATTATTAGAATCGAAACGCGAGCCAAAAATCCAGACATCCCAGATATAGTATCATCAGTATACCGTATCCAGAACATTATATTAAACTGTACATTGTCTTGGATTTGAGATATCGTGTCGTACAATATCGCAAATCCGATATTTATATTTTATAAAACATGTTTTTTTAATGCAATATCACAATAGTCTGTACTATTGTACATAAACATGTTCTATACAGTACCGGTATAAATATTGGATCGGGAAAGGTCGTATCGGAAATGGACCCTTGCGGGACCATTTGGTTTCATGTTTACACTCTCAGGAGTTAAAATATCCATCATCTGAATTAGCCTACACAACTAGAGTGTGTAAAAGATTAATGGTCATTTTGATCTATTGCTTGCTTGTTTTGTTTCACAAATACAGCCCGGAATTGTGGACAAAAACAAAATAAATCTTTAGCTTGGGGGGTCTGTGGGGCTAAAATGTCATCAAATGGTGGTCTGTGGCTTCTGAATAGTGAGCCCTGGTATGAAAACCACTGCCCTACACAAAGCGAAATGACACGTTTTGAACTTGTATACCTGCTGTTTTTGTTTGTTTTCCCTGAAATGTAACGGTTTTGGAACATAACTCTGCTGCCGTCTCTATAGACCTGCACAGTGACGTCACCAGCCCTGTTCCACTAGTGGATTCCTCATTCATTTTCCTCATAGACTTTTCGAAAATGGTTAATAAAAACACGATTGCGCCGCGGCCAAAGCCAACTCAAATCATGACAACAAACACAATGCCGTCATATAATATATAATTAGCAAGAAGTAGAAAACGGCAGGGTACAACACTTTTTGCTTCGTTTTTTTGTCTTAGAAATTATTTGATTGTCCCAAAAGTCCGTGGCACAATCGTCTTTATATATAAAGACGATTATTTTCGAAAAGTCTATGAGAAAAATGAAACGGGAATCCGTTCCTGGAACAGGGGCGGTGAAGTCACTGCGCAGGTCTATTGGATAGGAACCGGGGTAAACATAGGAGGAGGAAACACGCACACACGCACGCACGCACGCGCGCGCGCACACCACACACACACACACACACACACACACACACACACACACACACACACACACACACACACACACACACACACACACACACACACACACACACACACACACACACACAGTATGATTCAATTAAGGCTGACACATGCTTAAGGTCAATCGATGGCTTTGTGTTTTAGAAGCACCTTGCTGGATTCATTAATAATTACCTCTCATCGTCTAGTAAATTACACTAAAAACTGTAATCAGATTATAATAACAGACTATAATAGTAGCAGAGGTAATCGGACACAAAGGGAGTAGGTTCTGCTCTGTGTGGTTTTAATAACGTCTCATTTGTGATGCTAATGAAAGGATCCCCGCCTAATAAGACTTGCCCTCTATAACTATAATTAAAAATTTAAAACGGCTATAGATCTTCCAAATAGTTCATCTTTCGCTCAGTAGACAAAACTCTGGTCAAGTTGATGATGTCATTGTGGTCCAGCTCAATGATAAAATGTAAAAACATGTACAGTATATACTGTATACTATATGTATTTGATGAAGTCCATAACCTAGAATCTAGAGAAAAATACAATAGGAGTTTTAGTGGGTAAGTATAAAGTCTTAAGGCATCCAATCATGTTGTGTACTAAAATGTCTTAAATAAAACACTGTTAACATTTTTGAGCGGTGCAGCCGCTCCTATGCACAGCTTTGTGTGTATGTCCGTTTAAGCACAGAATGTGTGTGTATTTGCCACAGACATTTGATTGGTTGATGTTCTCATCATGGCCATCATCATTATAAATGGTATCACTATAGTGTCATTGTAGACTGCAAAAAAAAAGTGCCATGAGTTGGGCTCTATTTTGTGAACCAGATTGTGAACACCCAAGAGTCATAGTTGTACATTTATGAACACTAAACAAAACTCAAATCAGTCAGTCTGCTCTTTAAAGAAAAAAATGCAGAAAAGATAATGCTACGCCATAGTCAGCTTCCTGCATCCTGGACAAACTTATATGGATCAATATGAAAGCAGTCATTACTTGTACTTTTTTTTATTTTCAAACTATTCTGACAGTTGTTCATTGCAAGACATTGATAGCCTTGCATCGCTGTCCATACTGAGCTTAGTGACACTGCACATGCACACACAACAATGTCTATTCGCACATACAAACAACACACCCACGTGCAGGTGCACACACGCATGCCCAGCATACGAATGGACACGCACAACCACACCAAAAACACATATACACCAGCCAGCCAGGAAGCACACGCACCCACGCATGTACACACACTCACACCACTGTCAGACAAGCACATAATACTTTCAGAGAAGCGCGCGCGCACACACACACACACACACACACACACACACACACACACACACACACACACACACACACACACACAACTATGAACATACAGTACAGTCACACACGCACGACAGACACACATGCGCGTGCGTTCGCACACACACACACACACACACACACACACACACACACACACACACACACACACACACACACACACACACACACACACACACACACACACACACACACACACACACAGAAACAGCCTTGTAATCTAAAAGCAAAGACGTGTCGGTAATAAGCAGTACCTTCCGCTCATGCAGAGCTTCATCCTGCTGCTGCTGCTACTGGAGACAAGGAGGCAAATCCTTCTCGCCTGAGGGGCTCCTCTCTGACTCTGTGCCCCACATACTCCCACCAACACCACCACCAATCTGGAGGAACCGGCTTACCCAGAAACCCCCAACAACACCTTGCACCACCAGCACACGCACATATACTGCACACACATGATGATGATGACACCCCACCAACGGGCAGACTGACTGGTCAGCACACAGAGAGAGAGAGAGAGAGAGGCAGAGAGGAAGGAAAGGAGAGAGTGGAAGAGAGAGAGAGAACGGAAGAGGAGAGAGGAGGAGATCATTGGGGAATGGGAGGGAGAGAGAGAGAAGTAATATGTGGGAGGGAGCTTAAAGGCTGAAGACGGAGAGAGAGAGTGAGAGAGAGAGAGAGAGAAAGAGACAGAGAGAGGCAGAGCGGGGGCGTGATGATAGAACATTGAAAGATATGTGCAGAGAAAGAGAGAGAGAGAGAGAGAGAGAGAGAGAGAAGGAAAGAGAGAGAGAGGGAGGGAGGGCTTGAATCTCACCTGATGGCGTCTGAGCTGTTCATCTCCTTGTCAGGTACCTAAAGGAGAGGCGACAGCGTGTTAGTGGATCAGGGGGACACATCCACTGACCCGCTTGATCTTCACAGAAGGTAGAACATTGTTGCTGCCACAATGCACACATTCACTCTCAACCCCCCCCAAAAAAAATCAGGTTATGTTTTTCTTTTTCTTTTTTTTGGAGTTTGTTGTAGTTTGTGGTCATTTCTCCTCGCTTCCATTTGTTGGTTGGGGTACCATCCAACACCCATGGATCCCCACACTTCCCCCCCCGCCCCCCCCCCCCCCCCCCCAGCCACCCCACCCACCAACTGTGTCGCTACTCACAGGCGACCTGTGAAGCTCATCATCATCGCACAGCACATGCAGGGTTGACTGTCTAACAGTCCGCACTTGGTGGAGTGGGGGGAAGACGACAGTCGTATTAGACAGAGTGTACGGGAGAGAGAGATTGAGAGAGAATGAGAGAGGGAGAAGGCTGAAGCCTCCATTGCAGCGTAGACTGCAGATACATAGCCCCAACCCCCTCCTCAGGAGGGATACTGGCAGCGACTCGATAGCTGCGTCGATGTGTTGAATCGGCAAGAACGCGGGTGGGGGGAGGGGGGACAATGTTGTGGGGGGGTGAGAGAGAAAGCAGAAGCAGAGACGAAGGCAAAAGAGAGAATTAAAGAGGGGATGAGATGGTGAGAGAGAAGAGAGAAGAGAAAGAGAGGGGAGAGAGAGAGAGAGAGAGAGAGAGAGAGAGAGAGAGAGAGAGAGAGAGAGAGAGGTGAAGGGAAACAGGTGGTTCAATCTGTTGCGTCTCACACTTGTCCTAGACTGTTAATGTAAGGGAAGAAAGGCATTCATCGCAGTCTGCTTCTGCACATTACCTGGTATTTTATACACCACCGAAGCCCTATTTTGTTCTTTTTTGTGTGACATTATAGAACATGATATTCCAAAAGAAAAAAAAACATCAAAGTTGTGCAAGAATAGCCACACTTCCTGCTCTGCTATTTGTTATGTTATATTCCAACAGTTCAATATTTTCACCTATAATAATAACAATTCCCTATAGAGCAGGGGTTTTCAACAGGTGGTCCTTAAGAGGGTTCCAGGTGGTCCCCAGCTAAGTTGGTTAACCAGATGTAACTCTTGAGAATGTAAAAATGAAACCAAATGGACCCTTGCAGGTCCAATTGGTTTCATTTTTACGCTCTCAAGAGTTAAAATATTCATCATCTGAATTAGCCATTTTGGAATGTATGTTTTGCTTGTTTTGTTTCCCAAATTCAGCCTGGAATTGTGGACAAAAGCAAAATAAATCTTTAGTTTTGGGGTCTGTCGGGCAAAAATATCCTCAAATGGTGGTCCGTGGCTCAAATCCAGAATAAATGGTGGTCCCTGGGATGAAAAAGGTAGAAAACCCCTGCCCTAGAGTTAAAGTGGTTATGGGAGAGTAACCCACTAGGCCAGAAGGAACACTCTCTCTGCCTCTCTCTCTCTCTCTCCCCATCTCCATTTGGACATGAAATATGCAAAACCATGAATTTAGACATGTGCTTTGGTTGATCGGTGCGGAGTTTGGCCACAAGCCATGAAACCTAGTAGTATAAATATAGGAAATATATATGCGGTAAAGACCCGGTGTTCATTGACCCATGTGAAACTCTGAGTATACGAATGGAACTAAATGCACCCTGTAAGTCCCTGAATGAAACTGAACGTTTAGTTCCATTTTGTAAACTTTCAAAGCTAAGTGAACACTCAGGATCTTGCTGTGTGGTTTTGCCAGAAAACTGTTAATTTGTAACTCACTGTAACTCACTGAATCTGTACGAATGGAAACCAAATGGACCTGCTTACGGGTCCATTTGGTTCCATCCATAAGAAGGTGAGCAGAGCAGACGGCCGTGTTCCGCTCCCCATGGGAAGCTGCCAGGGACATTCTGCGTGAACAAGTTGAACTTTACAGGTCCCTTGAGACGCACGCATGCTCGCACACACACGTACACACCCACACGTACACCCACACGTACACACACACACGCACACACACACGCGCACGCGCACGCGCACGCGCACGCGCACACACACACACACACACACACACACACACACACACACACACACACACACACACACACACACACACACACACAAGCTCACACGGTTATCTCTCAGCGCCCACACTGTCGTCCACCCACCTTTTCGCAGTTGCTAAGGTGACGGCAAAGACTGAATTTTAATCAGACAATGAATTAAAGCAAATGTGATTCTTCTTGTGCGTCGTTGAACATGGCAGCACCATGAACCGTGGTCTGTCGATGTGACGGTCTACAACCTTGTACCGAGGTCTGTCAACAGTGTTGCCAACTACCAAAATGCACCAGTGGCACTTCCAAAATGCACTAGAATGCGCTAGAGCAGTGGTTTTCAACCATTTTCATACCAGGGCCCACTATTTACTCTGCATTTTAGCCACGGACCATCATTTGATGTTGAATTTAGTCTCTCAGACTAATTTAGCAGAAATAACTGGCAAAATGTTGGTCAAAATAGCAATTCCTCTACATTTTCTAAATTTGTAGATTCTTGAAAATTAGGTAATTCAGATGTTTAAATATAATTTAATGATCAGTTTAAACATAATTTTAATCATAGGAGGAAAAATGGTGAAAAACAATCGTTTTACTGTATCTCTGGCGCCTGTCAACCAATTTCGCCCCAACTCATCAATTTTTCACTAATTTTGGCACCAGGGGGTCTGAAAAAAGGCTAAATATAGTGACAAATGCGCAAAGATGGCAACACTGTCTGTCAATGTGACGGTCTCTAACCATGTACCAAGGTCTGCTAAAGCTAGTGTCTAGAGACTGTTCAGGAAACGAGGTCGCTGCTTTGCCTTTGTTTTGCCAATAGGTTCCCAGATTGTCAAATGCAAACACAGAGGCATCCTCCATTGACTGAATTATGAATTATCATTGAATAATAAATGCCTGAACGCATTTATAATTCAATTCAATCTCTGCTGAAAACACTTTCATAAAGCTGCCTATAGTCCCCAAACGTCAGGATTGATTTTTAACTTATTTGGTCTCTTAATTGTTTTATTAGCTTATTTTATGTGGATTGATTCTTTTGTGAGGGACACTGTTTTGAAAGGTGCTATGCTGTAATATTCTTCTTATTCTCTTGACAAGAAATGCTTCACACAGTTTGTTGGATGAACAATGTTATCTAGGAATTTAGGTTATTTAGGAATTAGCAATTTACACTATATAGTGTAAAAATTAGCAATTGATATATGTAGGCTGTTTTATGATTGCATCACAAATGACATGCTCAAAATATGGATGCCAGGGTGAATGGATCAGAATACATTACGACGTTATTTGATTATTATATTTTACATGTTTTACATGTACATATATTTTTTGTTACATAAGTAACATATAGGAGTTGTGAGATAAATACGGTTCATTGTTTTGTATTGTTACACAGTACACACCATGTATGTACATTTGTTTAAGTGCAGCCATACTTGCACTTAGAGCGTTGTCTACAGTGTGAATAAAAATAAATCATCAATCAAATAAGATACAACAAGGGTTAAATTCTGTGGTGTCATTCCTTATGAGAAAGCCAAAACACAGGCTTGACTCTGACTAATATCAGGGGGGAGATACTATTTTCCCAGAGAGGCATGACAGTAGCTCAGAATAGCCAGACAATCAATACACAACACCACTTCACAATCAAGAGCACCATGGGCGGCCATCCATGTGAATTCACAGCCTTGCAAATAACCAGTTTACCAACCCAATCCGCATCTACAATTTACAATTTAGATTCCTTAAGAGGCCTTCCATCACTCACCATGTTGATGCCCCTGGGCAGAGAAACAGATCTGTAAGGCTGTCTGGAGACCCCCAAATCCCAGTGGAACATAGGAAAAGGACCCCTCACCCCAAACCCGTCAGCCTGCTGACAGAACTCTGGAGGCGGCGGTATCACTTCCTTTTCGTCTATCTCCGACAGCGTCGTCTGCGTCTCTGCCTCTGTCTGAAGGTCCTTCCACTCATCCTCTCTCCTCACACTGTCGATGTCGGTTTCCAGGTAGGACATCCCTGTAGGAGGTTTGTCTGGGGGATCTGGGTAGTCCTGCATCTTGTCCACAGGTGGTGCGGGGCTCCGCTGCAGCGGTGCTGCGGAACAGGACGGGACGCCGGGGCTACAGCCGCATGCCACTCGCGTCTCGGCCTTAGACTGCAGGGCCTGGGAGGAGGAGCTGGTGGCTGTTGTTGCAGTGGTGGCGGGGGTGGTGACAATGGAGGGGCAGCTGGCCGCCCCCTGTGCTATGGCACGGAGTGGTTTCCCAAATGCCTGCAGGCTACTGGGGTCCATGACGCTGCAAGTCACCTCGTCCAGGAACCGTGAAAACTTCAGCTTGACTTCTATGGTGGATGAGCGGCGGGCTGCCAGGCGCTCCGGGCCGTTCTTCAGTCTCTTGGTGGAGCTGTGCAGGAGACACGTGGCCTCCTCCTGCACAGAACTCCCGCTGTCCAGGCTGTTGCTGCCCACGCTGCCCCTTCGGCTACTACTGCTGGCGGCGCTGGCGCTACTGGGTGACGGCTGGTTGCTGGGGGAGCGAGATCTATCGGAAGGAGAACGGCCGACGAGCTCCTCCAGCCAGCATAGGTCTCTGTTGAACACGTACGAAGGGGCAGTGGAGGCGGACCAGGTCTCCGATGGCACCTGGTTGTCCTGGTTGGGCCTCCTTCTCCGGGAGAGACGGGGGGATTTGCTGCTCATTCCATCCATGGCGGCGGGGATTCTGATTCAGCCCAGCTGTGCTCTCGATTGACGACTTGCCCACGGTCGAGTGCGCAACACTGGTTTTAAAGTGTTTTAGCCCAATTCTGTTTCACCGGGACAGGCTGACCCCAGTGCTCACGTGGTGCAGTGTGTTCTAGCATGAACAGATGGTTCTTCTTCTGTTCCAAGATAATCCTCCTCTATGCCATGTTGCCCAAGGACACTTTAAAGATATCAAAGTTAATGTATGGACCCTCCAACCCCCTGTGTTGATCTTATTAGATCAACATGGCAAAACTGTCACAGAGTTTGCATGGTGTCTTTACAATGCCCACTTATTGCTCAACTAAGCCATTGCTGGTTTATTGCTCTCTCGTGAAACAGAGCAAAGAAGCCCAGCTTTTGGTCTGTAGGTTTGATGGGCCTAATAAGTCTGACAATATGAAGTTATTATATTCTGGTGGAAGAACCCTTGCTAACACGGTTTACTCCGAGTGTGCTGTTGTTTAATTAAACGATTAGCAGAGCAGGCTATGAGCTTTTTCCGCGTTTTTTCCGGGTCAGCGGTTTGTGCAAAATATTGATCACAGATAGCATATGGTGGCTGATTGGGAGAGTCACACAGACTAATGTACACAGTAATGGATGGTAGTGCATTTTAAATGCAATGTACAGTAGATATTCCATGTCTCTCTGAAACATTGGCATTTTCTTCATCATACAAAACAAATCAGTTATTCATTTATCAATATACTATACATACATTTAAAGCAGTAGTTTTCAACTGGTGGTCCGTGGACCACCAGTGGTCCTTGAGAGAGTTCCAGGTGGCCCCCAGCTAAAGGGTAGAAAGTTGGTTAACCAGGAGTAACTCTTTGACAGTGTAAAATGGACCCAAATGGATCCTTGCGGGTCCATTTGGTTTCATGTTTACACTCTCAAGAGTTAAATATTCATCATCTGAATTAATCCACTTAATTAAGAAGTCTACACAACTAGAGACTGAGGAAGAATGGTCATTTTGGTTTACTGTATGTTTGCCAAATCCAGCCTGGCATTGTGGACAAAGGCAATAGAAATCTTTACCCCATACCTTTTGGGGTCTGTGGGGCTAAAATGTCATCAAATGGTGGTCCGTGGCTCAAATGCTGAATAAATAGTGGCCCCTGGAATCAAAAAGGTTGAAAACCACTGATTTAAAAGGAATAGAAAGCTTGCAGTTTCTACTAGCGTAGTGTGGAGTCCTCATCGATGGTACCCACTGGTACGCTCGTTTCTGAACTGCCCACAGCCCATCTATGAGACACAGGCCGAGAACCAAATCTCTTTAAAAATATCCGATCTTCGCAGTGATTTGGGGGAAAATTGGTCCACCCCGGTGACAAGATATGCACATGCACACATTCTACAGTGGGAGGAACACACAACGGGCCAACAGCATGTGTACGTTCTATCCTGGATAGGAGGACGCCCATCTTTTTCCTGAGTGGATGAAGGCTTTTTCTCCTAAACTCCTGCAGTTCACTAGGGACAGGGTGGAACTCCCTGTATGGTCAGCACACTCTATAGTGTAAGTGATATTTGAACGTCAGTGAAATCACTGACTAAATCCATGACACAGCATGTCATGTCATGGATTAAACATACATAGAAAAATACACCTGCACATTGCTCAGTACAGAAGTTAAAATGATTGAAGGCAATGTTTTGCACCCTATGGACCTACTGAGGCTAAACATGAAATTAAACAGGCAAGTAGCAGGGAGAGCGCCTGCACCCTCTTAAATTGGGAAGGAAGCATTTGGCATGTAGCAAGTGCTATCACAGAGGAGCGTGACACACTGAACTGTGCACTCCTTGTGGACATATACTGTAGCAGTGATGTTCATCAATATTCATTCAGGCAGTTACATAACTGCGTCGATAACAACCTCTCTTTCCACCACACATTGGGAGGCTTTTGAGAGATGGCGACACTATTGAGTGGCTGCAGTCTGAGAGCATCGAACATCGTGTCGCCTCTGTCTAGTAGAAACAAGCCTCAACATCCACCTACAAATGCAGGCGTGGGCAAAATCTGTTTATGGATAGCGAAGGTTCGAAAGCTGGTATAAACCAGGGAGCACGGTGGAACAGCGGCAGCGTTGTCGCCTCACAGCTAGAAGGTCCTGGGTTCAATTTCCGCTAGGGACAATGTGGGTGCTGGTAGAAGCAAATCTTACACCCCCCCCCCCCCCCCCCCCCCCCCCCCCAATTAATAAGGTTACTGTTCTGTTATGGGGTCAAAAGCATGCAGTAAATGTTTTCATTATTCAATTCAAAACACCTTCATATCAATTGATATTACATATTAGGCCACAAAGGCTGGCCTAAATACGTAACTTGACATGAAAATATTTGATAAAGACTGTAAATAACTAAACATGTAACTTGTATTACATGTTTAGTTACTTTTGACACATGGCGGTGTCGCTCATACAAATTCCAGTTAAAATACTTTTTCTCCAGACCAACGACACTGTCAGTAAAATGAATCATTAATCAGTCTTTATGTGTGACTTTGTAGACGTGACCAGGGTGGCCCCTATGGGCGCATATGTTCCTCAAAGAACATCCTCCCTGCTGTTCCAGCCCTGTCGTCTGTTCACAGGACCCCCAGGGGACCAACAAGTCTGGCGGCCGGGAGGAGAGGAGAGCCAAGCCTATGACACACAGCCATCTCTATCACTCTGTCTCTCCAAATCCATTCCTTTCACTTCGTTCACGAGGTTCTACTCCATCGTGCCATCATTTCTCACCATTCTGGGCCTTTCCTACACCGACACAGCCCTATGCTATGATGAATGTCTTTAATAATCTCTTTTCAATCTCAGAAGGAGGAGAGGGGTGGGAGCCAATTTAGAAAGTATGGCCCTGATGGGAGAGACCGTCGGCCCATGGCTGCCGAGAGGTAATGGACCTGAAATGGATTTCTGCTACAAGCGCAGAGGTGGAGATAATTGGTGATGCTTGTTCAATGGTTGCACTCTGTTTTCCCTCCCCGACCCAGCTCTGTCTCTGCCTGTCTGGGCAGGCCTCCTCTGCATGCACAGGTCCCTCCGTCGTACTACCTTGCAAAGCCTGTAGCAGACTTTGATCCAATGCTTGATCAGCTCTGGCTATAGAGAAATATGGCCAGCACGCATGGCACTTACAATGGTAATGAGTGTTGGGTGCAATAATAATGTAATTGTTAAAGGCGATCTCCACCCATTTTCAACTATTCTATTATGTCATTAATATACCTTAGAGATGTTGTGTGGACATGATAAAAAGCGTCCGCACAACATCTCAGGAGATCTAAGGAGGTCTGGAAAAAAAACATTAACATGGTGAAACACAACTTGATGACGTCGTCATCAAGTTGTGTAGTTGTGTTTCACCATGTTAATGATTTATCTTTTAGGACCTTTTTTTAGATTATATAAATGGAACCAAATGGACCCCTAGGGTCCATTTAGTTTCATTTGGATCACATCTGTACGCTCTCAGGAAAATTAAAAAAAAAAAGGGTGGAATTCGCCTTTAATAATTAGGATTAAGCAAATGGATTCAGCGATTTGGGTGATTTGGAAAACCCTCCAGTCCCCCCCAGTAACAAGATGTGCACCTGCACACACTCTACGGTGGTGGTGGTGGGGGGGTGTAACAGGCCAACAGCCCGCATACACCAAGCCCCACCCACCCACACCGATCCCCTCTCATCCTGATTGGATGAAAGGCTTTTCTCCCAAAGCCCAAGCGGAAACTATAGGGCTCAGCGGGGACAGGAAGAAACTCCTTATGGTCACCACACTCTATAGTAGGGAGGATTAGCCAAAAAAAAAGAAGAAAAAAGAACAATATTTCAGTATTTTAGGTGTAGGAAGTGAAATCACTTCCTACACCTTTAAGTGCAGACTTTTATTTATTTATTTCCGTACATAACACTTTCCCTTCGTAGATGTTATCAGTTAACTAGGACAACGCAACAGGCTGTCACGGCACAGAGAAATACAAAAAAATTGGTTACCATGGCATTGTCATGTGCTTGCCAGAAACACTAGTCCCATCAGAACAGAGAGCTATTATCCTCCATTGTGGCAGTCTAAGCAGCCTTATGCCAATACAGTCAAACAGTATATTGCTACTCCACTGTAATCTGTTGTTATTCTCACTAATGCTATGATACGTATTACGGCTGGACAGAGCACAGAACATAGGCCAGGCCAATTACCAAACAAAAGAAGTAATCCCTTTGGCTCTCAAAACAGTTCATGTTCTCTCAGAAATTGATAAGGTGTCATCAGATTACTGACAGATATAAATAATATAATAATAATAATAATACATTTTATTTATAAGGCGCCTTTCAGGACACTCAAGGTCGCCGAACAATCAGTAAAAATAAATAAGAAAACACATTAAGAGCAAAGCAAAGAAACAAAAGAAAAGTAAGCTTGCAGCACATATCACAAACATTAGCTATAAGCCTGCCTGAATAGGTGTGTTTTGAGGTGTGATTGAAAAGTGGTGATAGTGTCCAAGTTTCTTATGTCTGGGGGCAAGGAGTTCCATAGGTGGGGGGCAGAGCGGCTGAAAGCACGCGACCCCATTGTGGACAGACGGGCTGGTGGGACTTTGAGTGTGGTAGAGGAGGCAGACCTGAGAGAACGGGTGGGGATGTTAATTTCTATGAGGTCAGACAGATATGGGGGGGCGAGGTTGTGGATGGCTTTGTAGGTATGAAGGAGGATTTTATAGTCAATGCGGAACTTGATGGGCAACCAGTGGAGTTGGTAGAGAACAGGGGTGATGTGACTGATGACCGGGGTTCTGGTAATGATACGTGCAGCTGCATTCTGGACCAGTTGAATTTTATGGAGGAGTTTGTGAGGGAGACCAAAGAGCAGGGAGTTACAGTAGTCTAAGCGGGAGGTGACAAGTGAGTGGACCAGTATTGCAGCACTGTGGGGGGTGAGAGAGGGGCGGAGTCGGTTTATGTTCCTGAGGTGAAAATAGGCAGATCGGATGGTGTTGTTGATGTGGGTTTGGAATGATAGTGTGCTGTCGAGGACGGCACCCAGACTCTTGACCTGTGGGGAGGGAGAAACCGAGGAGTTGTCTATGTCAAGGGTGAAACTGGGTTGTTTGGTGAGAGTGGATTTGGAGCCAATGAGGACTACCTCGGTTTTATTACTGTTGAGTTTGAGGAAGTTTGAGGTGAACCATGACTTGACTTCCTGTAAACAGGTACAGAGGGAGGAGGGTGGGAGGGTAGAAGTTGGTTTGGAGGAGACGTAGAGCTGGGTGTCGTCCGCGTAACAGTGGAAGCTGATGTTATATTTCCGAAAAATCTGTCCGAGTGGGAGGAGGTAAATGATAAATAGAATCGGGCCAAGGACCGAGCCCTGGGGAACGCCAGAGGTAATGGGGGAGGGATGGGATGTAAAGGTTTTGAGCTGGATGAACTGAGTACGGCCGGTGAGGTATGAGGTGAACCAGTCCAGAGGTGTACCAGTTAGGCCAATGGAGGCTAGTCGGTCAAGGAGTGTGGAGTGAGAGATGGTGTCAAAGGCTGCACGTCTAGGAGGATGAGGATGGAGATCAAACCAGAGTCGGCTGCAATGAGGAGGTCGTTTGTGATTTTAATAAGGGCTGTTTCGGTGCTGTGACAGGGATATGAGAGCAGCAGGAACCCCAATCTAATCTCAAAGGCAATGTGCTATCAGCCAAAGTGCTCTTGCTTCTCTGCAGACAAAAACAATAAAACATTGCTAAAACAACCATTTCTTAGAGACTGTCTTTGCATGGGCCTATAGTTAAAATGTTACTTAGCTTCCGACATCAACTGTACAGTAAGGTATCAAAGGCTGTGGAAAAAGGAACCTTAATGAGGGTTCATGTTCTTAGGACAATCATTTTTTAATCTAATCCTATGCCCCCAAAGCTTTACTCAGGCTGTCAATAACAGATTACAGGTACTGGAAAGCCACAATAGGGGTCTGTCGATATACTGTAGCCTGATTATCAGACTCGAGTTCAGCTTCCTGAAGCTTGAGTCGGAAATTGTCCGCCGTCTGTGAGATTTCAAGGGGGAGAGGTTTGGTCCATACCAAACAAACCAGAGGTTGTTGTCAATCATGTGGCTAATGGGCTAGCCTGTTTGCCAACCACACAAACACAGCCAACCAATCCTACTAGGACACTTCTTTAAAGAAACTACCGGTATTTGTCATACGTCGGTTTAGCGGTCAGATTGATGCGTCCGTGATTCACTGCAGTTCCTGCCACCATGTTTGTTGTTGACACTGTTGTTGCACTGTTGAGTGACGGGGCTACTGGCCAATCAGCTGCGTCTGTTCAGATTTGACGTTAGACCAATCCCCAACTCCAACTCTCATTGGTTAAACACATTGTGGTTCAAGGAAATCAGAAGTTGACAATAGAAGGCCAGACAAAGAGACACAGTCCTGTGTCTAATATGGGTTTGGACCAGGCTACTGTCGATATGCCATCAATAATGCCTCTGACCTGAGTTACGCTATTCAAGCAGTCTGACGTTGTGGACAAAGGTGTATTCTCAAGGTTACGCCGGCTGTAGCCTGGCCCAAATCTCAATCTAGCCTGCCTTGATTCAAGAGAAAGAAATGTATAAATTAGCCTGCCCAATCTGTAATTCCTGCATACAATACTGGTTGTGGAGATACAGTAGATGTCCAGGGATCCCTGCCCAACACACATTTAGGTCAGAAATATATTCTGCCAGAAACCATTCACAGAAGCAAACATGGTAGACCACAAGATTGACACAGCCTGGGTGCCTTTTGCAGGGGCTATAGTTAAATTGTTACTTATACTTAGCTTCCAATGTCCACTGTAAGATACCTCAAAGGCTTTGGAAACTGGAACCTTAATGAGGGTTCATGTTCTTAGTTGAACCAACTCTATGTTATGTGCCTAATGGTTTAGCGAGACAGTAAGTTAACTGCAATGTGTCCCTGTTACAGTATTAGGAACATGTTAGCAAGGAGAGGGACCAGTTGACCTCAATACATTTCATTATCATATCACAGTTTGATGTCATCATCAGAGGCTGCCTGTGTTATGAAACAGCAACCCAGACATACGGCACATTCTTACTGCTATTTCTCTATGTTGTCACTGACTCACAATACTGAGAGGGCAGAAAGGAAAGGTTGCTTTCAAAATTGTTTGGAAAATGTATTAATCGCCTATAATAATAGCCTAGGGAACCAACATCTGTCATCACTGCCACGACAGGACGCTGCTTTTTTGCATTGAAAATAACACCTAAATCCATCTTAGATCGAGTAAACTTTGCCCAGTATTGCATGTCTCCTCCATCACACTTTTAGTGTGATGGAGGAGGCAGACCTCAGAGACCAGGTGGGGATGTTGACTTGTATGAGGTCAGACAGGTTGGGGGGAGGGGGGATGGCCTTGAATGTATGAAGGAGGATTGCAGTATTTGATGGGTAGCCAGTGGAGTTGGTAGAGAACAGGGGTGATGTGACTGATGACAGGGGTTCTGGTAATGATGCGTGCTGCTGCATTCTGGACCAGTTGGAGTTTATGGAGGAGTTTTGTGGGGAGGACCAAAGAGCAGGGAATTACAGTAGTCTACTGTAAAAGGTTTTCAACCTTTTTGATACCAGGGACCAATATTTATTCAGAATTTGAACCATGCCCACGGAACAGGAATGATATTTCAGCTCTACAGACCCCTTTTGGTTTTGTCCACAATTCGAGGCTGGATTTCGCAAACAGATCAAAATGTCATTCTTCAAATTCTCTAATTGTGTAGACTTCTTAATGAAGTGGTGCTAATTCAGACGACTATTTTAACTCTTGCGGGTCCATTTGGTTTCATGTTTACGATCTCAAAGAGTTCCATCTGGTTAACAAACTCTCCCACATTT
Source organism: Benthosema pterotum (assembly GCA_039105355.1). Lineage (NCBI taxonomy): Eukaryota > Metazoa > Chordata > Actinopteri > Myctophiformes > Myctophidae > Benthosema > Benthosema pterotum. The sequence continues at coordinate 39,263,740 of CM076983.1, read as the reverse complement.
AGCTGGGGACCACCTGGAACCCCCTCAAGGGCCACTGGTGGTCCCCACACCACTGGTTGAAAACCCCTCGTCTAAACGGGAGGAGTATATGTATACCCATAAAACTAGCGACTGTCCACCATTACCAGTTGGAATATTTTTCAGTACAGAGGAAATATATTTCGCATTGGTGTTTAATAGGCAATTAAATTAACTATGGTAATTTGAGAAAGTTTAATATGTGGAGCGTGTTCAAGCCTCTAGCCTCAAATGTCAGTCTACCCTAATATATCCAATTAACAATATGATACCTAATCTGATGTCATTCTTGTGTCACAAAGCCTGTTTGGTGGAGAGTCAGCTCACCTTGTTAGCTTTGTCCTGGGCGGTCCTGGGTGACAGTGACCCACTCCATGGTGAAGAATAATTGGCCAGTGCTTTGTGTTATGGAGACGCTGCACCGACAGGTGTGAGTCCTGCTGTCCCGACATCCTGACAGCCAGTGTGGAGGAAGGAAGGCACACCTGAAACCACAATCATGCTAATCAATGACGTTCCAGACATGGACATTGGTTCCTGGAAGAAATTTCAGTGGGCGTGTGAGTGTATTCTGTAAAACTGCAACGTGATTTATTTAAGAGTGTCCAATGACCGTATTGTGTCGCTATAGGCACAGTACTGCAACAGAAAACTGTGACCCCATTACTTTTAATCTTACCGTCCAACACTGCTGGCTATTTAGACCAGTGTTTTCAGCCTTTTTCATACCAGGGCCCACTATTTATCCTGCATTTTAGCCACCGACCACCATTTGATGTTGAGTTTAGTCTCTCGGACCCAAGGAAAGGATTTCAAGTTTTTGTCCACAATTTAGGAGAGATAACTGGCAAAATGTAGGTCTAAACACCATTTTTCCTACATTTCCTAATTGTGTAGATTCTTGAAAATTAAGTAATTCAGATGTTTAAATATAATTTAACTCTTGAGAGCGTAAAATGAAACCAATTGGACCCGGGAGTGTCCATTTGGTTTCATTTTAACACCCTCAAGAGATAAGGGGCCCATTTGGTTACCAACTGTCCATCGTTTAGCTGGGGACCACCTGGAATCCTCTCAGGGACCACTGGTAGTCCCAGGACCACCTGTTGAAAACCCCTGATTTAGAGCCATCTGAATCATGCCTTGTACATGTCTGACATACGCACAGATGCACAGATGCACAGGCATTTCTGCCTGGTTTACATAGTACATTTGCATCTGGCTCACAGCGTTAGAAATAATAAAAACATAATGTGCTACTGTATGTAGTATGCAGGTATCCAGGTGACCTACACAGGAAATGTTTGTCTTGATAAATTGCATTCAGCTGACGCTCACCGGTATGTTTCTGGCCACCAACCAAGAAAACATATTTACAGCAAATTGCTTGTCAAGAAGATAAATGCAGCAGCAGAAGTGTATGAGAATACTCGTTTCCACAGCTATTTTTAACAACTTTTCTTGTACATGGTAGTTCACACACGCACACACACGCACACACACTGATCGGTGCATGACACACACAGCTATTTATAGTAACCTTGAGATAAGGGTTTCTCATAACAAGCCCCATGCCACCGTCGGCCCTAATCCTTTGTTATTAATTATATCTTAAACAAGCCTACACAGTTCCTGTGGTGTCAGCAGCACTGGGTATCCATGGCAACAGCCAGTTGGGACCAGGGATGCAGACACTCAGCTCTCCTTCCTGACAAAAAATGTTACCTCAATTCACATCCAGTGAGTAATAGTGCCCTCGTGGGACTGGTTTGGGGAAGTGCATGTCGCACAACAACCATCTGTGTTTCAACTTTGTTAAATTTTTCTTCAATGTTGTATTTTCAGTTACTTGCTCTTGAAAATAATTAGTATTCAGAGAACTACAAATTACAAAGACCTTTTTTTTTTTTACTATCAATACTTCGTTCCATGTAACAATGATTACATGACATCCTGACATGATTCTCCATGCATAGTGCATTAGTAATTCTCCTCCTCCTTTCCCATGTATAAATATTCTACCAACTCTTCCTTTTGTATTTCCGCAACTGTAACGAGGTGGGTGTTTTTTGCTCTTATAGCAAAATAAGATGTATACTACAAAATGAGTCCTGCTTATGTTAGTCCATAGTTTTAAGTCTAGTCTGCGGTTGTTGTAGAGCAGGGGTGCCCAAAAGGTAGATCGTGATCTACCAGTAGATCACACGGACCGTGCAGGTAGATCACAGATGCCTACAGTTAGCGTGCACAAAATAGTTTAGACTCAGTGGTCTGCAAGTAGTCAGGGGGTTGTAGACACACAAACTGTGGCAAAGCTAGATGCCTCTCTCCTTGGTGCCACACTAAGCTACAAGCTCACAACATGTTACAATGGACACATTGTGAGTGTGTAATTCAGCTATTAGTAACTATCATAGCACACCATCATTGGACAACTACCGGTAGTTGTGTTTCATAGACAGACATGACGCTATAGTCAAAGAGGACTATGTCCTAAATTATGCACAACAGTATTCCCTGTCAATGTTCCAGCCCAATAGTATTAGAATAGAAATGAGAATGAATTGGAGAGATGATGATGGTAGCTAGGATAAGGAGATGGGTTCACTTAAAGGGGAATTCCACCCATTTTCATTTTTTTTCTGAGAGCGTACAAATGGAACCAAATAAACCCGTTGGGGTTCATTTGGTTCCATTTGTACGCTCTCAGAAAAAAGAAGCATCTAAATAAATCCATTAACATGCATCCATTAACAAATACATCTTGATGATGTCATCAAGATGTTTCACGATGTTAGTGGTTTTCTTCAGTCCTCCATTTCTTGGAAACACAGAATGGGGGAACTTTTTATCATGTCCACCCAGCACCTTGAAGGTACATCAATAACATAGTAAAATGTTGAACATGGGGGAATTCCCCTTTAACTCCTCCCTGGTGAGGAACTAGTGTCCTCCAGATGCTGTAAAGATCAAAGCTGCTACATAGGAATGATTGGTTTCTGCACAAAGACAGCTGATGGACGAGGATCTCCCTCAGATTGTTACCAGTTGGAGCAGACATCACATCACCATGGAAATGAACCCAGGTCTATAAGGTCTTTCCTGCTTTAGCAGCAGCGGTATAGTACCTGTCAGGTCTCTGGGCTCCCACAGGGAAATTCACTCCACTGCTGTGAAACCATTTAACCACTTCTATTAACCGTCTTGTTTTCATGCAATTACATGTGCTGTAGAGAGACAAAAGGGAGTATAGACTTGGGTATATTGAGTATTTCCCTGTCTTCTGTGTAGTAGTATTTATTACCTGGATGCCATCAAGGTCTTACGACCACTGCAGTGTATCTCTGCTCTGATGAGGAGTTTGCCCCCAGGGGAAAGTATGGACCTGCATTGGCAAGTTCAGGTTTATGGAGCTGCACAAACTTTTATTGTGTGTGTGAGCATGCATGCCCGCATTGTGCACACGCAGCATGCATGTGTGTGTCCCACACTTTTGCGGTGGGCAATTGCACAAAATACCCAATATTTTAACTCTTTAACAGATTCACCACAATTTTTGGAGCGATTGATTATTCTGTTGTCTGCTTATCACTCCAAACGTCGTTTTAGGTTTTGTTTTGTTAACAAGTTCATTAACTCACTGCACAACCTCATGAAGTCCTTTAAAAGTAGGGGAAGTGATTTCACTTTTGTCAGATATCACCCAACATTTTTTTTCTGTTAAAATGCTCTATTATAAAGGTGTGCAGACCATATATGGAGTTTCCCCCTCCCCCACGTTAGCAGAGGAGCTAATAAAAGTTCCCCAGGTGGAGGGTGAATTCTCCTCCAATCAGGATTGAGCAGCAGGTTCACATAGTGTAGCTACTCTTGGGCGCCCCTAGTGCACCAGGCTGGTACTACACCATGAATTTCAAATCACTTACCCTACCTTTAAGTGGTGATTGCATGACAAAACCCAGAAAACACCTCACACAACTATAATTGAGAAATGATAAATGATACAACTTTAAATGCATTTCTCTGATTGAGCTCTGGAAAAGTAAAATCTGAAAATGCCCGTTTTCTCAAATGTATATAAAAAACAAACATCATCCACTCATTTTATTTTTCCCTTAACCCTTTCCATTTTTGGATCCTGTACAATATGTACAGTATGCAACAATTCAATTTTTTTGCTGCTACTTGTTGTTCAACTTTTTATTCGTCACCATATTACCAGATTACAAGAGTGGGTTTGCATATCAATGGATGCTTTGCAGATGTACTCACTTCGTGGATGTAGGGCGGATGCAAAGCATCATACAACCGGGATGACTGGAAAGCTCGTCTGAGGACAACCTAGAGAGAGCATTGGAGTCAAATTGTATTTTATGAACCAGCTTTTTGTATAATTTTAGATGCTACCCCTTCCTATAAAATGTTAAATTACTTCTGGTAGCATCTTATGAGTATGGCAACATGCAAAAAATAATCATATAGCCTACTGTATATACTGTTCCTCAAATAAATTTAAATTTAAAAAGCTACTGTCCTGCAGTCTGTCTGTCTGTCTGTCTGTCTGTCTGTCTGTCTCTGTCTGTCTGTCTGTCTGTCTGTGTGCGTGCGTGTGTGTGTGCGCGTGCGTGTCTGGGGGGGGTCTTCCTTCCCACTTTCCCATTTGCCTTCTGTTGGACATCATGAAGGATGGACAATTTGGACTATGCAGGACAGCCATCTGCTGGACATATCAAGTACATGCAGCTACAAATTCATGTGCGGTAATATGACTGGTTATTATTGGAAAATAAACTGCTACGTATTGGAAAGTAAACAAGAATACAGCTCTCAACTAATAAAAGACGCACCCATCAGTATGTCAATATAGCCGTCAAAATAATCTTTCCAAACGGTTTGTCTGAAATGTCCCAGAGTTCACACAGAGAGAATATATAAAAACGTGTAGAATGTATAAAATAATGCAATCTGACATAATTCCGTTTACAAATATGTATCCCATAATTTCTCCCATTTTCAACCGTATCTGTGACACTTACTTTTGCAATGTAAAAGTTTGTTTTCTCATGCTAACAAAGCTTCTTGAATTGATAGAGCTTGCAGATCAGCTACAGAGTTAACGTAGAGATTAACAAACAAATACATTAAAAAAAAAAACGGACTACATTGTTGATTCTCAGTGGGGTTCAAGTCAGGACAGCGACACAGTACCATGGTCAGTACAACAGTTACTAGTAGTTTTGGCTCTGTGGTAACTAAGGTGGCAAATCGAGCTGGAAAGGAAAATTAGCATATCCATGAAACTTGTCAACATACTGAAGCACAACGTAGGATATCCTAAAAAGATAACTGTGTTGAAACCACTGGTTAGTTTTCACCGTCAGTATATCAATACCAGCCAATGGAGACTGGACAAGGCAAAACACACGATTCAGTCCATGCTATCAGATGAAAACTTCAACGCAGCCATCTTTTTAGAGTACCTTCCTTGCGCTGCATTTAGTGCCTAAAAGGCACTGCTGGTTGCCGACGGCCAGCCTGAAGTTCTTACGTGTGACAGTGCAAACTCATCCAGACGTGCCCATTATGTTTAACTTTGCTTTATTCTCTGCAGTCACTTTCCTATTTGTCATACAGATAATATAATACAACAAACAATAACAAACACTGGCGACCGGCAGGCAGCACTAGTGGAAAACTGTTGGCCTCTGCCACTGGCAACACCTGACTGCTGATTAGCAACGTGTTTAAATACCTGGGCTGGCCTTTACCAAGCTGCAGTAGTGATTAATCAATCAACAATCAATCAGGAAGACCTTCGGTCATTGCCATAGAGCAGAGCCTCTGGAGTCTGGGACATTGGACATGCATTGGACATGTTGAGGAGCAGTCCAGAGCATGGTCCAGAGATAGAGAGTTCTGATATTCATGTACCCGGAACAGGAGCGGAACAACCCGGTCACGTGGTTCGTCACGTGACTATGCAGAGCCTCTTTGAGACCTAAGTGGAGTTGGAAATACATTGTTTTCAACTAGAACGGCGCAAATAAGAGCTATTTTAGGTACGTATGCAAAACGACAGCTGTTTTAAAGTATTGTTCAGTCGTCTCTGTAATGATTATGTAGTAGGCCTACTATTATTAAAGGACGATTAAAAGGAAGTTAAAGTCATTAAAGCTGGACTGATGCTTGAGTCAAATGCATTTATGCATAGCCTACTCCTACGCTAGCTCCGTCACGGAACCCCACACTCTGCTCCGTCCCTCCGCTCCGAGATGGGGTTCCGTAGCATTACCCGGCTAAATCTCCTGGGCGAGGCTCCCGGTCGGTACCAATGCGAGTCGCATGTGCTCACCTTAGGTCCTGTGGAACAACCAACGTGCTTGTCCGGAGCTCTCTGGTGTTTATGTTTTTTCGGCCGCATAAAATCCAACCGATGATTTCGGGAAAGTGTTTTAATCCGCCAATTCTGTCACACATTTAGATGGTTTTTGCAATGTCGCCATGTTTAATATGACGTCATCGTCAATATCAACATTAGCCACATTACTACCCCCTCTGGCCAAAATGTGTAAAAAAACATTGCAAAAACCACCAAAATGTGTGACAGAATTGGCGGATTAAAACACTTTCCCGAAATCATCGGTTGGATTTTATGCGGCCGAAAAAACATAAACACCAGAGAGCTCCGGACAAGCGCGTTGGTTGTTCCACAGGACCTAAGGTGAGTACATGCGACTCGCATTGGTACCGACCGGGCGCCTCGCCCAGGAGATTTAGCCGGGTAATGCTACGGAACCCCATCTCGGAGCGGAGGGACGGAGCAGAGTGTGGGGTTCCGTGACGGAGCTATCCTACGCCCCAGCTACAGTCACAAGAATGTCAGTTGCTTGTTAACAGTTTGTGACTGGGGTGCTATTGGAGACATTAGTATTTTGCTCTTTTAATGTGTCAATATAATTATATATCATTTGCAAATCATATAACAAATGATTCGAAAATAACCTGCGACTTGTCTTCTTTGATTTGTCTGCATGGATAATGTGTTTACGAGGTCACAGCCATTAATATATTGTTGTTGTTTTCCATGCCTTGTCTTCTGGTCCCTATTAAATCCTTATCAACTTACGGTTTCTGAGTCAGCTTTGGTCTCCTCCATGCACTCCACCAGCACTAGTGCCCGGAGACATAGGAGTGAACGGGAATATCCAAACCAGCAGACCAGAGGGAGTGTGTAGGACAAACAGCTAGTAGGGTCCCTTAGGGACCATCCCTAGATACACATTTACTTAGAGGAGCCATTCTACCGAATTGGTTCAAATTGCATTCCCACCATGAAAAATATATATTTTAAAGCAATTCATTTTGAGAACACGAGAACCGTTTGCTCCATGCACCGTTGCTACGATACATGGACCTACGTCACAAAGTCCACACAGGTAAGTGCAGTGTAGAGCGCCCATATTTGTTTGACTCAATGAAGGCATAAAAGGGGACCACGCTGTCCCTCCCGTACATTTTGTGTTTGTGCTGCGCAGAGTGTAGGTGGTTTTCAGAGATTGAAGCACACCATTGTAGTTTTTGCACAGTTACCTGGAGCCGTTGTTGGTGGAGTTTTAAGAGATACTTTGTGTCTCTGAATGTGCACTGTTCATGCACCAACATTATCCCAATTCCTGTAGATCTCGGCTGCCCTCTGACAGGCCTTCATCATCGCGTGAGGGAGAAATAAGCAGCCACAATACAGACGGCAGCAACATTGCCCGGCAGCATGGTGGCAGCGGACGTTAGGACCAACCTGATCATCAACTACCTGCACCAGAGCACCACCAACGAGGACTTGCTGTATCTGTTCAGCACCATCGGAGAGGTGCTGTCTGCCAGGGTCATCAGGGACCGGGTCCTGGGCCACAGTTTACAGTATGGCTTCGTGAACTACAAGCACCACGCCGACGCAGCGAGAGCCGTCGAGACCCTGAACCGGCGGAGGCTGCAGTCCAAAACCATCAAGGTGTCGTACGCGCAGAAGCGCAGCGGCGGCCCTGCTGTTACCAGCGCAGTCAAAGACGCCAATGCTGTCACGGCTGACATCGTGCCACCTGGCGAGACCGTTGTCCTAACACACGAAGAACTGAGGCAGAGGTTCTCCAACTTGATTCTCGAGGACGTGGAGGAGGTCGAGGTCAAGGTAGAGGAGGAGAAGGCTGGACAACAGCAGATGTCTCCCGCAGGAGCCTCTGGCCAGCAGGTGGAGCAGGCGTCGCTGACCAGCTTCAAGCGAGAGCCCTGTATTGTCGTGCCCTCTGACCAGCACCCCCACCTGCTGGTTGCAGAGACGGTGGATAATCTCAGCAAGCTGCAGCTGTGCCACCAGCAAAACCTCCAAGCCCCCCCTGGACCCCCCGATCAGCGCTCTTACAACAAGCAGGCGGAGGAGGAGGCTGCCAGCAAGCGGCTGAGGGACTTGGAACCGCTCAAAGCCTTTTTGAGCAAGAGCCTCTACCCAAAGGCCAACGCCACCAGCGGCGTCCAGTGCGAGGCAAAGCATCACTCCGATGGCAAGGCGGAGCTGCTGACCTACCAGCAGCGCACGAAGCATCACCAGGGCGGCCACAGGTGGCAACAGGTGGCGGCAGGCGGCAACAGGGTGCAGCTGCGCCGCGCGCCCCGCATCTTCATCTACAACCTGCGCCAGGACGACGACGAGGACGTGCTGCTCCAGATGTTCGGGAACTTCGGCGTGGTCACCGACGTCAAGGTCTTCAGAGATGTCCGCACCAACAAGTGCAGGGGACTGGCCTTCGTTACCATGGCGACCTACAAGCAGGCCGTCGAGGCCATCGCCAGGCTCAACGGCCAGCCTCTCGGAGACAACATCCTGAATGTTTCTTTCAAGATCCAAGACAAGGAAAGGCAGGCCTTTGCCAGCCACTTTCAGCACAAAGAGAGGGCCGTGTTCAAGCTCAGTGACAACACGATCCACGTGACTGTTCAGAACAAAAAGAGAGCCAGGTACACATTGGACGACCTGGAGCTAGATGGACACACCGACAACCATCATTATGCACTCTTTACACAACCTAAGCGCCAGCGGCCAGCACGCATGTGTTAATGTGTTAACTTCATGCATACTCTACAGCCCTTTCTCATTGCCAATAGTAGTGACTGTTAGGTGGGCAAAGTCCCACACTCCCCCTTGGACTAGATGCCAAGAACCGGCAGTTGGCAAGGCCCCCCATTGTTGGATTCAATGTTGGCAAAGATTATGGACAGTAAATATTGTTTTGGTTTGATCTAATGTTTCCGAATATTATGGACAACATACTTTAAGTACTTTAAACACCTGACTGATCTCGTCTGCTTTATATATCGTCACCTTCTTAAAATAATCGCCTAAGTCATTTTTTGGCCATTTTTTGCGATATACTGTATATTATACAGAATTTTATACTGTATAATATACAGTATATCGCAAAAAATGGCCAAAAAATGACTTAGGCGATTATTTTAAGAAGGTGACGATATTTTGTAATCACTTTGGTATTTGATATTTTTCATTAATGTTCTAATGTTCCATTTGCTAATAAATCATATTTATTCCTTAAATGCATTTCTGATTTGGTTTTATTTGCTTGTGGATATTTATTATGGTATGTTTTATGTAGGCTACATACAGTACATTTAAATATGAGTGTTTAGAATCCATTTTATGTAGTTCATTGGTTACTCTCTAATGGTTTGATTTGGTACAGCCACCAGGTCTTTTGTTCAAAATAGGGAGTTCAACCGTATATTTTAGAGAAATTTGTTTTTCCGTTAAAGTCCTAGATCTTTTCTTATCACCACTAAGGTACCACAATTTCAGACAAGTAAACCAAACAGCCCACATGAACTGTAGCATCCCTAATCTGAGTGAATATTCAGCATGATTCTCGTGACAACTTTTGATAATATGTTCTACTTAGATATCTAATCGTCCCACCCATCTGATTATATTTGACATCAACATACTGTACTTGACATAACTTTCTTTTGTCATCATACTGTACTACAGTATGTACAGTATATATTATACACCTGTTAACCACTTTATACCCAGCACAAGTGGTATCTCGATTACATGTTGTGCACTACTCAGGTTTTCGCAAACAATAAGAGAAACATTCAATATTCCGTTAATAGTTGTCACAACTAAAGACATTCTTTAATAATCACTAACTCCACCTCTCCCCTTTCATGCAGGTAATTGATAATATATAAAGTCACAACATGAACTTTGATGCTGTCTTGATTTGTTTATAATTTCTTGAAAAGCCTTAGCTTTTACCCATATCCTATGATCTCACCACCTTGTGTACAACAATGCTCTATTGGTGACTTCACTTCAAGACTCCACTAGCATATCACCAAGGAGGATTGCCCAGTAGGCACTGGGGGTTAAGTGAGTGAGTTGAGTAGCCATGGAGTGTCCACCTTCCTCTGGAATCCACTGCTGCTCTGAGATCTCCCACTGTTCAGCCAGAAGCAGTTACCATGAACCGCCACAAGGCAGCACTGCAGAGGTGCTATAAGGCTATTGACTGGTAAGGAAATACTCACAGCCAGGGCTGACAGGGCCTACAGACTGCAAAGTGCACAGTCCAAGTTTCGGCCAAGCTGTGACATCACGTCCTGCATTTTTGAATGGGTTTCAATGGGCACTTCCGGCTTCTCCCTGTCTGAATTTCGCCCAAAAATTTCTGCCCAAAATTCAGACAGGAAGAAGTCGGAAGTGCCCATTGAAACCCATTCAAATAAGGAGGACGTGATGTCACAGCTCGGTCCGAAACTTGGACTGTGCAAAAAGCAATGTGGAGGAACCCTGAGAGGCTGCAATCAGGCAGCACCATGGAGGCAAGGGACCAGCAGCAACAAAACAAGCATGCAATGAAGCTATCCATGGTAGGGGCACCAACTGCACAATAATCCTATCCACAACCATCCATCCCTCCTCATACGCACAGACATGCATCAAAAAACAACTGTATATACAAACATACACACCTGCATATGTGAAAAACAAGGAAAATGTTTTCATTTGATATTATTTTCACTCAATTGCGAATAAAAGTCAACATAAATATTCAAACAAACATGAATTGCATGTTGCTCGATAAACAATATACGCAGAGACATAAAACAGACATTTAATGCGGCTACGTCAAGCTTGGATGGGGCAAAGCAACACGCTGACAGATTTCATGACATCCATTCCATTAATAAAATATGGTTTCCACAGGTGAATATTCTTGGAAAAGTCTACTGTTCTTAAACAGTGGGTGTTACCTGAGTCAGTCAGACAACACAGCATTTGGTCCATCATTTCAGACAAAATAAAACCGAGAAACCAATGTACAGGTTGCATTTCAACCCCAGGAATCAAACCAGCATATACCGGTACTGAGGGACTAAGCACTAAGCAGGGATTGTGGGAGGGTCGAACATCACTCGGAAATAGTTCATCATCATCTTAACTGAACAAAACATGAAAAATCACTTACTCCAACAAGTATCCTAAAATGTAAACCTGGCTATTATCAACATAGTATCTATAGTGTGGGGAAAATATTCTGCTTCATGCCGAAGCTCACATTGTGAGCTTGTAGCTTGGCTATTTTCGTGAGGATATACCTGTATAATATATAATATATTATATTATGCCCATATGGAAAATGTTATATCTGCGAACTCTTGTACGTGTTGTACACACACATGCATGCGACAACATTAATAAGAGGCTAAACCTATTCAGGTGCACTGTATAAAATGCATTTACACATCTAGCTGCATCTTTATCCAAGTGGGGTCTTGAATCATCCGTACAAATGCTTGCTTTCCAAAGGGAGAGCCTGGTAATGTTATTAAAATACGATAGGGAACATTGGACCTAAAAGATTTGGACACTTATTTCTTCTACAAGGAAGAATATGGAAGCACTGAGCACCAGAAGACAAAAGTTAATGCCTGAGTTTGTGGACTGTCTGTACATTATACCATACTGTAGCCGGCTAAAACATGATGAAATGCATTGTGTGGTAAGATGAACCTGTGGCTTGCTTGTAAAAGGAGAGCATAGAAACATTTGATATCTTTAAGATCAAGACGCACAATATTGTACTGAATCTTGTTTTGTGCATTGCTTGTAACTTTCTGTAGTAGTCAGCCATGTATCCAGTACAATGTACTTTAAGTGGAATGTAAGATTAAACCTTTTCCTTGAGATATGAATGTATTAGTAGTAAAATATTCAATATATTCTGCTGCTGCTATGACATCTGAAGTTCCCTCAATAAATGATCTATAAATGTTTATTTCATGCAACCTTAAAATAAATAATGTTTTTTTTTCTGCCAAAGGGTTAAGGAGGCTAATTTACAAACGATAGTGTTGGCAAAATAATAAAACCTAGTTTTATTCTATGATTCTTCATTGTTTGTCAAACATATAGCCCAATAGGCCTATATTATAATGCTTATGAATTCACGTGATGATATACAAGCATTCCACCTATATTCAAGCATGACTGAGGTACAGGAGTAAAAGGGACACAAAATGAAAGTAAAAACGAATATCCCCTTCAAGCCAATCATTGTAGAATCAGTGCTTTGATCTTTAAAGCAACTTCCACCCAAAATAAGAGAATGTATGGGTAAAAGATACTCCCAATATGTTACATACTGCTACAAAAACATATGGAAAACACTATACAGCTATCTGTCTAGTTGTTTCTGAGAGTTGTAAGACCTCTTGTCCATCACATTCAACATCAGAGAGCCCAACATAGATGTATAGGTATGTACTGTATGTACATACATTATGAGATGAATCAGAAAATAATAAAACGTCAGGATGCATCTTACTCCTTGAAGGACTTCTCACATCCGTAATGGCCTTTGACCTTGACCGCATATTCGATACATACGGTCAATCTCGGAGAAGATGATTCTCCATAAGTACCAACTCTAGGGTCAAAGCTATTTACATTAACACTGTGGAAAAGAATGCTTACGATATTGTGGTTTTGAAATGAAGTCAAACCAATTACAGATTTTTGGGTTAGATGTCGACCGAGACCAATATTTTCAAAGAATTTAAGTAAAAAAATCTATGAAAATGTTAATTTTAATTGACTTTTTGCTTGATAGGTAAAAATTTAAATAAACACATAAGCTGAACAATAATTTATTGAACCACTTCAGATCTTCAATGTTTGAAGATCTTCGACCATAATTACATGGTAAAAAATAATATGGATGTCAGTTTGAAACTTCGAGACACAGGTGGCTGCATAATTGCGGATAGCAATGTCGTCATAAAAGTCAAATAATGACCGGTATATATCGACCAGAGTCAATAATGTCTGTCGGGCTCTACTCACAAACTCATGCCCTCCTCCATGCCTCTCATCTGTCGCCCTCCATTATAGCAGTTTGATCTAATGGAAATGCCATGAGACAAAGTTTTAAACAAGAGCGTTCAAGTCCAGATAGGGAGCCACCGTCTGAGCTCAACGATGAACCGCCGTACATTCATGACGTAGAAGTCCACATTGTGAGAGAAGTCGGTGCATATGTTGGAGTACGTGTCCACCAAGGTGCAGTAGAGAGCTGTCCCACCGATGCTGATCACCACGGTAACCAGGCACAACAGCAGCAGGATCAAGCACGAGTCTCCACCCACCTCATCTGCACACGGAGGAAAGGTACCAGACAGACAAAACAAGTGTATCAGCGTCCTTCTCCTTGTGAGCACTTCAAACACGATCGAACACCTGGACTCTTAAAGACGATTTGATATTGCCAAGCACATAGAAACTATAGGGGTCGCCATTATTGATAGGGTATAGTACAAGTAATCACACAGGAAAGGGGGAGAGGGATGGAAGGGGGAGACATGCGGCAAAAGTCGACAGGCCCAGAAGTTGAACCTTTTGTGTGTACAAAGCCAGCTCGGGTTGTGCATCATGACAACTATACAGTATATTACAACAGAATATTTTGGACCAATGATTATAAAGAAGAAAAAACAAGGAAAAAAGTGCAACCTGATATTTTTATTTCAATTATTTCATTCAATGATGTTGGGTTGTGCGGAATAGAGATGTCTTGTGTTCAGGAACATACTGGTACATTTCAAGATGTTTCAGAAAGTAGTTCATCAGTACACATGTGTACACGTGTGTGTGTGTGTGTGTGCGTGCGTGCAGTGGCGTTTCTAAGCAATTTAGAGCCCTAGGCAAGATTTTCCCTGGTGCTCCAGGGAAAATCTCCTCATCGTGCCCCCCTCCCCTCATGGCGCCCTAAGCAACTGCCTAGTCTGCCTAATGGCGAAAACAAACGCCCCTGTGTGTGTGTGTGTGTGTGTGTGTGTGTGTGTGTGTGTGTGTGTGTGTGTGTGTGTGTGTGTGTGTGTGTATACCATGCTCCATGCCGTCCTCTGGCTCAATGAAGCGGACCTTGCGTTTGGAGGGGCTTTTGGTAGCAGCAGGGCCTGATGGAGGCAGTCCGTCCAGAGATGCTCTCCTCCTCTTCAGGATGGAGACCAGGCCATCTGGAGAAGAACTCTGTGGTGCAGGAGACCCAAAACATAAGGCATCTACGCTGGGTATTAATAACTATAGGGCTGGACATTATCCCCATATGGGAAAATAACTTTGTATGCGAACTCTTGAAAGTGGCACCTTTCATACAAGCCACTTTACAAGAAAAATACTATGGATCTGTTTTGCATGGCGTATAGTAAATTACACAAATTGTGATTGGCCAGAAAGACATGATGTATGTTGTGATTGACCATAATGTGTGATTATATATCATATAACAATCAAGCTCAAGAACGTGTGTGCACACACAAACACACCGACACACATACAGCGGTCTGAATATATATTTTTTACATTCAACATCAGCAAGGAGAGATCCGTCATTGGAAGTAGTCCAACCAATGCTTATAATCTAAAAAGCAAGCCATAATTGAAACAACACATGCCCACCAGTTAGCACTATAATACAGTATAATACTATATACTACATGTAATCTCAGAAGAAGCTCAAGCGGCCTCTCTACTCTACCTCCTGAGTCACTGCCAACCTATGAAGTACATGATGATGATGCGGTCATAAAACCTGGAATGCACTTATGGTGTATGTCCCTATGGTGAGATGAGGAGGCTGCAGAGACACAGCAATTACACCAGTAATTTGACCTCTAATAATAATAATTACATCTATTTCATCCCATGGTGTTGCTCAGGGACACATTGCCGGGTGGTGCCTGTCTCAGATTAAACCATGCATGTCTAAGGAACAACAGCTTGTACAGTGAAACTATGAAAGGCTTATTAAATCAGTTTATCGCTGGCAATGCAGGCCTGATTGAAGATGAGCCTGGCAGCATAAAAGACACCAGTCTGCACTTCATGAGCCTTGCCTTTTTTCCAGCCATTAAGCTATTAGACAGTGATCTCGAAAATGAAAGCCTGGGTAGTGAGATACCTTGATCCATACTCAATCATCCCACTATGCTGGATTATCCAGCATAAGATGATTTTATTACTTATGTCTGGCAGACTGGCATTGTGCATTGACATCCTTGTGTAACTCCTCCCAAAAAGAACAGACCCCAGCCAAACTAGACTTCGCATGCCACATCATGGCGACCTTTGCTGCGTGTCTCTCCCCTTTCCTGTCTATCTTCACTTGAAATCTCAATAAATCCAAAGCAAATCTTAAAAAATAATACAATGATAATACAAAAGGCAATTGATTCTGACCATCACAATATTAGACCCACGCCTCTTATTGTTTTCAAGGAAAACCCTTTAAGCAGCTCACTGTTTTAGCCAGGAGGGAGGTGTCCTGGCACAATCACTGTATTTTGGCTGGATTTATGTTCCAAGTGTCCACTCTTGGGACACACACACCATTAAACCACATGAACCCTAGTGTTCCTATTCTGAGGCGAACAGATTCAGCACAAAAATCAGATCTACACTCTGCTAATGCAATGCGTTGCAATCTTCTAGATCTGCTATTTTTGGGGTGAGGGAGAACTAATAAAAAATACCCCTGAGGGACTCCCGGTCAACAAAGTATGAGGGGTTTAAGTGGGTTAACATGGGTGGACCCTAAAGCCTTGGAGCATGCAGATGACATGACGATAATGATGATCTCATTGAGGGAGAACAGTGAACTTCTATGGGAGTGGCCGAGATGGGGGAAGTCTGGGTCAGCACGTGGGCGTTAAAGGGTCGCGAATTTGATCCTTTCCTCCCACCCTCACTACGAAAGCAAAGAGATGTGTAAAAATGGCGTTGAACTGAATTGAATTGAGCAGCTGTTGTGGGGGATCATTCACCAAATGTACGAATAAAAATCACAGACAGACAGTGTATTCCTACCCCCTCTTTGTGGGACAGTTTGACCAGGTCCTTGACTGAGGCCTGGGGGACTCCCGCTGGCCACTCCACCTTCACTTGCTCCTCTTCCGGGGTCGCCTCGCCCAGACCGTCCCCGTCCTCCTCCTCCGCCTCCAGGCCTTCCTCGTACGTCTCGTCTTCTTCGCCTTCCTCCGGTTGGTCGTCTTCGCGTCCGCCTCCATCCTCCCGCCGGCCTGCGCATCGCTGCGTAGAGGTCCCTGGTTTGGTCGTCGCGCTTCGCCGTTCTTCTTCCTCGTCCTCATGGCCGTGCGCCGTTTGACCATCGTTGACTGGAACACAGAAGGCGATAGAAGGCCGCAGATTATTGATCACATTTAATGTTCATTCGTAAGCTGAGCTTTTTTCACATGTAAAGAGCTTTTCAGACGGGAACGAGCCACAGAGGAGCATACTGTAGTAGTAAAGCATTTTTTATGTATTTTTTGTGGCTTTTGCCTTTATTTATATCGGAGGGGTTTTCAACAGGTGGTCCGGGGAACACCTGTGGTCTCTGAGAGGATTCCAGGTGGTCCCCAGCTAAATGGAAAGTTGGTTAACCAGATGTAACTCTTTGAGAGTGTATAAAATGAAACTCTTGAAACTCTAAGTTAAAATACTCATCATCTGAATTAGTCCAAGTCTGCGCAACTATAGAATGAAGAAGATTGATGGTCATTTTCATCTAGTGTTTGCCTGTTTTGTTTCTGAAATCCAGCCTGGAATTGAGCCACAGACCAAGTGGTGGTCCGTGGCTCAAATGCTGAATAAATATTGGGCCCTGGTATGAAAAAAGTTGAAAACCACTGTTATACCGGGACAGATAGTAGGCTGACGGGAATGGGAGAGAGATCGGGATCGGGAGTCGAACCAGCAGACACTGCCAGAGCTGGATTATCAGCCAGGGTGTCTGGACCACTGAGCCACGGCCCAGGCTGTAGTAAAGCATTTTTAACGAATGAAGTCGAATGCATGGTAAGGAGAAGCGGGCAATCTGATAGGTGTAGCAGGCAAGTGGACGCACTCGTGTTTGGGCTGGTTTCATGCACACGCCCCGCCCGTGACAAGAGCTGGATTGTGGTCAGCTTTTTTTCTACCCAGGGCCAATGACAATGATTCGATACAGCCGAATCAGGAGTAGATTGCCTGCCGCTCACTCACGGAGCGCCTGTCTGTCTGTGTGTTCACCAGGGTGACGCACTGTCACTGATCTAAGCAAGAACGCAGACGAACACAAACACGTGAAACTCAGTTTGTTGAGCATGGCAGCAAGCACGGTCACACATCCGCATCTGAAGGGTAATAGTAAAATAGTATGGAAAGTAACCAAAACATGTTGAGTTGCAGATTGTGGGCACTGGGCAGTGCTGATTTACTGTTTCGTGCTGACTGACTCACTGGATGAAAATATGTGCAGGCAGTGGCGTTTCTAAGCAATTTGGAGCCCTAAGCAAGATTTTCCCTGGAGCCCCCCCTTACCAAATGGACCATTACGAGTCTATTTGGTAAGGAGGGGCAAAAACGCCCCTGTGTGCAGGGTTCAACACCCTACCAACGCTATTACACCCGGTCAAAGCTGTTGAACTCCACATCGATAAATCATTATATGGCCCCTTCGCTCCCACATAATGGATGTTCTGTAACCAGGACACTGACGCTCCTGATCCACAATGCATTGTGTGACCGTGCCATAAAGACTTCTACAGTCTGCAGCGTGACTGACTGATTTACCTGCACACGGTGGCCAACCTGATCCTCGTGATCGCTTCTAACGAATTTCTATTGCCCAATGGGCCAGCCTAGTGCCAAGAGATGATATTTCACTAACACAGGTATCTGGTAGCAGAGTGCAAGACAATCAACCCTTTACAAACCACTTACGTTGTTACTTACAGAGTTCCTCAACTCTCTGTACTAGACCTTCTTTGCTACAGTAAATATTTTTAGCCTACAAACTCACTATTTGTTATTGAATGTTTGTACACAAGCATATGGATGCTAGGGCTAGAGAAGAACACATCTTAACCACAAAAATCATTTGTATTTTTGTTCCCCTGGTAAAGAAAGAGGTAACGAGATAGATATAAAGTATGTGTTGTTTACCTTGCTCATGTTGGGGTGGTACCATCACCATCATGTTACACTGCCTCACTATGCTTTGGATATCTGTCAGCATGGTGTTGGAGATGCTCTGTGGGAACAATCATAACAAACAATGTATACTTCACGACTTCCCATAGAATAGATTGTCTTATAAAAAGAGCAAATGAATAGATTGAAAAGCGAAAAGACATCTTACCTTTTCTGCGAGAGGTGATGGCCTGTTGTGGGAGAAAGAGAAGCATAGTGTGTGTGTGTGTGTGTGTGTGTGTGTGTGTGTGTGTGTGTGTGTGTGTGTGTGTGTGTGTGTGTGTGTGTGTGTGTGTGTGTGTGTGTGTGTGTGTGTGTGTGAGAGAGAGAGAGAGAGAGAGAGAGAGAGAGAGAGAGAGAGAGAGAGAGAGAGAGAGAGAGAGAGAGAGAGAGATTTGAATTAAAATGTGTATACATGCAAACGTCACAGAATTATGGGTCCATTGGTGTCATTAATGCTGTCTCTCAAGAAACAAGAAGAGAGAAAGAGGAACAGTGACTGGAACATACGGAGACGAGCCGAAAAAGAGGAAGAGTTGAAGAAATGTAATGCACTGACATGTTTAAGCGTTAAAATGTCCGCAGGACAACAAAAGTGTCAGACTGCATCTGTTCTCCAGCTGAACACTGACAGTCTACATCTACGTCAAATAACCGGGAGTTGATTAAAAATACCAGGACAGTCACAGGAGCCTGGGGAACTGGTCTGGAGCCAATGAGCATTGAAAAGAATATGTGGACATGTTTCACTAGAGAAAATGCATGCTATAAGCCAGTTTGTTGTTTGGTACACTACTCTCAGGGCCATGCAAGGGGGAAGAGGGAAGGAACTGGCAGGTAGTGGAGATGACTTGCAATGCCTTGCAATGAGGCTGAAAGCTGTTTATGTTCCTGTCATCAACATGGGAACAAATGCTTAAATATACTGTACGTGTAGCCTGGCATGAAATCTATGTTGTCCTCATGGTAAAAGAACGCCCAACTGGCCGATTCTATGACTGGCTAAACACGACAAGGGATTGTGGAGGGAGCTCTCTTTTTTTTCACGCCAAGAGTTTTGCCAACTCATATGGTGCACTCATCGAAGTGCAAGGCCATCAGCTGCTCAACACAGGAATTGGATCACGTGGGCGCAGCTCGCCTGCTTCAAGGCCTCGTTGTCAGAACACTGTTATTTTCAATATTTAAAGGTATAGTAAGTGATTTGGGTGATTTGGAAAACACTCCGGTCCCTCCCGGTAGCGTCATGTGCACATGCACATGCTCTACAGTGAGAGAAAGTACAACATGCCAACAACACGTACACCAAGGCCCAGCCCCACTTAGAGGAAGGCCCCTCTCATCCTAATTGGACAAAAGACTTTTATCCCAAAGCCCAAACTGAAACTAGAGTTTATTGGCCCCAGGGGCTCACTGGGAACAGGGAGGAACTCCTTACATGGCCACCACACTATACTGTAGTAGGGAGGGTTAGCCAAAGAAGAAGAAATAAATAACAATATTCGAATTAAGTGATATCACTTACCATACCTTCAAAAAGGCATGGATTTGTTGTAAATCGATGCAGGAGTGTTCCCTCATGTCACAATCTAAATGATCGCCCAGAAAAATGCATTAGCTTTGCTGTACATAACATACAACAGCAAATAGTTATCTGCTACTGTGGACCAAGATGAATGTCAGTTGAGAGCATAAAAGGAGGAAATTAAGTGTTGAGTGAGGAACATAATATAAGCCGACATTCCAAATCTGTCTGGGACCCACCTGGTGAAATTCCACTTGCCTTGCTTTCAGATGGCTAAAAACTGTTCACAGAGGATTTTATTCTATCTACTGTATGCTAACTTTTTTCAGTTGACACTTGACAGTGGTCCTTGGAGGGGTCTACACTTTTTTTTTGCTCTTTTGTCCCTTATGAACCAAAAATAGCTGATGACGATGCCAATGTCCAGATTAGGGTTCATGGAAGGTAGTAATACAATTATCTCAGAATGTGTACTACAAATGCACACAACAGTGATTCACTCTTGTGTGTGTTCGGTAGCACACACTCTAAAACTATAGGTGAGACAGAGGGGAAGGCATTCCACATGGATCCACAATGATCTACTAACTTACCGGTGATGTGTCCTACAGATCTGACCAAGGACCTGGATGTGCTCCTCATCAATACTGTTGGTCACAATGCTTTCAGTGGCCTTCTTTTGCTTCCACTGGCTTTCTGGGTTAAAACAGACATGTAGACCCATTCATTAATGGCACGCACATACTGTACAGTACACATATGATCAGGGATGTAAAACTCAAGTACAGGGCAGGCCAAAGTAGAACAATTGGTACAAGTAGAGGCCTGGAGCCATCAGACTGTGTTTCAGCACACGGATGCGGGTTTATGAGGACACCCCAGGAAAACAGCAAAAGTAATTTTCCTTCCAAAATCATGAATTAACAGCAAGATAAATTAAACGATTTATCTTCTGTTCTATGATCCCCACCAAGCACTGAAAATGAGAAAGTAAATCATTGAGTTGACTTGAAGTAAAACAATCTCTCTCTCTCTCTCTCTCTCTCTCTCTCTCTCTCTCTCTCTCTCTCTCACACACACACACACACACACACACACACACACACACACACACACACACACACACACACACACACACACACACACTGTTTTATCCTTCTATCTTTTCAATAAACAACTGCATTATAAACGATGCAAACAAGAATGAGATATTGCATGCAGTACCCCAGTCCTCCTGCAGAGCAGACAGATTGGACAGCAGACGCTCATGATAGAGTTTCTCCAACTGCAGGAAATGGACAGCCCACTGGTCTGGAAGCATCAGTAGTTAAAGATCCGACTGTCCAATCATAATATAACTGTAGCATACGGGTTACGACTGTTGACATGTTATAGCAAAGACACTGGTTGTGCTGAAAGTCCTGGTGATCATCATGTGTCGAGGCCTCTTTAAGTTCATCCCACACATACACACACGTGTGTGCACGCGCGCATGCACACACACACACACACACACACACACACACGCACACACACACACACACACACACACACACACACACACACACACACACACACACACACACACACACACACACACACACACACAATAATGACAAAATGACAATATGCTGCCTTGATCATGATACCTGATTTTCTTGGATTAGCAGAACTAGTTTAAGAGTTTAGGATGGATCAAGTATATCAGTCTTTCCGAGTCCTGCTGACATTCTGATTGACAACTCATCAGACCAATCACAGCAGGGGGTGTTACCGTATCGCAGCAGCAGCTCTCACACAAGAATCAAAGAGCTTGTTCCAGGCTTTCTCTAGTAGTGGGAGGAATCACCCGGGAACAAGGTTATTATTGTGGTGGATGGATCCACACCCAGAGTGCGGTCTGTCCCCTCGGCCAGAAAACATCTGACATGTTTTATTCTCCTCTAGCATTCCTACTCTGTAAACACATACTCACTCTCCCTGTCTGCATGTCTCTCCCTCTCTCTCTCTCTCTCTCTCTCTCTCTTCTCTCTCTCTCTCTCTCTCTCTCTCTCTCTCTCTCTCTCTCTCTCTCTCTCTCTCTCTCTCTCTCTCTCTCTCTCTCACCACAACCCATCTAAAATAAAACTGGAACTCTGAAAATCCTATTGCATGTACTCTCTCTCAATCTTACCCTCTCTCTTTCTCCACCCATACACATAGGCACACACACACAGTCCCCTTCCCTGCAGCAGGACAGTTGCCAAGGCAACAGTATAAACAGGCAGAACGACAAAATGAGACTAGTACTGCAGGCCTACAGGCTGCAGCTTCCAGATAAATAGGAAACAGATACAGCCGTCCACTGAGAGAGACTCAAACGACAGCAGACAAAACACGACGACATTTCGCAAACTCTCTAAAAGTAAGAGTGTTCCTCATCGTGGGTGAGGAGGAATAGGCCCCAGCAATGTCTTGCTGTGGTGTGTGGCTCATTGAATTTGAAATGGGATGTCTGGTACCTATGCTATTCCCGACCTACAAAGTCTTTTGGTTTCCTCAAAGTCAAGTGTATGTCCAAGGTTTTATAACAAGTGGATGACATTTTCAAGTACTTCAAATTCAAGGACAAGTCGGTCATGCAGTTAAAACAGTAAGCTAATGAGGCGCACCAGCCAGAGTGCGCCATGAGGCAAGTGTGTGCCCTTGCCGAACAGCCGAGACAGCCTAGTGCATTGTGAGTGTGCCAGTTGAGTAGAAAAGCCCTGGTGAACAAAATAGTTTATCGCGTGAATCAAAATGAGTGCTCCCACTCGATTAATGCATGTCTTAAGCCAATCACCACGATTGAGGGTGGGGCTTTGGAGTTTTTTGGCTCTGGTATAGCATACCAATCTATGTGATAGTTTGTTTCACCCCAGGTTTTGGAATATACAGTACATACATAGCACACGCACACACACAGACACACACACAGAAAGTGTTGACACATGTAGCACAGGAAAATGTAATTGGCTTACCGTCAACTCATTACATGGATTTCTCCTTTCTCCCTTGCATTCATACCATGACTGCAAAATGCTGATGTGTGAGTGGAAAAATGTCATTCACTCACAGCACATAAAAACTTGGTGGAAAGGATACAGTCCTCTTTGCGACAGTAAGCTTCTGCAATCTGAAGAGAAAGGGAGAGGGAGAGAGAAAGGGAGAGGGAAACATACAGATCTTTACATGAACAAAACGGCAGTGTTCAGGCACACTACAGTAGAGTGGACAATATTAGTGGTATTTATGGTAAAAAGTGGCAAAAAAGTTCTGAATAGTGTCTTCACTTACAGTGTGTTATTGAGCAACATTTCAATGGTAAGATAAACGTGAGTCTGTCTGAGTTTGGATGTTTTCAACACACGCACGCACGCGCGCGCGCGCGCACACACACACACACACACACACACACACACACACACACACACACACACACACACAGGCGACACTAAAAACAAGGTACTCGAGTTGTACTTGAGCAACTTGACTATTCTGGGCTGTGCTGGTATCATTAGGTTACTGTCATTCAATACTGATTAAGGAGCTCGGTCAAGCATGTTTTGTTTTTCCCTTCAAATTAACTAAATGCAAAAAGAGAAAGATCTCATGACACTTCAAAGACAACCTCCGTGAAATCAAGTCACATGTAACCTCTTATGTTCAGGATTATTAGCATGACAATCTATAATCTCTGCATAACTTTTTAATACCTAAAGAAAATACCTGCTATTTTATCAATATTTATCTGTGCATCTGAGAATGTGGTGGGTAATGATTTTCCGGTTAAAATATGATTACTTTGGGGCGGCAGTGACTCAGGGATACAGTGGCCGTTAGAGCAGCTGGATGGAAACTGTGAGGTTCCTGGTTCGATCCCACACTACCCTAGAATTAGTGCAGAAGTATCTCCAGACTCTGAAGACCTAATGAGCCCTTCTCAAAAGCCCACCCTTTGGGGTGTGGTTTGTTCACTATCCAATGCCGATCCAGATACTTCAGCAACTGTTGCTATCCAGGTCAAGCTTTCCTCTTCTAACGTGCCTATTGGACAAGACAGGATTGGGGAGGGACTTAGTGAAGGGCTACTTGCTGCCGAATGTCCCAATGTGCAGGTTGGTGACGTGCATGGTTTCCTCCTCCATTGGTGTATGAATGTGTGTTTTACTGTGAATATAAAAGATAAAAGCGTGCACTATGACTGCACAATTTCACATTTACGTTGGAGTCACAGCCTGAAAAAGTTGAGAACCACTCTATAAACATGACCCTTGCCTCCAATCTGGAAGTGTATGCCTGTGTTCCATCAGTGCTTTAAAGGGACTTGTAGTATTTACGTGAGTGTGGAGAGTTGCGCTGCTTTTTTGTTTTTTAAATGTTCTTGTTCTTAAATGCTGTTTTTCTTCTGCATGCAATGGATTTCTCTAGTAGTGTCTTCCCTACTTTGACTACTGTAGGTGGGCTCTCTTCCACATGTCCATAACCATTATATGAAATGTTAAATTGAATTATGCAGTTGTAATAAAAGTGCTGTGTCAACCCATTACACAAAGGACTGTCCTGTGTTGGTGCATAATTAGGAACCACTCCCCACTTCAGAGTGTAGGCTCAGATAGACACATAGGTTGGAGGCCTGTCTCTTATCCCATGTGCCATAGCTCTAATGCAAACTGATGGATGCTACTCTCATCGTTCAAAAGCATGGTCTGTTCTACTGCATTGCGCTTTGTTGGCTGTTGGCTATCTTGGCCGGCTACAAGCAAAAGTATGCAACTTGGCTTAGGTTGTATACATTTGCTTGGTGCCAGCCAAGTACTTGTCTAGTACTGCCCTGGTTAAGATGTTAGCCACCGTCTCAGGTTTAGCTTATCAGTTGCATCAGTCGTGTTGAACCTGCTGTTTCTGAAATCTCACACACACCATAAAAGCAAAGTATGCTCTACCAATTGTAATTCTAGGCCATGAAGTTTGATAAGATTGACGGGATATTCAGCGATTTCACTTCACATTTGTGATTTAAGGTAATCACTTTTTGTTTTTGTTTTTATTTTTGTGATAATACTCCCTACTATAGAGTGTGCTAGACCATAATTAGTTCCTCCCTGTCCCCACTGAACCGCAGGGGTGAAAAATAAGTTTCAGTTTGGGCTTCGGGTGGCAATGCCTTCATCCGGTCAGGGTAGAGAGGGGCTTTCTCCAATAAGAATCAAGCAGGGCGGACCTTGGTGTCGTGTTGTTGGCCTTTCGCGCCTCCCCCCACTGTAGAGCATGTACTGTACATGTTTATGCACATCTTGTAATCAGGGCGGACCCTTTTTCACCGCAAATCACTGAATGGTCCTCTAATTACAAAAAAGTACGAAAATAATGGATAGCTCTATGTATCCTTCACCAACTTCTCTGTAGAGGTAAACCTGTAGAGGTGTGTGTTTTACCTGATTTTGAGTTCCCACTGCTATGTCACTGTTTACTTTGCTATGAGCTACAGATTGTCGGTTGGATGTCTAGCAAAAAAACAGATGACCCGTTGTTCCCAATGTAATAAAAAAGGGGAGGGAAATAACTGGCTCCCATTATCTTGTCACTCAGCATTACACTGATGTGATGTGCCTTTGAGCAATTCACTTGATTCTTCATCCACTATGCTTCCAATTATTAATTCTGTTCAGCAATAATGACATGCCAAAAACTGAGAAGGGGATAAAATAAGCGCTAATGGTCACATTGACCACTGACCATCTCAGACAGTGCTTAACCACTTACACCACACACACACACACACACACACACACACACACACACACACACACACACACACACACACACTCACACACACACACACACACACACACACACACACACACACACACACACACACACACACACACACACACACAAATAAAACGCTTGATCCTGTAAAGCAGGGGTTTTCAACCAGTGGGAAGATTCCAGGTGGTCCACAGGCTGAATGATGGAAAGTTGGTTAACCAGATATAACTCTTTGAGAGCGTAAACATGAATGTGGGTCCATTTGGTTTCATGTTTACACTCAAATATTTATCATGTGAATAGGCCCAACTAGAGAATGTAGTCATTTTGATCTGTATGTTTGACTTTTGTTTGGTGGTCCGTGGCTCAAATTCTGAATAAATAGTGGGCCCTGGAATGAAAAAGGTTGAAAACCACTGCTGTAATTAATGGCATGTCCAGGTAAAAAGTGTCTCAGTGTCCCCGGCTGACCTATAGGACCTGCCAAGAGCACCTGCCAGCGCCTTCACTTCACACAGTCTCACCTTTCAAAGTCTGTATATCCAAATAAAAACAACAGCACTCAGGAGATTGAACCTTCCCCACTCTCTTTAGGATAAAGAGAAGCTATCTCTTATAACTGATACTGTACATGCTGGAGCTGACTACTTTGTTCCACTACCTGACAAACAAAAAGGATGGCCGCTATGAGTCTGTAGTGTAGGTGATGAAACGCAGCGCCACATGATGACACTCAACAATAATAGCCCTAGAGATCAGGTCACAAAGCATGTAAGCACAGACACACGCATGCATGCATGCACACACACGCACGCACATACCCTAGGGCAGGGCCCTAGGGGCCCACTATTTATTCAGCATTTGAGCAAGAGACCACCATTTGGGGACATTTTATCGCCACAGACCCCAAAATTAAAGATTTATTTTGTTTTTGTCCACAATCCCAGGCTGGATTTGGTTAAGAAACCAGGCAAACATACATATCAAAAGGACCATTAATCTAATTCAGATGATGAATATTTTAACTCTTGAGAGCGTAAACATGAAACCAAATGGACCTGCAAGGGTCCATTTGGTCCAGATCCAAACTGTTCATTTGAGGAACAGAAGTGTTGCATGTGTGCAGTGTTGTTTTTGTCGACTAAGACTAAGACTAAAGACTAAGTCGACTAAGGTTTTTGATATTTAGTCGACTAAGACTAGACTAACAAAAATGAATTTCAAAAGACTAATTGGGACTAAAAGATGTGTGTTTTCAAAAGACTAAGACTAAGACGAAGACTAAATCATAACTTAAGACTAATGGAAATAGGAAACATTTTAACTTTTTTTTTCGTTCTTTTTAAGTATGTGAACATATCTGCAGTATAGATTGCATACGTTTTCAGGAAAGGGACTTATTACTAATGCAGTCATTTTATACAAAGAAATAAAACGAGACATCTTTCATACTAAAAACTATAAATCTATATAACATATATAAACCTACAATGCATGTGTATGTAAGACTAAACTACTAAGACTAAGACTGAAAGACTAAGACTAAATAAAGACTAAGACTGAGACTAAGACTAAATCAATGTTGATATTTCGTCGACTAGACTAAGACTAAAAACATGAATTTCAGAAGACTAAATGGGACTAAAAGACTAAATGTGTGTTACTCAAAAGACTAAGACTAAGACTAAGTCAAAATATTCTCAAACAAACAACACTGCATGTGTGGCACAAGTCGAATGGGGAAATGAGACAAAGGCCAAGAATTTTGTTGCTGCTAAACCCCTTATCCCTTAACTGCTTTGCCTTTTCAAACTATTAAAGGTAGGGGAAGTGATTTCACTTTTGTCAGATATCACCCCAAAAATATTTTTTTTCTGTTAAAATGCTCTATTATAAGGTGTGGAAACCACATATGGAGTTTCCCCCTCCCCCACGTTAGCAGAGGAGCTAATAAAAGTTCCCCAGGTCACCACAATTCTCCTCCAATCAGGAGAGAGCAGCAGGTTCACATAGTGTAGCTACTTTTGGGGGGCCCTAGTGCACCAGGCTGGTACTACACCATGAATTTCAAATCACTTCCCCTACCTTTAAAAAAAGAACATTTTTCAATAGTTTAAATAATGATGTCTACAAGCTCACAATGTGTCAATAGATTGGGATAAGGGGTTTAGACAAAAATTGAGCCCCTTATGTGGTTAGCAAATTATTAACATCTTGATGTCAATATTCCGAAAATAATTCAGGATTTCAAATGAAATATAGCAAAAAATAGCTGATGTGCGGGAAAGAGAGAGTGACGTGTTTTGAGTTTGTAGATCAGCTATTTGATATGACAGCATGCAATGTGGCCCCTCGAGTGAGTGAGTGTGGAAACATAGTGGCACAATGCAAGCAATGCATACAATCCAAGCACGCACGCACACACACACGCATTCACATGCAAACACACACCTGGTGTAGTGACTGTGGCAGCAGTGTGTAGTCACTGTGTTCTCCAAGGGACTGTAGTGAGTTCAGGAGCTCTGCGCTGGGACCAGGTGGTCTGTCGCTGGAGACCCCTCCTATAGCAACATGGAGAGACCCCCCCACACACGCACACATACAAAAACATACAGATTACACACACCTCGCCTCAGTCAAAACAACTTTATGAAATTAAAGGTTCATTTCTATTTCAATTCGATTTGTATTGTTCAAGCAAAAGAGGTGCAAAGTGATCAAAATCACCTCACCCTGGACACACCCAATCTATATTTTCAGAAATTAATATTCATGAACATATTTTATGCTTCTTGCAACTGAAAAGTAGAAAGATTGAAACATTTAACTTTTTTTTATTTTTTTTATTTTTTTTTTTTACTTTTTACCAATGATGATAACTGATAAGCCAACCATTTGACTAAATAATTATTTTACAGCTATAGATTTTTTTAATGTGCTCTGAGAAACAACAAGAACAATGGGCATGTAATGCTTTGCCATTTGGCCAATAAATAGAGAAGAATAAGAGCCATTTTAATAAAGCATATGAGAAGTGTTGCCTTTCATTTCAGACCGCTCATATACACTACTCTTTCTATCCCAATGGCTCTGCGGTGAATGAATGTGCTCTATGCACAAGAATAACTCTTCTTACAAATTGACCCCAAGGGAACCCTTAGAAATACCATTTGGACACTTTTAATTACAGACCTGTACGGGCCATCTGGGACACACTCAGGGACACTTTGAGACCCAGACTCTGGTGTGTTCCACAGTGAGCCAACATGCACAATAGCAGCACACTCAGCTCACACTCAGCTCACTCTGTTTCACCAGAATGGAACAGCTAGCCTTCATTAGTAGTATCAGCGGTAACACCGCCGAAGGGAAGTAGGGACGGGGCCCAAGTTGTTTCCAAATCGGTGTGTATGCATTGCATAGAGCCCATTGTGGTGTCACAGCTCCATAGCAGCCAGGTGGCTCACAATGACGCAGACTGACAAACAGGCTGTCATCTCCACACGTCCCCGGGCCACAATAAGCTTGTTACCACCTTGCCTCCAGCTATTACCACAATATTTACCGAATATACTGCACAAAATGTTATATAACAAGTAGTGGGCAGTAGCTTAGTGATTCAGTCTTTATAGCTATAGGCTTCATACCTTGACACTTCACATTTTATTCATCTTTTGACCCCTATTTGTCCGAGGCTGGGAAATTAATTACCGGTATGTTATATTTTATGCTATTTTGTGAGTATTAAATAGTGAGCAGATGATAAGCTTGTACTTATTCTACAATTGTTCCTTGGAGATACATTTCTCACTTGAATGAATCGCTCTGTGTTGACAGGATAGATCTGAGTGCTACAGTATGTTATAACCATCTGACAACAAGGATAATGGACTGTCACCCGTCTGTTGTATGTGGGCATGTGAAATTGTCAGTTGTCTCTGTTTAACATGGCAATTGTTGCCATGGTTGTTTAATATACACGCCATATGCACATGAACCAATCAGAGGCTGCTATTCACTGTTGTACGGGCAGCCATTGAAACGCAGTCCCTGATTGGTCAGTCATATTCTGATTTCTACAGCTTCCGCATGCTCTGTGCCAATGAGCCCGATTCCAGACTCATATGCGCAGAGAAACGCTGGCTTCTGTGACTCCACGTTTTATGAGGCTGGCTCTCCAGGCTACTAGAAAATAACTGCTTTCCCGCCAACACAGTGGCCAAACTGCTCATGAGCTCTGCTGTCCTATGAGGAGACTTATCCCTAATTTATGCTCCGTCGCGACGATGCCGCACACATACAAGCACATAACACTTTGTTTCAGTGCCGCGCTGTGAGCCTGTAGATCTACTCATTTATGTGCAAGTATAAATCAGACTTTACATAGAATAGGGGCACATCAGCACATAACAGACTCATGGAATAATGTAAACAGTATAGGCTTATGTACCTGCTGAACTGTTACTGCACAGATCATTCTCTTTCTGAAGTGCCACAGCATCAGGACCTTTGGGAGGGCCAGTGTTCTGGTTGCCCATCACAGCCCTCACCACGGTGGTCTCGTCTGGATCAATGTTTCTTTTTAAACTGGCCCCACAGCCCCTGCAGTGGACTGTGGTTCACTCTCTTCACGTCAGTCTCGAGCCACACCTTACAAGGGAAAACGTCAACTTTTGTTGAGTCGCTTAAAACAACATTTTAGGCCAATGAATATTAGTGAAGCTGTAGAGTGCTGGGTAAAGCTCCGAGTTGGTCCAACCGCTGGAAATGGATTCAAAAGGGTCTTAGTTGCTCCATGATTGATCTCTTGAACTCCCAGCGGGGCTAGGTTAATCCCCGATCACATCTCTCGGGTGGCTGAGCAAAGAGGGGTTTGAAATGCCCGGCATACAGTTGGCTGCAACAATGGAGCCAGCGAGTTGGTGGGAAACGAGGTGCTCCGTCTGATTATGATTATGAGGATTATTTGTGCTGGTCCTATTCCAACTTGCACGCTCAAGGGCAGGGTGGAGCTTCCTTTCCTTGTCCTCAGCAACCTAACAGAAAAATAATGGGACATTATTATATGGGTAATAGAGTTATTTCTGCTGTGTATCCCTATTATGTTTGTGCCTGTTACTCCTGTTTTGTTCAAGAGAGACGAGCAAAGAAGACAGAGGAGATCGAGAGTAGTCCGGAGAGTGAGAACATGAGAGAGAGAGAGAGAGAGAGAGAGAGAGAGAGAGAGAGAGAGAGAGAGAGAGAGAGAGAGAGAGAGAGAGAGAGAGAGAGAGAGAGAGAGAGAGAGAGAGATTAATGAATGGAGAGAAAGCACTACTGTGGTGAGTTGGGATTCATTTGGCACAGAGGGAAAGAGGGATCTCTGTATTTAAACGAGGTCTGCCCCTTCAGGCATGGGAGAATGTGTGGTTGTGAATAACTCCTGTAGTACTCTTCGAAATAACGAAATAATTATTAGTCTGTGTAGCAACATAACATAGCAGACACAATACGTTCTGAGCTGTGAAAGGTAAGGTAGTGAAACTACCTTTTGCACAGCTTTTAGAACAGGGATGTTCAGTTTTAAATACTCTAAATAATTACTTAAACCAAGCACACTTTCTTGTAGATCTGTTATTTTCACTATTTATAAAATGAACCTGACAAATCTTGCCTTCAAATAATTATAATAATTAAATTACTACCCATCCAGAGCCTGATCTTCCCCAGCTTGACTTCTCCTACTGTGCTGTAAGTTCAAACCATATATTTCAGTTCACACACTGAACAAATGATTTTTTCCACCTCATAGACACTCTGTTTTAGCATGAATGGTCAGGACAGAGGCAGGGAATCACGTGTCCTGACATGTCTTGCAGGGACGCATTAGCACTAGTAGTCATCATGTGATTATAGTGGATTATGCAACATGCAATATGACAGACAGTGAAACATTATGGGTTTGCCTTCCTATGGGGATTTGGACCGGGAACTCCTTTGAAACAGTCACTCCCAATAACAGTCAACTGCACCACTTTGCATGCAGGTACCTAAATCAGCCTTTATGCCTTTTACATTCTGCAGTAGCCAGGCCTGGCTTTTTGTCATTCTACACCAGCCAAATCTACCACCTAATCATGTCTAGCAATAGACACAACACTTGGAACCTCATACTCCACAATCCAATGCTTGACCACTGAAGTTGAACTAGCCTACTGTAAGTTAAGTGTTATTGTATGTTTGTGTGTGGGCGCCATAACTAGGACATGTCAAAGCATGATGGAGGGCATGCTGCACCTATGGTGGTGAGTGCCATTTGGTAGTCTACTTCCGACATGGTTGTTGATGATGAAATGGGCTAGCATCAACATAGGATGCAGAACGAACATCGAACGGGGAATCCCCCAGTTACAGGAAGTCGCTGTCTATAATGTTGCTCTGTCTGGGGTCGGGAGGGAAGTCTCTGATGGAGCTGCTGCCTCCACGACCCGACTACGAATAAGCGGGTGGAGGTGGATGAAAGTGAGAGCGGGAGAAAAAAAAGGAAAAACACTAGTTCTGGTCCGTACGCTCATCATACCACAGCACATAAGCGTTGGAAGGAGAACGCCTTCTAACGCTATAGACCAGACAAGAGCTAGAAAAACAGCAGCACATTGCTGCTGCAAGTAAGACTGTTCAAATGGAACACGGTACAGTACAGTACAGTACAGTACAGTACAGTACAGTACAGTACAGTACAGTACAGTACAGTACAGTACAGTACAGTACAGTACAGTACAGTGTGTAATACTCACAACAGTTAGAGATGTCTCGCAGCTTCTCGGTTGATAATCACGCCCAGGGCCGGGTCCATGGCACCTATACTCTTGCATCCATCCATCCGACTATACATCAGGTTGTTGGAAGCAGCAACCTCGTTATGTCATCCTCCCGACTGAAGGATGCTGCTTTCTCCTGCAGCTGTGGTGGTTCCATGGTGCTTGTTTACGATCTAATCCGGGCATTTTCTATTTCCCCCTCTCGTTGCAAAATGTACTATACTGTGGCAACGACGTCTTTTATTTATTTATTTTCTAACGCAAGCAATCGTGCCATCTACTGGGCAGATGTGTAAGTAAGGAAGGAGGGCCGCTTGCTGCTGCTGCTGCACAGTGCACACTGCACAGTGGTCGCAAGGGGAAAGAGCTGGGCAGTCCCGTCCCTTGTTCGTGACGTCGCCCTTGCTCCAGAAATGATTTCCTCGTTTATTTTCCTCATAGACGTTTGGAAAATGATTTATATAAACACGGTTACGCCGCGGACAAAGCTCGGATGGGTCTTGACAAATCATGATAACACACACAATACTACCATACAATATCTAATAAGCAAAGGGGGGAAACGGCCGGATACAACATTTTTTCGTTTTTCTTCTTAGAAATTATTTGATTGGCCCAAAACATTGTGTGTGTTGTCAATCCTGACTTGTCACGCCCTGAGTCGGCTTTGTCCGTGGTGTAATCCCCTTTATAGAAATCATTTTTCGAAAAGTCTACGTGAGGAATGAGTGGGGAATTCATTTCTGGGGCAAGGGCGACGTCACGAGAGGGACGAGACTGCTCAGCTCAGCCCACTATATTAGTCATAAAGACCGTGTTGTTGACTGTTGCATTTAGTTCGACTCACCGTGGTGGTGTGACACAGACAAACTGGAATCTATTATCTTACACAGGCAGATAGCCTAATACACATGATGCATACATGGTGCATCTCATCATAATGTTCTATTTCTTCACCACCTTACATGCATAATAGTAATAATAATATAATTCAAGCTCTATATGGTTATATTTCAAACTGTTTCCTCTCTCACACACAAATGAATCAGCCTACTTTAAATAGCCTACTCATCAAATCAGGGGTTTTTCAGATCCTCGGCCCACTCTGGCAGATATGTTTTGTTTGCTTATTAATGCAGTGCTGACTCAGCACATCAATGATCATTGACATCCAGGTAATATTTTAAATAGGTATTGATCAACTGCTGTAATGTTTCTCTTTCAAGATGTGCAGCTGTGGGAACATATGGAGAGATGCTGAAGTGAAGCAAGGATAGCAACAGCATGGTACAACAGTGTAGAGGCAGCACTACATGACAGATCATTCTACCACTGGAAAACAAGATCCCAGAGTTTTACTGGACCCTCATCTGTATGTACGGGAAATAAGATCTTTATGCACACCATCCACATCTGAATAGTGAGTGTGTGTTCTCAACAACAACAACAACAATAAATAATGAATAATAAATAAATAATAAATAATAAATAATAATAATAAATAATAAATATGTAAAGTAAGGCTGTTGATATTAAAGGTAGGGGAAGTGATTTCACTTTTGTCAGATATCACCCAATTTTTTTCTCTGTTAAAATGCTCTATTATAAGGTGTGCAGACCATATATGGAGTTTCCCCCTCCCCCACATTAGCAGAGGAGCTAATTAAAGTTCCCCAGGTGGAGGGTAAATTCTCCTCCAATCAGGATCGAGCAGCAGGTTCACATACTGTAGCTACTCTTGGGGCCCCCTAGTGCACCAGGCTGGTACTACACAATGAATTTCAAATCACTTATACCCTACCTTTAACTGAGTTAATTAGTTAAATTAATTTTGCTGATTAATCTGATTTAAAATTTTAACACAATTAACTCATGTACACACTGACTCTCATCCTACTGAGCATTTTCTCATTGAAAAAAAAAAAAAAAAAAAACATGGGGAGAGTGTGGTTTTAAAGAGACATACTGTATAGCTGTGTGTCTCCCTGTAACCAGAGCCAGAGTATAGCTCGAGAGATCGACAAGCATTGGGGGCATGTAGATCACCTATTTTGATAAATATTTAAGAAATAGACCCCTTTTTAAATGTTTAAATCCTGTATAGGAAGACAGGCATATTTTGGGCTATTATTATATTTTGGGCTGTGATTCATATGATTATTTTTTTAATCATTCAACAGCCCTAATATAAATATAATTCCACTGCTCAGTTTGTATGGGGGAAATGTAGGCCTATATGCCTAATTGAGACCTAATAAACATAGTGTATGTAGGCTTTGGAATTTTATCTTGTCCCTTCTATTTAACGAGCACAAATAGTACAAATGTACTTTCACCTCCTAATCACTATATTTGAACTAGATGAGGTGTGCTTGAAAAAATGGTTGTTGGACATCGGTTCTTGTCTTTATTATTTTATTTATTATTAAAATGTATTCAGCTGCAAGGTTTTAAAACCAGATGTGTGTGTATGGAGGGGGCATGAATGTCAGTTCAAACGAGGAAAAATAAGGAAGTAGAGCAGAAACATGGATAAGGAGCATCTTGCAGTGTGAGTGTTATAGCACACTATGTAGACATGGGACTCTGAGTCTGTAGTGCTGCGTACTCATAATTTCATTGTACAATATTCTACTGATACAGTAGACGAATGTTAGGATCTTGTTTATGGTCCTTGATGACTATTTTCGTGTATTTATTTTGATGCATCAACATGTTGTTTTTGCTAACTGTAAATTGTTCTGGATTAAGAGCATCTGCTAAATGTCCAAGTTATTGTAAATTGTGGGCATGCAAGGCTTGTGCCGTCTGTGTGCATCATGTGAATGTCCATTCTCTCTCTCTCTCTCTCTCTCTCTCTCTCTCTCTCTCTCTCTCTCTCTCTCTCTCTCTCTCTCTCTCTCTCTGGTCCTTTTACAGTATGTAATGAGTCAGACTTCCTAATAGGGTTGCTGCCTTTAGCGATGAACTCTGGTTGACATCTTGTCCTGGTTACGACTCCACAGGAACCCATTTTGCCATTTATGCTACAGTAGCAGCTATTCAGTCATAATAGGAAGGTTTGGATCTGTGGTTTTCAAAATTTCAACCAGTGGTCTGTAGACTTCCAGTGGTCCTTGATGGGGTTTCAGCTGGTCCCCAGCTAAATGACAGAGAGCTGGTAAACAAATGGACCCCTTTTTTTCTTTAGTGTAAAATGAAAACAAATGAACCCTTATCAGATCTTCCTTGAGTGTAAAATGAAACCAAATGGACCTGCATGGTCAATTTGATTTCATGTTTACGTTGCCAAGAGTAAAATTATCTAATAAGTAGTAAAATTATCTTCATTGCTTAATTCACAGGAAGTCTACACAATTGGAGGATATAGAACAAATGTTATTTTGATCAACTTTTGCCTCTAATGGTCTGTCATAATGGTTCCAACATCAATACAGTATGTAAATGTGGAAAAAATGTTAAACGGAATACACAGCATAACAACTTTTATTGTATTTGCAATTCAAAGGGATGCACAGTTTGAAATGTAAATTTCCGGTATGCAGAGGATGTGACCATGTGACATTTCGTTTTTTTTGTATATATACAGTATATAAACAATGACAACATGCTGACAGAAATAATCCAACTAAAATTAGCAATGGTCAACTAACTATCCAGATAATCTTGAGCATTCATTTCTGGTTTGTACTGTGAAGTATAGAAATTGGTGGATATTGCTGTAGGATGAGTGAATCACAATACTCCTGAGAGAGAGAGTCAGTCGCTCAGCTCTGCAGTTCCAGCACATATGGGTCCCACCCTCCTAACGAATCACTTAGCCACAGACTTGCATTCAACACTCGTTCAGCTGTAATTGATCAGATGCTGGTTCTTTTCAGCACTTAAATATTGTCCGACAGACTGTTTGCTCACTTTGTCAAAGCTCTCCATTTGGCATAATGGTGGCTTGGCTCCTCTTAGGGTAGGCATTATGTAGTATATGGTGTCAGAGAAGGAATGATTATGATAGTGACCAGTGTTAAAGCATAAAACCTAAAAGAGCACTTCACCCATTATCAACCATGATGTTCATGATGGCACCATTTGTCTGTTGTGTCCCATTGGTAATGTGTGAAAACCCCCATGAAATTGAAATGGAATCAATCGATTAAAAATTTTAATCGCGATTAATCGCATGATTGCCCATAGTTAATCTTTGATTAATCGCAATTTAAGCGCATATTTTCATGAGTTCTAAATATACCTTAAATGAGTGTTTTTCAAGAATATTCATATCATGGTCAATTATTTATTCTGCATTTGAGCCACAGACCACCATTTGATGACATTTATTTAGACTTCCAGACCTAAATTAAAGAATTTGTCAACGATATCATTAGGAACGAACATGCACATTTTGTAGAAAGTTCTCTACATTCTGTAATTGTGTAGACTTATTTTAAAGTAACTTAACTGATGCAGATATTTAAAAAATTATTCACCTGCATTTGGCGAAATTGAACCAAATGGACCCACTTGGCTTTTGGTTTTACTTTGAGTTAATCTCGCACTAAAAAAATTAATCGAGTTAACTCATGGCTGAGTTAACTCGCGATTAACTAGTTAACTCGGACAGCCTTAGTGAAAACCCATGAAATGGAAGCCATTGTTTTATATTGATTAATACAAAATGGCTGTCAAATATACACAGCATGTTACTAAATATTACAGGCAGGTTCTGAACTATCAGGCCTTAAAATCTAGACAGAAAGGGTATATGCTTGAACAGCGCTGAGAACTACTTTGATGAAGACGATGGGTTGAAAATGGGCAAAGTTGAGCAAAGGTATTTTACGTGTTTGTTTGTTTTTTTCTTTCTAGGAGTGTTATCCTGGTTGTGCTGCCATGTAATATCAACAGTTCCCCTTTGCCAAAACAAGGTAAACATTTGAGGATTTTGCACAGTGAGGATTTTGCAAGTTTAAGTGGCACTTATTAATGCACATTTTGAATAATATGAAGTGTCCATACCTGTGTCCTAGCTTTGGATCCTACTGATGGCAGGGGCGGTGGTGCTGCCATTAAGCCGAGATCAAGCTATTATGGCTCCAAACTTGCCTTTCCCAAACCTGAGGCTCCAAGGGAAATTGCCTACAACATGGCTCACGTGGAAAAAAGGCAACCAGAAAAGTCTGGCTCGCCTCATAGTTTTACCAGCTATGGCTCTGCACAACCATCACATTATAATCCTGTTTCTAGCCCTCTAGGGACTGGATTTGTGGAGAGTCTATCTTCCTCTCCATCAAGTGCCCAAAGCCCTTCTAAACCAAGTGCCCCTATGCCAGGTAACCTTGTG
Source organism: Benthosema pterotum (assembly GCA_039105355.1). Taxonomy (NCBI): domain Eukaryota; kingdom Metazoa; phylum Chordata; class Actinopteri; order Myctophiformes; family Myctophidae; genus Benthosema; species Benthosema pterotum. The sequence goes on along the minus strand of CM076983.1, from coordinate 39,225,689 downwards.
TTCTGCATTTGATTTTGTTTTTGCTGAATGTCATTACGGTGGAAAACCTTGCATGTCTAACATGTTAACTGTTCAGGAATGGGTTGGCTGCTAAGAGCAAAACAAATTCTTGTTTTGTTTTCTGTTCCTAGAATTCCCCTGGCTTGTACCACCTCATACACACTATTCCAGGAAGTTTCCCAGAGGCTCTCCAAGGCAACCCTCTATCACCTCTGTCTATGGGAGCTCAACTGCTCCACAGTATCTGTCAGGAGAGGGAGCATCTGAGCAAGGTAGTACTGTTAATATAATTAGATTTTAATGTAATTATTTTGGTAACATATTTACGTCGGGTGAACTGAGCCTAGCTTAGCTCAATTCTGGATGTGTATGAGAAACTGGCATGAAGCAGTAAGATGGGATAGCTGGTCTGAGGTGTCTTGTCACAGCATTCACTGTAGGTGTGCATTTGCTGACCAACATTGCATTACTGTATATACTTGTGAAAACATTATTTAGACCAAGTATGAAAACCTCAGCTTTCTTTTTCCCCAAGACGAGTAGTTATTTTTAGGGACATGATATGAGATTGGAATTGAGCTATACTGTTTAACATGACTAAACTGTACACAGACACAAAAGGCACCATGAATTTGTCTCTGGACTCTGTCCCTCTAAACTTAGGGCGCGATTTTCCTTCCACCCCTTGTCCCTAACGTTATGCAATACCCGCAGCGAATTCCCTTATTGCTATTTTGGTCACCTTTTCTCTTCCCTTAGCCACTATTCTTTATGCCGACACCGTTATTTGTGGCTGGAGGTGTGGTCATGGGCGTGTTTGTTGCGCAGTCCCTTAAGTTGCTAATTTCGTCAAATAGATTTGGGAACTAGATAACGCCATCTCAGACCACCCCTTAACCGATAAGAGAAGGCAGAGCCACGTGCGCACGTGCGGGCGTCTGTGCGCTTTGGAGATGTCCACGACTCCACGTGGAAAGGCGCCAGTTCAATTCATCTCCTTATTTATGGATTGTCCTATAAACAGCTGTAGATTGCCTGCTGTCGGTCACTTCCTTGTGTTTAGGTAATGTACAGTATATAATATAATTAAATACATTAATTAACTTGTGACGCAATGCTGTAAATTCCCCAAAAAGTCGGCAATTCGCGGCCAAAAAAGACCTTTTTTTGATCATTCATTTCTCGGTCAATTCTGGACCATTTTTTACATTTCAAAGTGCAGCGTGACGGGAAAAACCTCCTCTCTCAGATGCTGTATAGAATATGTGGGTAGGTCTTCTCTACGACCCCGCATCGAGCAAAATGTAAGTGTCGGGGATTCGGTGGACCGTTTCCACCAAATTCCCAACACTTACATTTTACCCACATATTCTATACAGCATCTGAGAAAGGAGGTTTTTCCCGTCACGCTGCACTTTGAAATGTAAAAAATGGTCCAGAATTGACCGAGAAATGAATGATCAAAAAAAGGTCTTTTTTGCCGCGAATTTCGGACTTTTTTTGGAATTTACTTTATAACATTTCGCAGACTTGAGATAAATGCACGCCACATACAGCATGTTGAATGGTAAGAAATGATTGAGAATTGACCGAGCTATAATTGTTTGAAAATCAGAGCTATAATCTTGGAGAATAGGCTACTCATGCATGTATCTGTCCTAAGCCCGCAGTGCTTAGGAGGGTCAGGCTTAGCAGTAGGGATAAGGGAAATAGATAAGGGATGAATTAAAGGGAATGGCAAGACCAACACGGATTGGATGAAAGCTAAAAACGCCCAAACCACACCTATGCATAATTTAACGGGTAAAGGGGGTGTTTAAGGGAGATGGCATGGTTACGAAATTATCAACTTTAGTGTGGGAACGCCTCTTCCCCAATGCTAAGTGCGTTAATTGCGCATAAGGGCTAATGTAACCAAAATCGGGCCCATAATCTCTTAACAATTTCTGCACCTAGACTACTGGGCTGTCGCAGGTCCTATGCACCCTGTGTCCCGGGAGAGTTCCAGTGGTCGTGTTGCCCATGACTCTGAAACCAAGCAACCTGCATCTGTTGGTTACATGCATGCAAGTCCAGCTGTTCTCCTGCCAGGCGAGTACACACAGGTGGAGGGAGTCTTTGAACATGGCAGCCATGAGTCAGAAGTGGAAGATTCCGCTCAACCACCACTTAGACATCCTGCCATGGACATGTTCCCGAGGGGTTACTTTCCTCGAGGTGTTATCTCTCATCACATCAGAAGCTTTGAGGAAGGGAGAGACCACTGGGAAGACTCGTACTATAACAGGGACCGTATTGGTCGAGACAAGCCCATCCCTCATCCCAACCCTATTGGCCCCTCCATTTGGAAGGACACTGGGTCTTCTGAGCAGCAGTCTAATAGGATTCAGGAAATCTCTAGCCATATTGGTTCTGGTTATGAGACTGTGAAACCTGCCCTCTTTGACACTGACTATATGACCGATGTGGGGGGCTCCAAAGCTGTTTTTTGGGCTAAACCTGCCCAATCTGTGGGAGATTATGGAGCTGGTCGTGGGGATAACCCTGGCTACTATGACATTGGCTATCAAACAGATATGGGCTACTATGATACTGGTTCTCAGGCTTACCCTGGCTACTCTGCTGTTGGTAGTACAACAGATGTGGTGGACTATGGAACGTATATCCAGGCTAACCCTGGCTACTCTGGTGTTGGTACTAAAACAAATGTGAGGGACTATGGTTACTGGGATGAACGGGGTGTTTATCATTCTCTGTATAGACCTCATGTGTAACATGACAATGTTTTGTATAAGCCTCATGGCCTGATGTGCAACCTGAACCAGCTTTGTGGAGCCCAAGCCATAGATATGAAATGACAGTCATATTGCATGAAGTACTGCAATTATATTTTGTGTCTCACTCCCGGATGGCCAATAGTTGCAACTACACCAATTGTATCCTATCCAACTCGAAGCCTTTTCATAATGCTGTTATTTTTCTTTGCCTTATGTCTAGTCAGTCAGTGACTAAGGGCTCCATTTTCATTACATGCTAAACCCCTTATCCTAAATCCCTTATTTCAATTTTACTATTTTGAAAAACTTTTTTTTTTATTTCAACATGTCAATCTATTAACACATTGTGAGCTTGTAGACTACCATTTAAACTACTGAAAAATGTTATTTTTAAATAGTTTAAAAAGGCAAAGAAGTTAAGGGATAAGGGGTATAGCGGTAACGAAAATGGAGCCCAAAGTGCTTTGAGGCTGCAATGTCTTGGTTTGACAATACAAAATCACTACATGCAGTTACTGTAAATTAAATTATTGAATTGTTTATTATTGTAATGTTCTCATTATTTTATCAGTGCCAGCCAAGTGATCTAGCAGGGAATGTTCTGTAACTGTAAACAATAGAAAGGCCTCATTACAGAAGCTTTTAAAAAAAATATTGCGGGAGGCAATACTTGTACTATCAATACTCTTCACCTTGAGTTTCAGAAATTACAATAGGACATGTTAGACCTTTTGCTTCATGTTTTTTGCTATTGAGATTTTCTGCAATATAGGCCTACTGTACGGACATATTTTTCAAGTGGTGTTCAGATAAGCACCGTTAAGAGTATACAAAACCTGGCTGTGGAGGTAGAATAACACCCGTTTATGTAATGACCGTAATGACCAAACTTGGTCTTATTTCTTCATTTGCCCTTTGTTACAATGATTTCATGTCATCAACTGGCAATACATGTTTGTTACATAAACTAAAAGAATGTCAAAATGGTTTCAAAAGACTTACTTTCTGTATATGAACGTAAAGATGACAAAGCTGCAAAGATGCTCACTTAACCACTTGAACCATCCATACTTTGTTGTACTTCATCAAAGTATGGATAGTCAATCTACAAGCTTACAACATGCCTTCACAAGTTCACAAGGCCTTTTGAAAGTGTAGATCTGCTGTTTCACTGAATGTCAACTTATGCTGAATGTTTGCTTATTTTTATGACAAGACTAGGGACACAAGTTCATGTGGTTAAAGCTAGCATAACACATTTGTTTACATCAAGAAATGGTAAAACTGTTACATGTTAAAAAACAAGCTGTTTTAAGGTGGCTCAATGACTAATATTGAAATCCTTCCACATAGCCAGTTTGCTGTTCGTATCCGATACTGTAGATCAGTGGTTTTCAACCAGTGGTCTGGGAACAACCAGTGGTCCTTGAGAGCATTCCAGGTGGTCCCCAGGTCAATTATGGAAAGTTGATTAACCAGATGTAACTCTTTGAGAACGTAAACATGAACATGTTTACACAAGAGTCTACACAACTAGAGGTATTTTGACCTGTATGTTTGCCTGTTTTGTTTCCCTAATCCAGCGCTGATATTGTGGAAAAAGCAAAATAAATCTTTAGTTTTGGGGTCTGTGAGGGTAAAGATGTCATCAGATGGTGGTCCGTGGCTCGAATGCTGAGTGGGCCCTGGAACCAAAAAGGTTGAAAACCACTGCTGTATAGATGAATCAGCATTGGCCTTTATCAACTCTGAAAGGTCAGGCACACATTGAATTTGTGGGAAAGGGACAGTGACGGACCAACTAAAAATACACTGTGAGACATGGATGGGAATTGCCACTTGGAATTGTTGGACAGAATATAAATTGGCTCCATAATATGTCCAAATTCAATATGGCTGTAACTATGCCATTTTTGAAAGCTAACTTCAACCCAGGGCCTGTGGATCCCTAACTCAAATCCTGCTGGGCATGGGTTCCAAGAGATGTACCCATTAAATCCTCAATGTGTGGTTCTGGAGAAGGTGGAGGTAAAACTGTGAATCCATTGTCACAGATTCAATTGCATTGGCAGAGTACACTTGGTGCAAGATAAAAGATAAAAATGGATGCCAATATAGCTCCTATTCCTGCCTTCAGAATCATACACCCTTGCTCACCCCTCAGCCTCAGCCAATGGCCGGAGAACTCAGATTCCTATGAAGCCGTGGTGGTCCGGTGTAGTTCGCCGCGGTTTCTTCTGTCTTGGCCGCGGTTTCTTCTTCTGTTTGGTGGAGGCGTCGAAGCAGGTGACCATCATGACGTTGGCCTTGCAGAGGTTCAGTTTGTGCTCCAGTCGAGCTGTCACCACCTCCAGGGCTTCCAAGTGCTCCAGGGAATCCACCTCAAACGTCTGCCACAGGTCAACTGCAGAAAGAGATCATGCCAGTTACCATACTGTGTATCAGCAAGGCTCCTGCACCATTAATGTCACAAGACACATGCCTGTATGCACAGCCACTGAATTCTGAATACTCAATGCAATGTACAGGTAAAAATGAAAAAAGCAGGTTTGCCTCCTCTGGATGCTGCCCTTATAGTTTGGGCAGTGGGTGCTTGGCAAAATTAACAGCAGCACTGAGATTGGACCTCGGTAACCTCTCAAGCACCATGAAGCCAGATGCCAAAAACCTTGGTGTCATATTCGACTGTGACCTTAGTTTTAACAACCATGTTAAAATAGTTGTTCAGTCCTGTTCAGTCCTGTTTTTTTTTTTTTTTTTTTTCAATTCAACAATTGCAAAAATAAAATCCATCCTATCTTATCCCGACTTAGAAAAAGTAATACACGCATTCATAACCTCTCGTTTAGACTACTGCAATTAACCAAGACATCAATTTCCCGTTTGCAACTGGTCCAGAACGCCGCTGCTCTGCTTCTGACCAACACCAGGAAGCGTGCCCATATCACCCCCCTTTTAGCCACTCTGCACTGGCTGCCAATCTTTTTTAGAATCGATTTTAAAATTCTTCTAATAGCCTTCAAGGCCCAAAATGGTCTTGACCCCATTATATAAAAGAGCTACTCTCGCCCTATACCCCACCCCGCAGTTTGAGGTCCTCAGAGGAGGCCCTTCTACAGGTCCCCTCTACACGTATAGCCACTAAGGGCGACAGGGCTTTTGCTGCTAGAGCACCAAAGCTCTGGAATGCTCTACCGCTTGAAATTAGCAGGGTTAACTCCCTCGCTTTATTTAAAAAAAAACTTTTAAAAACTCATTTATTCACAAAAGCCTTCCACTAGGCCACTACTGGTTGGTTTAGGTTTAAAAGATTTTTTCCCTTGTATTACCTTAAACTTTTATTCAATGTATTAAATGTTCAACTCATCTGCATTTCTATATTCTTTAGCATTTATTTGCTTTTTACCTACTGTACATTTGGTCCACCTTGTGCTACCTTACCATGACACTGTTGTTGTTGTTTTTATGCATTTGTTGTTCAGCACTTTGTAACACACTAAAAAAGTGCTATATAAATAAAGTTATTATTATTATTATATGAGCACAACTTAAATCATGTAGCCGGGAAGCAGGAAAAGGAAATTAAATGATGTGTTCTGGACTCAGCATTCCTCAGAGGATAGCCTAATATAAAAATAAAAAATCATCTTAATCTGCTCTGAGGAATAGTGGCTGAGGCTGGAGCATTCTCAATAAACAAGAAATTGCATCTGAGCCAGTTTCGCATCTTTTATTTTTGATTGGCGCTTTTTTTTTTTTTTCGCCTTACTTTGGTGGCATTTGATTTAAACTGTAATGTGCAAACGATAATGTACATCTCTATGTTTGAGCCAAACAGATGTAAGAAAGACTCAAGAACACAGCTGCAGTCAAACTCCGGTGCTACTCACACTCTTGGTTCCATGTAGCCGGTTCTAGCATGAGGTTTTGCTTGGCCTGGTCCAGTTCCCTCTTCAGGTTGTTGTACTTTGCCCGAACCTCTGTGATCCTCTGCTGACGGTGTTCCAAGAACTTCAGCTTGGCACTGAAGCACAAAGGTCCCTGTAAACCACACACACACACATACACATGCACGCGCACACACGCCATGTTACGACGATGTTAGGCCAGTTATCCAAGGCCAGTCTGTGGGCCTCTAACCACGGTATTAAACCTCTGTGATTGCATTAACCTTATTGTGTTCAAGCCGGGGACCATCTACCAAAGGTTAATGCATGTACGTTCTTAAAAATGGGGGGAAGGAGGCACATGTATTCCACGGAATCCACGCCATGGCACTGCTACTGATATTTCTCTGTTTGCTGATACAAGTGAACCAACAGAGCAGACACTTTTTATTCATCTAAAGCAAAGGTTTCATAGCATGAAGTGAGCTTCTACGAATTCACAGCGGATTCCGCCGAAAATCAAGCGATTATGCCCAGTATTCCCTGGGAATAATCGCTTGATAGCAGGGCCGAAGTGGGTGGAATTAAAAAATAAACGCGCCCAGCCGTCGATGGTGTGCAGCTTTTTCATAGCAGTGCCCAGTATTTATTCTGCATTTTAGTCACGGGCATTTGATGTTGAGTTTAAAACTAAGGTTTTGTCTACAATTTATGAGAGATAACTGGCAAAACATTGGTCAAAATAACAATTCTTCTACATTTTCTAAATGGACCCGTAAGGGTCCATTTGGCATCATTTTTACGATCTCAAGAGTTACAGATCTATAAGGGTCCCTCATTTAGCTGGGGACCACTTGGACCCTCTCAAGGACCACTGGTTGAAAACCACTGGTGTGGAGGTTAAACACTCCCACATACAGACCCATATCCTTAACCCGGAAAAAACAGTGACTTCCTCCTGCATCTCCTCTTCATCATCATCTCCTTCCAATATCCATCATAAGAACAGACAGAAAGGGTAGAAGACGTGAATGAGCGACGGGCACCTGTTTGCCAGCAGTACCTCCTCGTCTCTGCAGCCTCTCCACGTCGTCGATCTCGTAGACCGTGATCTCGTAGGCCTCCGGGATGCCGCGCTCCCCCCAGCGGGAGCGCGGGCCGCTGGCCGAGCGTCTCATGGACAGGGGCACGTCGTGGGACAGGCGCCGCTGCTGGGGGCCGACTGGGAGGGGGGGTGACAGGAACAGTGTAGTGAGTTTTTTTTTTTTTTTTTTTTTAAAGAAAAGCAGGACATACTAGGTGGTAGTAAGCATAAACTCCAGGGGCGGATCTAGGCATGGGCATGGGGGGGCCTAAATGCCCAGTGTGCCCCACCAAACACGATGGCATGCAAAACAACCCAAGATATTTCAAATGAAAGTGCTTATAATTGAAATGATTTGAAACACTACTACTGCTACTAACTAAATACAGTTGTGTCACCACTAAACCAACAGCATTTCATCATTGTAAACATAAAACTCTCTGAGTGTCTGCTTTAGCTTTATGCATGCTGTGTGTCTGTTGCAACTTCAACAACAACTGATGTTATTATTGATGCTTATACTTGCATATAATAAAAGTCCTGTAACTGAAAATTAGAGATGCCCGATATTGACTTTTTTACCGATATCCGATATCCCGATATTATCCAACTTCTAATTCCCGATACCGATATCAACCGATATCAACCGATACCGATATATGCGGCCTCCAGTGGTGGAAAAATAACAGAAACTATTACTATACAAATATTTAATATAAATAAACATTTAGTATAAATACGAATTCATGTTATAGCCTAGAAATACTCAATACAACTATAAATTCAACATGTAGCCTACTTGAGTAAAGTACAAAAGTAATGGTATAAACATGACCGTAGCGCTGAGTCTACATCTCTGTAAATAGTCATAATTTCCAGTTTGTAAATACCGATACCGATATTTTCCGATATGAAATTTGAAAGCTTTTATCGGCCGATAATATCTGCCATCTCTACTGAAAATGGTATGGGTGCGTCTTCATCGCTCGTACCCTGCCCCTCAATTGGGAAATGTTACCCCATCTGCCCCTGATAAACTCTGCAATAAAAATCACTATACAAATAAATAAAGCTTTTCATTTAATATAAAAGTGATATTACAATGTGACAAAGACGTGATTGACATATGTTTGAATTAAAGGCTTAAGAATCTCAAATAAAAAAGTGTGTTGGGACATAGTATCAAATATAAATGATACTGTAAGGCCAAAACATACTGTATCAACATTAACCCGGTGGCATCCATCATGTTGTATTGACATCATCAATCCCGCCTAACCTCGACATCCAGGCTTTCATTTTCGTCTGTGTTGTGTGAAAACGGAAAGCCTGGACTAAGTTTCAGGTAGGCCAGGCTACGCCTATAAACCTAGCCGTTGTCCAGTACACATTATGGAGAAATTCACATTGCCACACTTCTTCCATCCCATCCAGAAAAGAAAAATCACACTCATGTGAAGCGAGGGGTGCCCTTACATCATAAATCAAAAACATCTAAACTATAGATGATGCTTTTTTCAGGCTGGGATGGAAGAATGGGAGAAAAGTGTGAGCACCAGGTCACTGTTGCCTCTGAGTGCAAAGCCATCAGGACATTGAAGAGGACAGAAATGACTAGGCAGGCTGGCTGGCTTCCACCACAGAGACAAAATATCACTAACATTAATTATTCATGAGACTCGCCTTCCAGAAACACAAGGCATCTGTGTTTTTATGAAAAGAGAGTGCGTGCATGCAATGCATAAAGTGAGCGGCAAATCGAGTTGCTGCCGAGATGTTGTTTAACACGATCAGACAGGACTTTTCTGTTTCTGTGTGGGCTGATCAAGACCTGGAAGTAGTTGTTTGGGAAACAAAACAGGCAAACATACAGGACCATCAATCTTCTACCGGTAGTTGTGTAGACTTGGGTAATTCAGATGAATATTTTAACTCTTGAGAGTGTAAACCTGAAACCAAATGGTTTCATTTTTACGCTCTCAAAGAGTTACACCTGGTTGACCAACTTTTCATCTGGTTAACCAACTTAGCTGGGGACCACCTGGAACCCTCTCAAGGACCACTGGTTAAAAATCACTGTGCAGGTGACAAGTGCCACAGAATGAAGCTATCCTATCCCATCCCTTAAAAGCAAAGAGAGGCAAATCCCTGAGATGAAAGTGCTCCAGAACTAGTTATGTTCACAATGGGTTAATATGCAGAGGAATCTTCTGCCTGAATTTAATCAGCTAAGTGACAATAACAATGGACTAAGCCGGTACGGCACAGTAGGTGAATTGTGCTTCAGGGAAGATTTCATAAAACCTTCATGCTAAGCTCCTCTTCACACTTCCATTATGATGTTAGTACCAGTGTGCACCGTCCGTATTCACACTTAATGTTTTGGTGGAAAGCAAATCACCCCACTATATTAAAAGCACCTTAGTTTATTATTCGGGCTCATACATTAATGATGTGACCAACTGTAGTCTCTGTAACGCAGGATACAACTGTGCCTCCAATAAACGCATTTAAAATGGTGTGTGTGGTCATGCATGCAAGTATACAAAAATAAAATGACATTATGATTCACCAAATTCACTCAGTGAGTATACAGTATGAATCTAGATTATGTACAATAAGAGAGAAAAGGCAACTAAACAGATTACCTTGTCCTGTACCTTGTTATTTCTTCGCCACAATCCTAAGAGGCACTAATCTCTTTATTAACATTTTAAAGAAAGTGAAAATGGCTTCCTCCCTGTAAAATGATATGACATACCAATTTGGATTGGATTGCATTAGGATTTGTAGGTACAGTACGGGTATAGTTTCACTCAATAGTTTAACTTTTTTTTTCACTGAGAAAAACTAAGTGAAATGGAATAAAAAAACATAACTATGATGACTAAAACTATGTCTTGTCAACAAATAAAAAAATACACTAAAATGTTAAGGAGGGACTAGTAGCCTGTCTCCAACCCTGAAGCCAGCTTAAAAAGTACTAAAAAGTACCTTATTTTTTCCCTGCGATTCAAGGACTGGTGTCCCTCCCTCCAGTGTCGTTAGTATTTGTTGAAAATCCAACTACAATAGCTGTTTGGCCGACAGTCCTGTCACTATCACAACAGTGTTGGCTCCTCCAATGCTTCTTTAAAGAAGTGTCGGCTTTTATGAACATCATCATCCGACATGTTTTACTGCTGTTGTTCACATGTTAGTAACACTTGTGTTTGTTTGGTTAGCAACCGTTCTAGCACATTATACCAATATTCGTATGGTTTGGAACTTGGTATATGAACCAATTAACGCGAAGACTGCTGCTTTGACAATGCCCATTCCAGAAACTGTTGTGATAGAGTCTAGAGAGGGACTTCAGTCTGAAATGAAGTTAAAGGAAATGATAATTCAGACTGAGGTCAGGCTTAAGGCACTAGTGGATTGCTGTTTCAGCATACAGCCAACTTTAAAATCATCGACACCATCAAGGCCTACAAGGTCGACAAAATAAACTTTAGATTCAGTCGACAGTTGATGAAAATTAAACAACGTTAATAAAACACTGAACACCACGCACCGATCGCCCTACTTGTGCTAAACAGGGGCGGATCTAGGCATGGGCATGGGGGGGCAGTGCCCCCTAAATACCCAGTCTGCCCCCCCCAAACACGATGCCATGCAAAACAACCCAAGATATTTCAAATTAAAGTGCTTATATTTAAAATGATGTGAAACACTACTACTGCTACTAACTAACTACAGCTGTGTCACCACTAAACCAACAGCATTTCATTATTGAAAACAGAAAACTCTCTGAGTCAGACCTTTAGCTTTATGCATGCTGCGTGTCTGTTGCAACTTCAACAACAACTGATGTTATTATTGATACTTTACTTGACTAATAAAAGTCCTGTAACCGAAAATTGTATGGGGGCGGCTTCATCGCCCATAGCGCGAAGCGACACGGGCGATGAAGCCGCCCCCATACCATTTTCTCTTGCTCCTCCAACATGTTCTCTTGCCCCCCCCCTCCCCCCCCAAATGGGACATGTTACATCCGCCCCTGGCGCTAAAACTAATTCAAAATGTGCTGCCAAAATCAACACTAGTCTGTTTTTCTTTTTCTTTCTATAATATCATCTCTTTTGTCTCTAAAATGACTCTGTGACTGGTGACCTTACCTGTGTTTCCTCTCTTTTTGGACATGCGGTTGCTGCGGGCCACGCTGAGCAGGGATGCGCTCCGGTCACTGACCGAGGAGTCTCTGTTGGACGTGCCGCTGCTGCCGGTGTCCCTCACCAGGCTCTCGTAGCCACTGCTCACCATGCTGTCCCTGTTAGGCCAAAGCAGCGACGTCTTCCCCATGGCCGGGGGCAGGTCCCCACTCAGCACGCTGGTGGTCTCACTGGCATGACCGCTCAGGTGGCTGGGCGTCCGCGGAGCGGTCACCCGGCTGTAGGGCGAGGGGAGAGGCTGGTGGCTCGTAGAGAGTCTGTCTTCTCGCACGGCGGAGCCGGTGGCCAAACTGTCCAGTCTCCCAGCAGAGCTGGTGCCAGCGTCCCTGTCCTTCAGGAGGTCAGAGAGACGTCCACTCATAAAGCCCTGGATGGGAGACCTGGTGGAAGAACAGGTGGAGCTTTGGCTGGGAGTCCGACTGAGAGAGTGAGAGGACCAGGGCGGAGAAGACAACGAGGAGGAGCCTGGGCTGAGGCTTTTCGCGTCCGGAGAGAGACTGGCGCTCCTGTGGATGGACTGGTGCAAGCTTTTCGCAGAGAAAGTGGTGTTTTTGGTGGTGGGTGCAGATAGACGGCGTACTTTGGGGCTGGCCATCTTGAGTTTCCCCACCGCAGAGAGCTTGAAGTAGCTGCTGGGATGATGATGATGGCTTGGCTCGGCCGTAGCTCCAGACCTAGGAGTCCTCCTTGGGCTCCTACTGACCCTGGGTAAGGTGGAATCTTCCTCGTAATATTTATTAGAACTCTCTGTGAAAATCCCATCGTAACTCCCCTTGAAGCCCCGCTTAGAATTGCTTTCACTACTACTGCCTTTGGAGCTTCCTTTGGAGCTCCCCTTTGAACTCACTGAGGAGGTGCTGCCGCCTCTATCTAGACTTTGATAATAAACTGGGGCTCTACCATGGGAATTAGTCCCGCAAGTCAGCTGTTCTAGTTTAGCGTTGAAGAGCCTGCTAGTATCCTCCGCAGGTGTATTCAACTGCCAATTCAAACTGTCATGTTTTGCGTTTAGACTTACTGTTTCTGTCACAGATCCAAAACCTTTTCTATTTGGGCTACTACTAGCCGTTCTATTCGGGCTACAAGTCTTTCGAACCAGGTTGCAATCCTCTTGCCTGTACTCCACGCTGCACTTCCGCGGTGGGGTCACGAGGCTGCAACAGTTGGCTGGGGGGTGCCGCCGGCCCGGCCCTCTCTCCAGGGTGGGCCCCGGGCTGCATGATGATGACGATGATGTCACCCTCCCGGGGTCTTTGTGGTCGTCCGCCATACGACCTTCCCTGCCTCTCTCCTGGTGACTGGCGTGGAGCCAGGCTCTTGGCAGACTGGCTGCCTTAAGGGCGTTGGCCTCGGTTGCCAGGCAACCAGGTGAAGCGGCGACGCTCTCGGGGGGATTCCTTGTGGTGACTTTGCGACTGACTTCTCCCCCCTGCGAGCCCCTTGATGCATTAGTGGGATGATAAACACGCTCTCTCCCTCTGGGATGGCTCCCGCTGTCCGGGGCTTTGTGCCTCGTTCCGAGTGCTTTGTTTTTGTGAGCCGCCGTGTCTTCAAAGATGGGCTCAAAGTCACGGGGCATTTGGCCTGACGATGACACAGACTCATATTTTTTCTCAATATTAATAATTGACACGTTTTCTGCCGCAAGGGTCTTCTCATCTATCGCGCGCTTATGTCTATCCTGCCTTTGTTCAGGTAATGCCCTGTCTTCTGATACGTTATCACTAGAACTCCCTGTTTGTTTATCGCTCTCAGAATCACTGATGGTATCGATAAGCATGGGGTTTATAAATGAAGGTAAGAACCTCTGTTCCCTTCTCAGTTGCTGAAGACGCTTTTGACTGCTGGAGTCGGTCGACGTGGCCGGTCTGTCGGGTTTCACCCCCGGCCTGTCGGGTTTCACCTCCAGGTCGGAGCATCCCGCCCCTCCAGAATCATCGCTGATGTTGCTGATGATTCTTATTGGCTGAGAGGTGGCAGAGCCTTGGACATGAACCGGTGTCTGGACGGCGTCACACACGCGAATAATGTTGCCTCCGCTCCGGCCTTTCTCGAGCACTCCGCTGATGGTCACCTCCTCCACCATGGTGAACACTAACTCATCCTGACCGCTCTGGTCTAAGGGCTGTTGGACAGTCACCGTAATGGTGGCTTTCATTTCTTTAACCTCCTCCACGGGTGGCGGAGGTAAGACGACATCCCCCAGTATAACGCTGGTCGCCATGGAAGGAGTGGAGCAAGCGGAGGATGTGGGGGAGAAGAGCACGGGTGACACCGGAGAACTCTTGCCCGCCGGCGAGGTTCTTTCTTCCGATTTCAGCCAATCGCCCCCCTCCGAAGTCGCCTGGTTCCCTGCGGGTTGAAGCACGAGCGGTGCGGGTCCATTACCCTTTTGAGAATCTGGGTCACAGTTCTGAGACGAAGAATGGCTGTGAGGTGAATTAGGAGTCACAGCGTTAAGCACATTCAGGGGCTTGGCTTGACACAACGATGCGTTCATGTGGAGTATTTGGTTGGGTGGATCCTCACTGGAGCTGGCCGCACTGCCTTCCTCGCAGTCGTACAGGCCCGAGTCCTCTCTCTGAAAACTGTCCCCGGGGAAGACGCCTTCCGTGAGCTTCTCGCCGGCGGACATCTGGGTGCAGCCGAACTCCTTGGTCAACAGCGGCGCCTGTGACGGCTGTGATGATTCGGCGACGGCCCGTTTCGCCGACCCACTCTGGTGTTGATGTGACTTATCCGTGACGACACCGGCCACCGAGGGGTCGTTCGACAGAACCCTGAGGACCTCGGCCGCCGTCTCGCTCCCGTCGATGCAGCCCAGGCGCTGTTGGAGCTGGGCAAACGTGTCGCACTTGAGGCAGTCCCTCTCGGGCTGCTTGACGTCCGCTTTCAGCGTCTCGACTTTCCCCGCCAGGCTTTCGTTTTTGATTTTTTCCCCCAACAGCCTAGGGATGCTCAAGAGCTCCTTGAGCAGAGCGGCGAATTCCGGGTCGTCCGTGTCTTGCTTGCTGGGGTGCAGAGACGGGATGATGGGGACCGGGGACTCGCGCTGGGTCAGAGAGAGGACGGAGACGCTGGGCCGGACCAGGCCGTTGGAGTCTATGTGGATGACCGTGTCGCAAGACTGGTCGCTGACGGAGCGGTCGTCTGTCTCGCCGCCGGCCACGCGGAGACGCGGGGGGACGTCCACGTCCAACTCGCTGGCAGAGTGGAACGCTCGCAGGGACAAAGAGCGAGGCCCTGTCCGGTCTCTGCTAAGACTCCGGCCACAGGGAGAACACGAAGTGGATTGCTGTACAAATGAAGGAAATAGCATTGATCTCTTGCATTATTTATTAGGCATACAGTATGTTGGGCTGTGGGACATACCAGTTAGGCTGAGCGCATCTAGTAGATTGCAAATAATAGAAGCACGGGCGGATCTAGGCATGGGAATGGGGGGCAATGCCCCCCTAAATGCCCAGACTGCCCCACCAATCACGATGGCATGCAAAACAACCCAAGATATTTCAAAAATTAAAGTGCCTATATTTAAAATGATTTGAAACACTACTACTGCTACTGCTACAACTAACTACAGTTGTCACACCACTAAACCAACAGCATTTCATCATTGCTTTATGCATGCTGCAAGTCTGTTGCAACTTCAACAACAACTGATGCTTATACTTGCCTAATATAAGTTTTGTAACCAAAAATGGTATGGGGTGCGGCTTCATCGCCCGTGTCGCTTCGCGCCACGGGAGATGAAGCCGCCCCATACCATTTTCTCCTGCCACCCCAATTGCCGCCCCCAATTGGGAAATGTTACACCGCCCCTGAATAGAGGCAGCAAATATTGGATTCTGTGTGTAGGAACTGTGGTTAGGAACAAGTACTTGTGGGGGGGGGGGCATGACACACCCTGAAACACAACAGAAAGCATGTATAATGGATGTACATACCTTGGACCTCTTCAGTTTCCTGTGGATACGAGCAGCCAGCTGAATAGTGGGCAGGCTTTGTAGGAGGTATTGTGGTGAATCAGACACCTGGCCGACCACTGTGGTATGACTGGCGTGGCTCAAAGACTCTCGAAGGAGCATGGTTAGCTTGCTACCCCTGCATGGACACATACCACAGACACAAGTACAATCATTTCCATCCCAAAATCCACCCTTTCAAATTCTGTGTAATACTGTAGTGTACTTGTATTTCAGCCTGGTAACACTGTTTTACATCGAAAATGCAATGCATTGTGAGCTTGTAAATCTGCCCTAAATAATCAGTAGGGATGTCCCGATGCCACTTTCTCATTTCCGATTCGATCCCGATACCACAATTTTTGTGTTAGCCGATACCAAATACCGATACCGGGAATAATATACCCTATAATAATATAAAAAAGGAAAAAAAAGACCTTATATGAATTCCACCAACCGGGAATATCAGACTCCTCACTCAAATGTGCACTTAGTCAACTACAAAGCAGACTCCACATAGCCCAAATTTGTATTTAATGGCCATAATGTCAAGCCATTACCCCTGCGTCAGATCTGTGGTTTGACTAGCATATTTGCCAATATACTGTATGACCCAATAATGACAAATAAGGATACTTTTCCGATACCCATGCAGTATTTGAAGATACCGATATGACAAAAAAGGGACAAAAAAGGGCCGGTCCGATACTTTTCCCGATAATACAGTATCAGGACATCCCTAATAATAAGGTTCAAATGATAAGATTTAAAAAATAAATAAATAAATAAATCTAGATTCTCACTTGTTGGGGATGTGTTTATGGCCACCCAGCAGCGATAAGATCACAGGACCCAGTTCAGGATTTAAAAGTCCACTTCTGACGTTGGTTGCTTCATGCATTCCCTTCGCAATGTTACACACGTCTATCATTGTCAGCCTGGTAGGACCACGGGAAACTAAATACAGAAATGGCAGGATAGTGAAAAAGGGGTGAGAGAGGAGAGGGGAACAAAGTGCATCACAATGCAATGCGAGAAATTAGTGGCTATATACAGTAGGTCGTCTGAATACACTAATCCAATCTGATCGCTGGCAAACAAGTCGGTCCTAAAGGCCTTTTAATCCATTAAAACCAGGAAAGCATTTTACATTTTAGATACAAGGTTATATGTAGTGTATATGTAGTTCATGAATTAGTTCATTCATTAGTCACATTTGCTGGCTATTTAAAAATACCATAGATCATAACACAAACACATCATCACTTCATTCCGGTCCGGAGACCGGTCCAGGGACCACCAGTGATCCTTGAAAGGGTGAAACCAAAGGGACCCTTGCGGGTCCATTTGGTTTACGCTCTCAAGAGTTAAAATAATCATCATCTGAATTAACCCAAGTCTACTGAACTAGAGAATGTAGAAGATTAATGGCCATTTTGATGTGTATGTTTGCCTGTTTTGTTTCCAAAATCCAGCCTGGAATTGTGGACAAAGCAAAAGAAATCTTTAGTTATTGGGGTCTGTGGGGCCTAAAATGTCATCAAATGGTCTGTGGCTCAAATGCTGAATAAATAGTGAGCCCTGGTATCAAAAAGGTTGAAAATTTAATTTAATTGTCTATTAAACGCCCATGTTAAATATACTTCATCTGTACTGAAAAATATTCTAACTGGTGATGGTGGACGGTCGCTAGTTTGACTGGTATATAGTACATAATTCCTCCCCTTTACACTACTGCAGTGGTTTTCAACCTTTTTGGTATCAGGGCGCACTATTTATTCTGAATTTGAGCAGCACACCACCATTTGATGTTGAGTGTAGTCCCTATAGCCCCCAAAACTGAAGATTTTCAAGTTTGTGTCCACAATTTGGCTGAAAACCAACCCTGCTCTATAGGTCTACATGTCTATACTACGTGTGTTTGACAACCTTTGCCGGTGGCGCTGCTGCTTTCCAGGCGAGGAGGCTGGAGCACATGGAGGGTGAAAAACATCATGGATAGGCGGTGGTGGTGGTGGTGGTGGTGGGGCTGCGCTGAGGTGATGTCATCCATGTCCGCTCCACCACCCCCTCCTCCTCCTCCTCCTCCTGTCTGGTTGCCACGGAGACGGGACGCGATGGCCGCGTCCAGGAGGGACGCGGCCCGCTCGGGGGTGGGGGCTCTCACCAGTCTGTGGTTACGGAGCTGTGAAAGGCAGAAGAGGAGAGGAGGGGGAGGGGGAAGGGGTTAAGTGCAAGTGGAGGGGCAGAATCACATAAATAGTGCATGTATCAAGGGCGTTAACTTGTGTGTGTGTGTAGGGGGGGGGGGGGGGGGGGGGCATTTTAAACCCATCCATGTTTGGGATGACACATTTTCTGTATGAGCATGTGCTGATAGTAGATATAGACATCAATGTGTTTTAAAGCATTGTGTTTTCAATTGTGGTTCCTGCCTGAGAGGATTCCAGTTGGACAGTTGGTAACCAAATGGACCGTTATAGATCTGTAACTCTTGAGAGTGTAAAATGATACCAAATGGACCCGTAAGGGTCCATTTGGTATCATTTTACACTCTCAAGAGTTAAATTACGGTATATTTAAACATCCGAATCACTTAATTTTCATTGGTATCATTTTTCACTCTCAAGAGTTAAATTACGGTATATTTCAACACCCGAATCACTTAATTTTCAAGAATCTACACAATTAGAAAATGTAGAAGAATTGTTATTTTGACCAACGTTTTTTTTTTTTTTTTTTTTTTTCAATTATCTCTCCTAAATTGTGGACACAAACTTGAAAATCCTTAGTTTAGACTAAACACAACATCAAATGGTGGTCTGTGGCTAAAATGTAGAATAAATAGTGGGCCCTGGTATGAAAAAGCTTGAAAAACACTCATATAGACATCGATGTATTTTAAATAGAATGTGTCAAAGGGTGACAGGAGCTATAACAAATCGCCTAAATAGGTTTTCAGCACTGTGAAAGCATCATGCCACATCAACAGGCAGCCATAAATTGCATGAAAGATGAGAAACGATATCATTAATTGAGGTGGGGCACTTAGCGCCGTGTAGCACACACTCGTTACTCCCAAGAAACATCCAATGAGAGCATCTGAAAGCGTCTTATTATAATATAGGTTACAGTTCAGCTACAGATGGGACAGACGCGATGTCCCATGAATAGTGCATGTGGCAGCGGCAGACGTATGTATAAATTATGACGCAAGTCAAGTCCGTTTATGTTTATGTACCTACCATCTGTAGGCATCTTATTGTTTTATGAAGCCCCACCCCATAATGACGGGACACGTGAACAGGGGGCAATTTTGTTAGAGATTAAAACAAATAACATGTTATCACTGTCGGGCAGAATCATTGTATTTCATCTTTTTTCACATAAATAAATTGATAAATCGATGTTAGTTTCACTGTATTACAGTGTCACGCAAAAAGCTAAGGCTGTTAAAAATAACGAGTTAATGGGATTAAATTGATTAAATTGATTTTGTTGATTAATCTGATTAAAATTTTAACGCAATTAACTCATGACACTGACTCAAGCATTTTTTCATTGAAAAAAAATGGGTAGAGCACAGTTTTACAGAGACATATGGCTGTGTGTCTCCCTGTAACCAGAGCCATAGAGTATAGCTGGAGGGATCTACATTAGCATTGGGGGTTTGTAGATCACCTATTTTGATAAATATTTTTAAGATAAACAGGCCTTTTCCCCCCAGATTCTTTCTTTTTTAATAGTTGAAATCCTGTATAAGAAAAGATGGCGTATTTTGAACATAGTTCAAATGTTGATTAATCATGATTGAATTAATTTTGAAGCTGTGATTAATCTGATTAATTTTTCTAATCATTTAACAGCCCTAATTGATGGCCAATCAACAAGCTCACAATGCAGAGCGACATTTAGGCCTGCACTGATGTATTTTTTTTTCTCTTCACGATCGTGTTGACTGGCAAGATATATATATAATATATAATAACGTTTTATGAGCGGCTTATTGTTTAACAGCAAAGTGCAACCATTTTATCCATGAATGCAGTAGTATAGTGGACTGGGCAGGCCTTTATTAATCCCACAGGGGAGATTCTGTTCAGGGCTGAAGGCTGCATGGGAACTGAAAGAGCTGTTCGGGTTACGGTTCAGGATGAGCACTCAGGGAAGAGCTGTTATGGGTTAAATGTGTTGCTCAGGGACATGGGTGGGCCGGAGGGTCCGCATCTCTCTAAAAGGTCATGTGTGTAACCAGCCAGCCCTCCTGCGGGTCCCAGCCTACCAGGGTTGTTTTTGGCAGCCTTTTTTTTAGATTTATCCAGTCTTAGTCTTAGTAGACGAAATGCTTTTTTGTATTAGTCACATGCATGTTGTTATTCCTATCCTTTAAACTCAAAGAGGTTTTGGAGTGTTTTGGTCGGCGCAAACTCAAAACATTTACTCTCCTTTTGGTGAAAGACATACAATGAAAAATGTATTACTGTAAAGGGGAATTCTGAAAAGAAAAAAATCATTAACACGGTGAAACTCAACTTGATGTCATCAAGTTGTTTCACCATCTTAATGTCACCATTTTAGCTCATCAACGTTAGTCTTAGTCCTGATCAAAGAGGTACTGACAAAAGGTGGAATTTCCAAACACTATAGTTTAGCCAGGTATAGTGTAAGTCTTCTCATTGGTCGCATTCCAGCAAATCAGGTCTGGGGTCTTGTGTGTAGACCAAAAGCCTCTACCACCAGACCTGGTCCTGGGCTTACCAAGTAATTCCCCATATAATAATTAAAACCTGCAATTCAAAAAGTCCAGAAATCACCTGACCCCCCAATTAAAAATGTTACTGTACTCCTCTGCTTTGTTCATCATGAGTTGAAGCTCTTGATGGCTGGTTTTAATTATTCTGGGTAATTATTTGTTAAGCCCAGGCCCAGGCCTGGTGGTATACAGGCTTTTGGTCTACACACAAGGCCCCAGACCTGATTTGCTGCCATGCAGCCAATGAGAAGACTTACACCATACCTGGCTACACCACAGCGATCGAGAGTTCCAGCCACAGGGGTTGACACTAAGGTCTCCGAGGCACTTGCCCATCGGGCAAGTGCAAGTCAGGTTCTACTTGCCCTCAGCTCATGGTCACTTGCCCCCCAGGTAGTCCCCAGTTAAGTTGGTTAACCAGATGTAACTCTTGAGAACGTAAAAATGAAACCAAATGGACCCTTGCGGGTCCATTTGGTTTACACTCTCAAGAGTTAAGAGTTAAAATTCATCATCTTAATTAGCCCAGGTCTACACTGTAGAAGATTAATGGTCATTTTGATGTGTTAATTTGCCTGTTTTGTTTCCCAAATCCAGCCTGGAATTGTGGATAGCTAGAAAGCAGGGAAAGACACAGAGGCAGAGTGCAATGACTGCCTTCAAGACAAATTTATCTTGTGTTGTGTTATAGTGCACTAAGTTGCACACTTACCCGATCGGGCAACCAGGTAGCAGTCTTCACTTGCCCCACCATTTTTTTTTTTTACTTGCCCCGGGCAAGCGGGCAAGTGTTAGTGTCAAGCCCTGAGCCATTGTCTTTAGTTTTAGTTATAGTCAGGCCTGATGAAAACAAACACTCTATGCTACGGCCAACGCCCATAACCATGATACCTGTACTCCACCGAGGGGGTCCTCCGCGACGCAGACGGGGGCCGCCGGGCCGTCCTTAACGCTGCCTGCCAGGGGGACCGCCTCGGCCAGCAGGTCCCTCAGTGTCTCCCCGGCTCCACAGCAGAGCTCCACGGCAGACACAGACACGGTGAGGTTGGTCCAGGTCTTCTCCTTCCGGCGTTCCACCGCGCTGTACAGCCAGGAGATGGCACAGGGGATCAGACCCAGGGTCTGGGGGCTCTCGTCTCTCCCCAGCATGGTAGACCAGGATGGGCCTGTTGGGGGCACAGAGAGAGACATGCATATGTGGAACGCCCGGGATTCGAACTCAGGTCTCTCCCGCATGACAGGCCAACATCTTAACCACTAGACCAGGGGTTTTCAACCTTTTTCATCTCAGGGACCACCATTTATTCAGGATTTGAGCCACGGACCACCATTTGAGGATATTTAAGATTTATTTTGCTTTTTGGTCCACAATTCCAGGCTGGATTTGGGATAACAAAACAAGCAAAACATACATTCCAAAATGGCTAATTCAAATGATGAATATTTTAACTCTTGAGAGTGTAAAAGTGAAACCAAATGGACCCGCAAGGGTCCATTTGGTTTCATTTTTACATTCTCAAGAGTTACATCTGGTTAACCAACTCAGCTGGGGACCACCTGGAACCCTCTCAAGGACCACTGGTGGTCCCCGGACCACCTGTTGAAAACCCCTGCACTAGACCAAAGGGACATCCCCAGATACTAGACTTTGGAGGCCATCATGACAGAGGCTGTAGCCACCTGCTACATATGCCGTATAGCTGTGGTTTTCAACCTTTTTGATACCAGGCTCCCAATATTTGTTCAGCATTTGCGCCACGGACCACCATTTGAGGCCCTTTTAGCCCCACAGACCCAAAAACTAAAGTTTTTGTTTTTGTCCAAACTAGGCTGGATTTGGGGAAACAAAACAGTCAAACAAAAGATCAAGATGACCATTCCTCTAGATTCTCTAGTTGTGTAGACTTAGACTAAGTCAGATGATGAATATTTTAACTCTTGAGAGTGTTAAGATGAAACCAAATGGACCTGCAAGGGTCCATTTGGCTTCATGTTTGCGCTCTCAAAGAGTTACATCTGGTTCACTTTCCATCATTTAGCATGGGGACCACCTGGAACCCTCTCAAGGACCACTGGTTGAAAATCACTGCCATATAGTGACCAGATCCAAACTGTTCATTTGAGGGACAGAATTGTTGCATGTGTGGCTGAGTGGGAAAACGAGACAAAATGTGCTTGGCAAATTATTAATTGATGTATAATCCAGGATTTCATTTCAAAACGGGCGGCACTGCGACCCCTTTTGAGGTTTTTGATACGACAGTGTGATGTGGCCCCTCTGGAGTCAGTGTGGATATATAGTGGCACCATGGGGGAAATCTTTTTGAACACTAGTGCCTGCCAGTCACAATGTGGGACAGAGTCTCAAAAATGAGGGACTGTCCCAGGCAAAAAATGGGACATCTGGTCACCCTAATGCCATACATGCACACATATACAATATACACAGATGTGCAAGTCAACATAAACAGGAACAAATATGCATATAAAGAAATGTGCTCAGACATGCATGCAAGTTATCCATTTAATTGGAAATGCGATTCAAGTAGAATATGATTTTCACAATGTCTACAGGAAATGCGTGTATATATATACTGTATATATGACACACACAATCTTCACTATTGCATCTCCTCGACAACGGGAAAAGATCCCTCCCAGCTTCAAAAAGATCCCGGCAAAACAGAGAAAACAAAAAGGCTAACAAACATAATATGATATGTCAGAACAAAAAGGGTCAATATGCTGCTGTGGAGCCTGGAGGAGCCTCCCAGACTCTGATTCATGCCATACATATCAAGATAAGTGAATTGGGTTAAAGAGAAAGCAAGTAAGTGAGAGAGATAGAGGAAAAGAGATAGAGAGAGAGAGAGAGAGAGAGAGAGAGAGAGAGAGAGAGAGAGAGAGAGAGAGAGAGTAAGAGTCTGTGTGCAACAGACAAGGACATTTTCTTAACCATATAAGCCATAGAATGACCTACAACGCAACAAATTGTAATGCTTTCTGTTGCCTTGTGTGTGTGCTTTGAAATTTTGACAAATTTGCCCCAAATAGGATAAATTTAAAGATAGAGTGCCATGATTTTTTTTCCAACTTCAAACATGATCATCAGGTATGATTGTTATAAGAGAAAGAATTTTCTCAAAAAGCTGTACAGTGTCTCTTAAAATGTTGTTTTTATGTGGACTCGCCCATCAGTTCATTACGTATGCCTGGTTTGCCTGGTGGATGGTGATGTGTGGAGATCCACCTGAACTGAAGCCACACCCACAGCTGTAGTTGTAGGATAAAGGGGGAGGAGTTAGGGGAGGGGCTGATAATGTGATGTCACTATATTCCAACTTTTGTCATTGGCACATTTGAATGGAAAGGTTTCAGCTTCCAGAAAGAAACCCTAAATACAAAGGGAAGACATCATTGCACATAAAAACAGACCAAGGGTTCTAATGAAGTACCATCACCTCTTAAATATGTACAAATAAAAAATCACAGCACCCCCTCTTTAATTAACTTAAATTAAATTGTGATATTATCAAACATAAATATAAGGAAAGAAAGAAATGGATGCATTTTAGTTCAGTCTGACCAGAAATAGGGACATATCCCACACTGACAATGACATTGAAAGACCAGAGGTGGGGATATCAAAAGCAGAGGCACAGCAACATGAGTAAGACAGTGCCAGAGAACAAAAAAAAAACTACAGGTATGTTGTAGGTCAGAGGTTTTCAACCAGTGGTCTGAGGACCACCTTGAGAGGATTCCAGGTGGTCCCCAGCTAAATGGACCCTTATAGATCTGTAACTGTTGAGATTGTTAAAATGAAACCAAATGGACGGGTCATTTTTACACTCTCAAGAGTTAAATTATATTTAAACATCTGAATGACCGGTACTTAATTTTTGAGAATTAGACGATTACAAATTGTAGAAGAATTGTTATTTAGAACAAGTTTTTACCAGTTTATCTCTCCTAAATCGTGTACACAAACTTCAAAAATCCTTAGTTTTAGGATCTGAGAGACTCAACTCATCAAATGGTGGTCCGTGGCTAAAATGCAGAATAAACGGTGGTCCCCCTGGTATGAAAAAGGTTGAAAACCCCCTGTTGTAGGTGTGAAGGCTTGTATGAACAAATCAGTATGTTCATCATTTTGCAAGTCAAGTGATTCCATGCTCTGGCTGCTACCACTACACATAAAATTGGGGTCACGTATATATGTAGATATATTAGATATAGCTCTCTACATACTTTTATTATTTCTCTAGGTCCCAGCCAGACCCCCTTCTATGACCCACATTTGGGGGTCCCGAGGGCCGAGCTGCAGGTTGGAAAAACCAGTGCGTTGGAACGTCTTTGCCCCGCTCTACTAGCGGGACATGCCCTTGTGTTCAAGCCACGGTTGTCTTATCGAGGCTCTAATTGAATGAGGGTAAGAGAATTGGTTTACTCCAATTAAAGGCAGAGCGTGCAGCCATTATTCAGGGAAGGGGTGGAACTGTGCGGTGTAGTAGTAGATGAATGGCCGCTGGCAGTGTGCCACGCGTCGTCTGTATCAGCGCACTAATTTAATCAGATTTACGGCAAGTGGCGTCATGTGAAAGAGTGGCCAAGCTCCAAGGAGCCCCTGTCCTATATGCCTGTGTGTGTGACTGTGTGTGTGTGTGCGTGCGTGCCTGCGTGCATGTGTACGTGCCTGCGTGTGTGTGTGCATGTGTGCCTGCGTGCGTGCGTGTGTAAGAGCTAAGTGCAGGGTTCCATCTCCCTAATAGCAGCATATTACAGTCCATTTGGCCTTGCAGTCGCTTCCAATTTCGGAGCAATATTAAAAAACATACACAAATATTAAATAATAAAATGAAGTGCATTTGTGTGTGTGTGTGTGTGTGTGTGTGTGTGTGTGTGTGTGTGTGTGTGTGTGTGTGTGTGTGTGTGTGTGTGTGTGTGTGTGTGTGTGTGCGCGTGTGTGCGTGCGTGCGTGCGTGTGTGTGACTGTGCGTGTGTCTTCGGTCAAGCACAGTGGAGAGGCAGCTTAAAAAAAGCTGTATAATTGATGACCAGGCTTTTATTTACAAAGTAGCATGCAGTAAAAGACGAATAACCGAGAAGTGAAATAAAAACGCTTTTCTGTCAGTGCTGTGTAGGAAGAGAGAGTGCAAGAAATGAAGGTAGAGATAGAAGCAGATATAGCCTGGCACCAGGCGAAGCAATAAGTACAAAAGCTGGAAACGCAAGAGAGAAAGATGAAGACAGTGAAAGTAACAGAGACCAGGAGAACCAGGGATGAACAAAAGAAAACAAAAAAAACATTAGCAAGACAAGCACCACCACCACCAACAACCAGAGACCATGAAAGTGGATTACGACAGACATGAATGACCACAAACACAGACATGACATTAAAAGGGTCACTCCCATCTTGTGGTTGTTTTTAACCTCTCTCGGAAGGCAGCGATTCACTCACCCCCGTCAGCGCAGCCCAGACCCAGGACACATCCATCGCCACCACTCAGGACACAGCGGATCACATCAGTCAGCACACCGGCACACACCTCAGCCTGACCCAGAGAGAGCAGAGGAACAGCTTAATAATAATAATAATGATCGGGCGGATCTAGGGATGGGCTAGGGGGGGCAATGCCCCCCTAAATGCCCAGACTGCCCCACCAAACATGATGCATGCAAAACAAGATATATCAAATAAAAGTGCTTATATTTTAAATGATTTGAAACACTACTACTGCTACAAACTAACTAGAATTACCACTATAACTAGTAGCACCACTAAAGCAACAGCAATTCATCATTGAAAACAGAAAGCTCTCTGAGTCAGACCTTTAGCTTTAACAAGTCATGTTATTATTGATGCTTCATTGCCTAATAAAAGTCCTGTAACTGAAAATGGTGTGGGTGCGGCTTCATCGCCCGTGGCCCAAAGCCGCACCCATACCATTTTCTCATGCCCCCCAATTGGCAAACGTTACATCCGCCCCTGATAATAATGATCCATTTTATTCATAATGCACTTTACATTCTTGCAAATCTCAAAGCGCTTTTTGCCTTTAGGCAGACTAGGCAGTCGCCTAGGGCGCCATGAGGGGAGATGGGCGAACATGAGGGAAGAGGGGCGAGGGGAGGGGGCGACCACCAGACATGCTTTAAAAGGATCCCAGGCTAAGTAATAAGCCTCATATGGATAAATAAATACATTATACAGTACTTGCCTTCTATAACTAGAATGAACATTTAAAACACATAATAATATGTTATTTAGTTTAAGAATAGTTCATAATTTTATCCCTTGGTGGGCGCCATTTACAGGAGATTTTCCCTAGAGCACCCTAGGGCTCCAGGGAAAAGCTTGTCTAGGGCTCCAAATGGCAACAGTACCAGTAAATGGGAATGCTTTGGTAAAGAAAAATGTTTTTGATCCAGTTTTAAAACCATCAGTGGGCTGTGGAACTCTGAGATGCAGAGGAAGAGAGTTCCATATTTGTGGGGCCATATGGCTGAAGACCCGATCGCCCCATGGTGCGGAGGGAAGTATGAGGGATGCCATAGAAGATGAGTATTGGAGGAATGGAGGCTTCAGGCGACGGGTTTAGGGGCAGTTTAGGAGCAATGCAATGCAATGCAATGAAAGTGATGGGGAAGCCAGTAGGGGGAACGGAGGGGTGGGTGTAATGTGGTCATACTTTCACGCTGTCGCCAGGATCCTAGCAGTGTAGTTTTGAATATGTTGAAGCCTTTGGAGGCTCTAATATGATTCATCTTCCATCCCGTGTGATTTAACATCAGAGGAGATGTAGGGAATTTGAGCGAGAATAGAGGGGCATAGAGGGGCATGCTGACTCTGTCCACCTCCTGCGGCGTTAGGTTGAGGTTAAGGTTCAGGTCCATGGTCATACTTTATTTGTACAGGGCTGTAGGCCAAGTGGCTTTGCAGGATTTTTTGACACACATTTTACACACAACACAGACATTAGAAAAAGAAAAAAAGGGTAAATGGAGCCAAAATAAATAATTAAAAAAAAGTTAATTCTATACTATACTAGTCTTGTTTTTTTCTTGTTTTTGTTCAGTTGTGGTGCAGTGGTTTTCCACCGGTGGTCTGGGGACTGTCCATCTGAATTAGCCCAAGTCTACACCCAATCAGAGAATGTCGAAGATCAATGGTCATTTTGATCTGTATGTTTGACTGTTTTGTTTCCCAAATCCAGCCTGGTATTTCGGACAAAAGTAAAAGAAATCTTTAGTTTTGGGGTCTGTGGGGCTAAAATGTCCTCAAATCGTGGTCCATGGCTCAAATGCTGAAGGAATAGAAAGGACCCTGGTGCCAAAAAGGTTGAAAAGCACTGCTGTAGTGTAAGTAATGCTGGATGCTCACAAGACAGTTGTGTGTCAGATAGGCTGTCGATGGCTAACCAGTGGGGCCGTTTTTGAGTCTTTTCAGGTTTTCAGGTCACCAGACAAGGGGAGTTTAACCAACCGTGGAAGAGTAGAGTAGAAAGTGCAAGACTTAATTACAATTAGTATGACTGAGAAAATGTAGCAGGCATTTTGATGTAGGTCATCTTGCCCAAAATGAGATGCTTAGGCATCTGTCGGAATTTTGTCCTTGTTTTATTTTCATATGGGCCAACGGATAGGGCTCCATTTTCGTCACCGCTAAACCCCTTATCCCTTAACTTCTTTGCCTTTTTAAACTATTAAAAAATAATATTTTTCAATAGTTTAAATGGCCAGTCTACAAGCTCACAATGTGTCAATAGATTGGCATGTTGAACTATTCCAAAAGGATTTTGGAATAGTAGGGGTTTAGGATAGGGGTTTAGGATAAGGGGTTTAGATGGTAACGAAAATGGAGCCCTATGTGTATTATACCCAGGTTATACAGTTAATATCAGCCGAGATTTGTCAGATATTGTACAACGTAGTTTTGAGAACTATATGCTACTGAATCAAAAGGAAAAAAGAAAAACAAACAAGAAATGTACAAACCCAATTTCTCTCACAAATGAGGAAAATGCACCAGAGAGAGAAAAATATATCCAGCAAACATAGTAAATGTTTGGAGCCATATGAGATATTTGGCACACAAATCGCTGTATGCTGTGCTAATGCGAATTTAGCCATATCAGCGGAACTGTGTGGTTGGGTGTGATTGGCCTAGTTTCATGGAGACTGTGATTGGTGTAGCAGCAGCATTAACCGGTGCTGTGACACCATGCCACATTTGTAGGGACATACAGTTGGTCTACTTTTGTACTGGGGACCATGGGGACACATATATATACATATGATATGATTAGCCCTGTTAACTTATACATGGCTTGGGCCATTGGGCACCATGCCATAATAACACTGACCCAGTGGCAAGCAAGCAATTTGGAGCCCCAGGCAAGATTTTCCCCGGAGTTATAGTTCCTGAGACTAGATTCTAGTTTCTGGTGCTAGTTTCTGATGCTAGATTCTAGTTTCTGATGCTAGATTCTGACGGATTCTAGTTTCTCTGATAAATCTATGTTCCTGTGTCAGTGATGCTTAACATATTTCATGCCAAGGACTACCAGAATTATCTATATTTGGCTGCAAAACCCCCATTTGAAAACATTTGTTGGTTGTAGGGATCCCCCAGAAGCAACGATTTTAGTTCAAAATATTTGCTTCCGAAAGAATATATATTCAAAGATTTGCATCACATTTTCACAAGTTTTCAAAAATAACAGAGCTACAAGCTCACAGCGCGCCACTCTGTGGCGCACTGTGAGCTTGTAGGTCTGATATTTTTCAATAGCTTAAGTGTAACATTATGCTTTGAACACCAAAACGCGTTCAGTACACAAAGGGTTAAAGCATGTCTGGTGGTCACCCCCGGTGACCCCTTCCCCCCTCCCCTCATGGCGCCCCAGGCAACTGCCTACTCTGCCTAATGACAAAAACGGCCCTGCACTGACCTGAGTAGACTCCGGTGGGTAGGTGGTGTCGAAGGTGTAGGTCTTGTGAGCTTTGCCCTCCCTGCCTTGGGCCTGTGCAGCGCGTGGCTGAATGCTGGAGGCGGGGTCCACGACAGTGACTTTTCTTCTGGAGTGGTCCACTCGGCAAACAGATGGCTGGGAGGACCCGCCGGCAGACGGAGAAGGACATATCCTCAACACCACCTTGACCTGCACAATAGAGTGAAGTGGGATAGTATAGTGTTAAAAAGGATCCTATAAACTGGCCTCTATACAAGAGCTTTTGTCTATAATGAATGCTGGCTATTTTTTGCCCAAGGACACCTCAGTTACATTTTGTAAATGGAGTGCTTCTCATTCATTCACCTCTTCAATTCAATTCAATTTCTGAAATTGTCGTTCATTTCACTCCCTGCCAGTCCAGGGATTAGAACACACGTTCAAAGCAAATCTGCCAGTCCCCATGAGTTAAAATCTCTCATGTTACAGAATAGGATCTCTCAGAACGCGATTGTTTTGTTGATAATAATAATAATTTATACAAACCAGTAATGTACTTTGTATTTTCTTCACCTTCCTTGGGAGACCTCATACCCCCAAAACACATATAGACTGAATAGGGATGCATGAATGAGGGCCACAAATTGTCCAATTCTTTGAGGCATTGTTTAAAGCTGGGCCCTGAGATGACAGTGGCCTGCTGCTGTTTACACTAAACACCATTGCCTTTGAAACACACTTATCAAAATAAGGGATTTAGCTCAATTCCAACGGAAGAGATTTTTAGACATCGCTGTGGGAGAGAACAAAGTGAAACAGACAGACTGATGCTCAGGTGAGGGCATTGTAAGCCATAAGCCAAGGAAGGTGCACTTTGAAGCGACAAGGGAACATTTGAAAAAGAGGGAAACCTATATTATGGTTATAGAAAAAAGAGGAGGAATTCACCTGTTTGGCTGAAGTATAAATGTACAACAAGGTGCTCTGGTACTCACTGGATGACAGAATTGATGCAAAAAAAGTAGGACTGTTGAATGGTTAAAAGTATTAATCAGATTAATCACAGCTTCATATTTAATTTCATCATGATTAATCCCCATGCGAACTATGTGCAAAATATACCATGTTTTCCTGTCCAGAATCCAGGTAAGAAAATCTGTTTAAGTATTAGGTGATCTACAAGGCTCTGATGCTTGTAGAAGGTAGATCCTTTGAGCTATACTATATGCCATATACATATACTATACTATATACTGTATATATGGCTCATGGTTACAGGGAGACACACAGCTATAAGTCTCCGTAAAACCACGCTCTATCAATTGTTTTCAATGAAAATTGCTTAGTATGTTGAGTTAGTGCATGCTTTAATTACATTATGAAACTTTTTAATCGGAGTATTCAACAAAATTAATCAATGCCATTAACTCATTATTAACTTGTTTTTTACAGCCTTAAAAAAGATGAGACCAAGGCACTCTTTTGTTTTATTTTTGTTTTTGCTTTCTTGTCTAGATGGTTATAGTTACATTTAAAATAAATACTATAGTAAAAAAGTATAAGCACTGGGCTGGTGAGCTAAAAGTAGTTTTGTAACATGGAGGACAAGGCTGTAAATTTATCACACCATGAATGGGTGAACATTATCAAAGACTAACACTGTTATTGCTATATGTGATGTGAACACATGTTTAGACTATGAAAGCAGTCTAGTACAGCAGATACATCCGCTAAGAGCTAAATGCACAGTGTACAGTTCCTGTCCCATGTCTGTAGATTGTGATGTTAATTCCTAAATGTAACCTTGTTCTCAGCCTTGGTGATTTAAGGGCTTTGAGGTCTTAAGCTAAGTTGGATACTTTGGAACCTGAACCGCCACTTAACGTAGCTCAGCCTCACAGGTCTTACTTGGCAGAATCTTCCAGGAAGCCTATTGTATATCACACACAATACAGAGGGCCATGATGAGATTCATGAGTCCATTAGAAGTCATAAAAGCCTGCAAATGAGACAACCCCCATATAAAGGTATTTCACTTCTTCCATAACAATTTTCATAGTATTTCTGCCATGATGATCACACACTGAAACTAACGCTTATGATGTTTCATCTCTAGAGGTTATTTCTGAGGCAAACACATTTGCACAAGGAAAACCTTTTAGTTTAGTATGTTTTGAATGAAATAAAGTGAGATTTAACACCAGGGTGCAAATAATCATGCCATCTCATATTTCCATGAAATTGTTTTTTATTATTTTTTTCCACCAGCACATGGCCAACTGTGTTTTAGGCTGTGGACATGATTATCCTTTAAGCTCTACTTCTTTTCTTTTAGCATGGGTGGGGGGTAGGGCGTTTTTATGCTTTATTCTGAGATGGGTCAGTGTAGCGAAAACAGAAAATCAAAAGCAGAGAGAGAGGAGACATATCAGGGCCGGATCTAGGCATGGGCAATGGGGGGGCAATGCCCCTCTAAATGCCCTGCCACACCAAACATGATGGCATGCAAAACAACCCAAATTTCAAAGATATTTCAAATCAAAGATCTTATGTTTAAAATCTTTTGAAACACTATTACTGCTGCTAATTAACTACAATATGGCACCACTAAACCAACAGCGTTTCATCATTGAAAACAGAAAACTCTCTGAGTCAGACCTTTAGCTTTGTGTATGCTGCGTGTCTGTTGCAACTTCAACAACAACTGATGTTATTATTGATGCTTCATGCCTAATAAAAGTTCTGTAACCAAAATCGTATGGGGGCGGCTTTGTTGCCCGTGTCGCTTCGCGCCACGGGCGACAAAGCCACCCCCATACCATTTTCACCATCCCCCCCCCCACCCCCCCCCCCCACCACCACCACCAATTGGAAAATGTTACATCCGGGCCAGAGACGCATGCGAAAACAAGACAGGATTGATTCAAACCTGGGAGCATATGGCCTTTTCACTCACTGGCTGAGCCACCAGGTATGCCTTTATGGGGCTTTCACACAGGACCTGATATCAATGAAGAGTCTCTGGCTCTCTGCTCTCACTGACCATAGAAACAAGCTGAGCTGCAAGCTGGCTGCTGCCTGTGCGCATCCTGTGTTAAGCTCTATTTCTGCCTTGTTCTCAGAAACTGATAGCAAGACCTAGTATTTATTCATCATTTGAGCCATGGACTGCCATTTGAGGACATTTTTAGCCCCATAGATGCAAAACTAAAGATTTCTTTGTGTTTTTTCAACTATTCCAGGATGGATTTTCACGAACAAAACAGGCAAACATACAGATCAAAATGATCATTCTTCAACATTCACTAGTTGTGTAGACTTCTTAAGTGGTGCTATTTTAGATGATGAATATTTTAACTCTTTATAGTGTGAAACACCACCTGGAAACCTCTCAACGACCACTGGTAGTCCCTGGACCACCGGTTGAAAACCACTGATCTAGGCCAACAATTCTTTCTAAGACAACTTGGAAGATGAAAATACATTAGTAATGCAAATACATGTATTTACATTAGTAAAATACATTATATATGCATCTCTTGCTGAGGTGTTGGGTTTGTGTAGTAAAACTAAAGGATATGACCTAATACTACACTCATATGCACCAAAGTAAGATTTATTGACAAAATTTTTGAGCCAAATCAGACAAATCTTTGATCTGATGCGTTGTCTTGAAATGTTGCCAATGAAGCTTATGCATGTGAGGGTAGCATTCACATAAAGCCATTATGTCCAGTGAGTGGATTAAAAAATGCTGAATTGATTATTGCTGGTATCCTGTAACCTGAGCGGATCAAATAAATCTATTCTATTAAAAATATATATTCCTATTTTGGTACAGTATATTTAACCATGTCATGTTTACTTTTTTGGGGGGGTTGATGTCTATTGGAATTGTACCAGACAAACGTCAATGCAGGTCAATGCCGAGGGAGGTAAATAAGCAATCGACCAGAAAGATGCATTGAAGACTAATCCCTGTAGGGTATTAGCCTAACACTCAACTCTGACTCTGACAATTTGTTTCACTTCATCATCACCAGAACATTTTAATGGCCGTGGGTGGTAGTTTAGGGCTGGAGACAGGCTAGGCATTATGACTGTTGTTGGTGAGTAAGATGTGGCAATTTTAGGGAGGAATGAGGGAACTGAAAATATTGTTCCACACGGCATTTCAATGCTCCTTATGCTCTTTGTTAGAATAATCACTTATCATAAAACAATATGCGATCATATGCGATTGCCTGTAAAACACCAATGCCTTAAAGGGATAGTCCAGAAGTTAAAAAATACTTGCCATTAATATAGTGGTGTCAACTGGATTAATTGATGTCCAGAGTCCCGTGGTTTTGGTGAAATGCTGACACATTTATTAAATATTAGCAGGTCCTTTGTTCATTTTTGACCCCCATATCACAGGGAACTGTATTTTTGTGTCCATATCACTACGCCCCAAAAGTAGTTCCATGTGATAGAGGGGTCAAAAATGAACGAAGGAGCTCCTAATATTTTAGAAATAATTCAACAACACAAATTAGTCTATTTTTGTGGATTCATGTACTTTTACTGTGTGGCCCCAGTGACCTCCACAAAATGACAAGATCTACTTAATATTGACCAAAACCAAAGCAGAACTCCCAACACGGGACTCTGGACATTAATAATTAATACAGTTGACACCACTATATGAATAGAGGGTGGGGCTTATTGCAATGTCTACAGCAGGGTTATAATGGTTAACTAGAACTAAATAAAAAACGAAAACTAAAACTAAAAAAAAATAAAAAAAAAATGAGTTAACTGGAACTAATAAAAACTAAAAATGAATGGAAGAAACAATAACTAAACTAAAACTATAATGTGGGTTCAGAAAGCTAACTAAAACTAACTGAAATTATACCCAAAATACCCTTAGTTTTAGTTTTTTATAAAGCTTTTAAATCCAAAATGTTTTGGTGACCAGCATGAAGAGGAGGTGCTTTTAGATCTTCTATCCATTACTAAGTTCCATAACACTGGGGGTAAACATTGTGTTCTTGTGGGAAAGTGCAATCATCCAATCTACTAAGAAACTCAAAGCAAGGGTGGAATACCAATTGTTTCTTACTTAAGTTACTGTACTTAGGCACATTTTAATCCTATACCTGACAACCAAAGCACAGAAAAAAATCTAAAAAAAATAAAAATAAAATAAAAATAAACTATAACTAAACTAAAACTAAATATTTTCACCAAAATCAAAACTAACTAAAAACTAGCAAACCCGCTCTAAAAACTAACTAGAAAATACAATGTCAAAGCTAACTAAAACTAAAGTAAAATGAAAAATCCATAACTATAATAACCCTGGTCTACAGTACATCCCAGGAGCTGTGCCTGACCTCACAAACGATAATAAATAACATTGCATAGTTTTGCAAACTAATCAACCACAGAGGCGCATGCCCAGTCAAAGTACCATGGAGACACCACCAGACACCCAGTCAAGAGTGGTTTGGTTGAAGGCATGCAGGACTGCATTATGTCAGGGGCGGATTGGCACATATTTTCCCACCGGGACAATTTTGCCATTGCCAGGCCTGGGCCACCCCGGAGGGGCAGGTGGTTAACCAGATATAACTCTTTGAGAGCGTAAAAATGAAACCAAATGGACCCTTGCGGGTCCATTTGGTTTCATTTTTACACCCTCAAGAGTTATAATATTCATCATGTGAATTATCCCAACTTAGTCTACACAACTAGAGAATGTAGAAGATTAAGGGTCATTTTGATCTGTATGTTCCAGGCGAGCATCTAGCACATTCTAGTGCATTTTGGAAGTGCCACTAGTGCATTTTGGATCTTGGCAGTTGGCAACACTGCCTCCAGCAGCGCCCTGGCGCACAGGAGTGAACGGGAATATGGCAACTCTCCTACTTGAAGGCTCTGGTGTAAGGACACCTTTTCTTTCTTGAAGGATAGAAACACTACTTTGCCTGGCCTGGGCCTGTGCTCCGGCCTGACTTTTCACTCCAGATGACCAATCCGCCCCTGCATTATGTCATGATGAGCTCATCCTCTATCGATGAGTTCTATAAAGCATAAAGAGCCATGCTCCGGCTGCAGCACGCTGCTGACGCCGTGCTGTCACTGACGGCTCCATAACACGCATCATTCCTCATACTTGAAAAGTGGGAGCCACTAAACCCTATTGAACATGTGTCGACTTCTACAGTATGTGCGTGTGAGTTGCATTATTTAAAAGGCCATTTATAAAAAGTGAGCCTTTGGCTTTCATACGCATCCTGTAAATACATACAGTACATACATCAGGGGGGCGTTTTTGCCATCAGGCAGACTAGGCAGTTGCCTAGGGTGCCATGAGGGGAGGGGGGCGACCACCAGACATGCTTTAAAAGGATATCAGGCTAATAAGACTAATAGGCTATGGATAAATACATTATATTTGTCCTCTATAACTAGAATTGAACATTTAAAAACACATATAATATGTTCTATAATATAAGATTTTCCCTGGAGCCCCCCCTTACCAAATGGATCCCGTAAGGGTCCATTTGGTAAGGGGGGCTCCAGGGAAAATCTTGCTTGCCTAGGGCTCCACACACACTGCCGAGGAAGCTTAGGAAGATGTGGCCGACAGAGACAGTCTATCTGAGCCGTTATCTGTAACCTTAGACCAAGCACATCAGTCCATCTACGAGACAAGGGTAGGGCAGGCAGCCATATTGATCCCCCCATCCCCACCTCCCCTGGGGAGGAGTCGGGAGGGGGCAAGAAGATGGAGGCATTAACACCGCATTACTTCATGAGGGGGGAAGTGATACAGGATCTCCTCAGAAAGAGGCTGCGATCTTGTATTTCTGCTCTATTGGGCTGTAGAAACACCTCTGAAAGGGTGTTTTGCGGCTGAGGTTGCTGGTTGTCCTGCCGTGTAGTTTGGATTTGTTGTCGTAAGGTTTATGTGGCATGTGGTGCTTCTTCGACTGATCATGTCATGACACAAACGCTGCTTGTCTGACCGGATCCTCACATGCAGCCATTGGACAACTTTTACTGCATACGCCACTTCACTGACATCTCCAGGGGTCTATTCAACCTCAGCTTGTAGATCGATGCTTGGGTGATTAATTTTCTTATACGCTAATCCAGGGGTGTCCAAAAGGTAGAATGTGATCTACCAGTATAGATCACACAGACCATGCAGGTAGATCACATGACAGTCCCCCCAGCACTTGGACCCTTATAGATCTGTAACTCTTGAGAGCGTTAAAATGAAACCAAATGGACCCTTACGGGTCCATTTGGTTCCATTTTACCGCTCTCAAGAGTTAAATTATATTTAAACATCTGAATTGCATAATTTTCAAGAGTCCACACAATTAGAAAATGGAGAATGATTGTTATTTTGACCAACCTTTTGCCAGTTCTCTTTCGCAATTGTGGACAAAAACGTGAAAGTTCTTAGTTTTGGTTGCAAGAAAAAGGACATCTCAAACTGTCAACTCAAATTCATCCATTCATCCATTATTAGTGCATTATTCTTAAACACTATAACAGTAAGTAACACCATAACCACTATTTCGAAACTCAAACCTTCTAGGGAGCCTTGGAATGGATTGTCAGTAATGGAACAATCACATTTTTGTGGTAGATCTTGTTTGGAAAGTAGCTCTCAAGTCAAGAAAGTGTGGGCACCCCTGGCTAATGTATTACAACGTTGTAGTGTAGATCCACACACAATTAAACTTTGTAATGCGACAGCAACCTGATACAGTATTTTTTGTGTAATGCAACAACGTTGTACGACAGAGCATAAGCATTAGAGACATCTCTATGGTGTGTACTAGGTGTGCAGAACATTACTGTCCTCTGACTGCTTTAGTAGAGGAATGACACTGCTGCGTTTTGGAGGAGCAGCAGCCAAGCGCTCATGGTCTTACCTTGCCAACGTTGGGTGAGTCTTTGGTTCTGGCTGCAGCCTGGAGGATGCAGGCAGGCACCGGAGGAGGGCTCTTTTGGATGACTCCCATGAAGCAGGTAGGAGGGCGACTTGGGCTTTGGTCAGAGCCCAGGCCTTTCCTCCTGGTGGACAGGTTCAATTTCTGGGCTGCCCTGCAGGCGGTGGAGAGAGAAGGTTTGGAGAGGTGGAGTTACTGGTTCATTCCTCAGCACCAGGTCTACTTAACGAACGCGCCCCCACTGGGCTTTGTTCAGATATGAACGGTTGGTCCATAAACCAAAGGACTATGATAGAAAGCATGAGTGATTTGTAAGAGTTGTCTACTGTTCTATGACATACATTTTACACACATATAGGACATTGCATACAAAATGTCTATTGGCTTAATGTTAAAACTAAGGCTGTTGAAATAAGTTAATGACATTAATTAATTTTGTTGATTAATCTGATTCTTTTTTTTTTTTACGCATTGAACACATGTGCATACTGAATCAAGCCACTGAGCATGTCGGTAAAACAGCATCTGCGATAACCTCAACGATCTTTAGTTAAATTTACAACAGGGGAATACACTATAGTACTCACTTGGCCAAAAAGGACATGGCAGCAGAGTTGGCAATAGTAGCTACTCTAGAGATGTGGGCCAGCTTTGGGCTGCTGTGCAAACTGCCAGCCTCACCATGACCCTCTGTATCGTCATCTGTAGTCTGCAAGAAGAGAAAGTTCATTAAAGCTCTGGAGGAAAATGAAGAACAACCTTGTGATGAAAGGGTACTGCAATATCACACAGGAATAATTTAAAGAACATGAGATCTGTGTGTTTTTCGACCCTAAGTACGGTATTTGGGTTGAGTGCACATTTTGTGTTCAATCTGTACACACGTGTCACGTGTTGTGAGTGACTCTCCCTCACTGGCTAAATTTGAACAGTGAGGAATGGATTGTGATGAGTCAATTGTCTGAGATGAAGGCATGACTCAGATGCAAAGGTCTTACCTAACACAGGCACATAGGCAGCCACACACACACACACACACACACACACACACACACACACACACACACACACACACACACACACACACACACACACACACACACACACACACACACACACGCGTGCATGGGCAAACGGTGTTGACCCCCATCTTAAGCAACTTTTTTGTTTCTATTTCTGTATCTACTGCTGCTCAAAATGAAGTCACCAATAAGGCCTGCCGCGAGCCACTGCAAGAGGCAGCCAGCATCGTCCCCTAAGGGCCCCGCCCCTCCTGAGCTCCACTTTGTAGATCAAGATAACGCTGTCAGCCCTGTTCCTCCTCCCGCCAAAGAAAACAGCCATCCATGAAAATGGCAATTAGTGCCATAGAAGAAACCTAAGGGGCAGTCTAAATCGAGAATGGTAATGCGAAAGCGTTTGGGGGGTGGGGGGGTACAGAGAGGTTTAGGTTAAGTAGGGCCCATATATTTTGCACCCTGTCCAACCGTCCAAGCATCTGCGGACAGCTAATCTCCAGCAATACTGTGCAACATGCACTCCCAGGGTGCCAGAACAGAGCCTATGCAACAAAACAGTGTTTCCCCTGGGGCTGTTACAGCACCACCAGGAGGCCAGGGTTCTGTAAAAACACCTTAATCATATACAGATTGTTGTCATGATGCCGTACGATAAAAAAGAGCACCCCTCACCCCAAACGAATGTGATTTTTCATATTCCATCCCGATAGGCCAAGTTTGGCCTCCATAGTTTGCAGGATTGGTCTCTTTTTTAAGTGAACAAGCAGTCACGAAGTGACTTGTTCACTTAATTGATATTGCTGCTTTTCTCCTTCTTCTTTTTCCGCCAGAAATAGCTGTTCTGGCTGAACCGTGCAGTCGGTTTTCGCGAAAATTGGTAATCTGGTAGAGGGTGATGCCAAACGGTGATGATGCGAAGCCTGTGACCACTGGTCAAATGGTGGCGCTATAGCACTCAACTGAAATTGCAAACTTTAAACACTTATAACTCATGAACTGCTCGACTCTCAGAAATGTAACTTATATTCACTTATGCGTCTGCTTATGCCGAACAACTTTTGTAGTCTGACTTTTGACCTCTGACCTTTAGATGAACCGCCATCTTGAATTATATGTAAAACAGTTAAAATGTCTCTTCTCCTACAATCTTTGATCAAAATGCATAACAATGACCTACACATGAACTTTGGAGCCATACAAACATGGGATGGGTGTGAATCATGTTTTTAGTGAAAAAAATGATGTTTTTACGAGCCAATGAAAATTGCTCGTTTGTGAAAATGATTCTAATGCCCCTAATCTACACATGCAGCGTAATCTGCTTCTGATATTTTACAGTTTTGTAGAGGGGGATGCCAAATAGCAGCAAAACCAGTCTTACTCCAATTGCTCAAATGGGGGCGCTATAACAATTCTTTGAAACTGAAACATTTGAATAACCACA
The DNA here is from genome assembly GCA_039105355.1 of Benthosema pterotum. Taxonomy (NCBI): domain Eukaryota; kingdom Metazoa; phylum Chordata; class Actinopteri; order Myctophiformes; family Myctophidae; genus Benthosema; species Benthosema pterotum. The sequence continues at coordinate 39,185,631 of CM076983.1, read as the reverse complement.
ACTCGGGCCTCGTTTGGCCAAAAATCATGGGACTTGTTTCTACATGTTCCTTGATTCATGTGGAACGCATCTGTAACTTTGACCGGTAAGCTCCACCCCCAGAGTGTCTGCCATTTTAAGCAGTTTGAAAAGTGCTCATGCCTGATTTTCTGCCTGGATTTTTGATCAATTTGCATGACACCTGCTACATGAGAACTTTGGCCCCATCCGGACAAAAGTTCCGAAGCAAATTTGTTTTCATCAAAAAATGACATTTTTATAAGCCAATGAAAATTGCTGCTTTGTGAAGAGTCTTGTAACCCAGCCAACCGCTTACCTCTGACAAACATGGCAACCCGCTTACCTTCCACCAACCTGGCAATCCACTCACACATATGACAGTTCTCACTCACTCCACTCCCATCTTCACCCTCTGTGGCAAGATGGCCGAAATGTTTGATACATGTGCAGCAGCTCCTCTCTTCTCCACAACAACTCCTTTGTACTAGACTTTACTCCACTCAGCGGTGAGTTAGTTGGCTTGGTATCATTAGTTTGATCATTGGTTCACTTATTTGATTATTTGATGTATTTGATTTTGAGTTATTTACAATTGTTTTGAGTTATGTTTGATTTCATTATGTGGTTTTGAATTGGCATTTTTAGGTAAATCATTTTGTTTACATGATTGGTCAAGCTAAAAGTTGGTTTTAAGTTAAGAGAAATGAATTCATGAATTGATTCAAAGATATTTAAGATGACTAAAACATTAAGTAGGGCTACTAAAGATTAAAAGCATGCTAATATGGAAACAATTTAAATTAATGAAAATGGATGAAAATGATCAATGAGTAAAATGACTTGATCTTGATCACATCAAGTCATTTCGTCATGATATTTGATTTAATTTATGTTTTATATTGCTTTGTTTGTACAACAATGGGAACTGATGTAGACACCTGGCCCTCCAGGCCAGGGTTTTTTTTTGTGTGCCCAGAACACCTTGGACCCAACATTGGATGGTTCTGGAACCGGCTGGTTCCAGACCTGGCGAGCCGACCCAGGAACCCCACCTCAGACCCACTCAGTCTTTGTATGTAGTTCATGGTTCTCCATCAAGGAGAAAGAGACTTGACTCACAGAGACTAAAACCTTGACTGGACTTAAAGGGCCCCCCATTCTTTTTTTATTTTCTACACCCAAATGTACTGTGCTTCAATACAAACAAGGTCAATAATAATTTTGTGTTTAAAACTTTAATACTGCTTTTGTGTCTCATTGGTTTCACCCCATTCTATTGAGCTCCTTTGCCGAATCTAGTTACTTCTGGTTGTACGCAGTCATTAATGGTTATTTTTACAATTCAGTCAATTATTCAATTATTAATTAATTACTTCAGTTATCCATTGCGCCACTAGCTACAGTCTTCTTCTGCTTGTTTCTCTCTGGCAACACTGGAGCAAGTATATTGTGCCAGATTGTGTGAGAGCAATAAGCATGTGGAACTTATGGAAGCATGTGAAATATGGTCTTCTGCAACGCGAGTTTTCCATTTTTATATGGCTTATTGTGCATATAGTGCTGTTTGCATATTGTCAGACGGTTTGGTGGTCTTGCATGTATCTGTGATGTGATGATGTGTTACGAGCATGTCAATGTGCAAAGTTCGAATACTTGGTACCAAGATATAAAAGCTCCCATCATGTGATGAATGAGTGGCAAGTGTACACCCACATAGGATATACTGTGTTACTATTATGGGTGGGACTCGATTAATCTTTTTGATCTAATTAATTTGAAGCCTTGTAATTAATTAATCTCAATTAATCGCATACCAATATTTGACCCAAGAAGCATTTTTCTGTCAAGTAAAACAGGCTGGTATAGCGTGTGAGAGTTTTTCTAAATCACTGTGTCGACACTGCAAGTTGATTAACCAGATCAAAAGTTGGTTAACCAGATGTAACTCTTTGAAAGCGTAAAACATGAAACCAAATGGACCCTTGCGGGTCCATTTGGTTTCATGTTTACACTCTCAAGAGTTAAAATATTCATCATGTGAATTATCCCAAGTCTACACAACTAGAGAATGTAGAAGATTAATGGTCATTTTGATCTGTATGTTGGACTGTTTGGTTTCCCCAAATCCAGCCTGGAATTGTGGACAAAAGCAAAAGAAATCTTCAGTATTGGGGTCTGTGTGGCGATTAAAATGAGTTAATTTTGTTAATCGCGTTATTGTTGCTGTGATTAATTCATCTCAATTAATCAGTTAAAGTCCCAGCCCTTATATATATATATATATATATATATATATATATATATATATATATATATATATATATATATATATATATATATATATATATATATATATATATATATATATATATATATATATATATATATATATATATATATTGTGGTGTCTCACTGGGGATCCAGAGCCATAACTGTGTTTCCAGGGTAACAGGTCAAACAGGAACAGCACGGCCTGCCCACGGACGTGTCATAGAGGGAGTGTATGTTCCCAAGTCACTCCTCCGCCAGCTGCGCCTAATACAGCCGACTCCCGCTCGTTACCAATCAGCAGCAGCTGGGCACTATATAAAGCCCACACAAACAGTGCAGCAGTATAGACTGGTTCACCTCAAACCCTGACAGGCGGCGTGTTTGTTTCTTGGCTCTGGACGGTAAGCTGAACACACTCTCGCTATTAGATAGGTGTACTTTTAAAGACATTGTAAACTGGATGTTAACACTTCTCTGTGCTCCAACCTAATAGGCAACTACGAGTGGGGTTGGAAACACGAACAGGAGCTTGTGTCCCCCGTAACCTGTGCCCGGAGAAAAACCCTTTGTTTACATTGGACGTACCTGGAGCTGGATTGATGCAAGGACAAGAGGAAGCCTGAATCTCCAAGCCACCCAAGGTCGTAAGAAAAGACTATTTTTTTTTTTTACCACTTAATGGAATTAAAGCGGCACTGCCTAGAAGTCGCTAAGGATAAAGATTTTGTTTGAAGACACAAGTTGACGTTAACTGAAGAGGATATTTTTTGTTTCACGTCGTGAAAGAACTTTATTTGTCCCTTTATTCTGCCACTGAGTTTGTAGATCAGCCCAACCCCCCGCCGTGTAATTGAGTATAAATACTTACTTGAGCACTTACCTGACGGCCGAACCCACGGGGTCCCTACGAGGTGCTCTTTCGTCCCTAACTAAAAAGTATTTTCACTCTAATTACTTACCTCCGAAGAAAGTACTTTACTCTAATTACTTGCCCTGTAAAGTACTTTTACTCTAATTATTTTCTGCCTAAAGAAAGTACTTGTACTCCAATTACATAGCCTGTAAAGTACTTTTACTCTAATTATTTTCCGCCTAAAGAAAGTACTTGTACTCCAATTACATAGCCTGTAAAGTACTTTTACCCAGATTACTTACCTCCTGAAAGTATTTTTACTCTAAATACTCAAACCTGTAATTTGAGCGCCCTGCTTTCAAAACCACCCCCTGGAGGACCCCAACCTATGCTAATACTTACCGGACACCTGAAAGAGACCATACTTACCTTTCCATACCGCCTCCACCCCCCGAACCCTAGAAGAAAAGAGATCAGTTGGTTGACAGCCCAGACAGGAGCCTGAGGCCCCAACTACTACTCCACCTCTCATGTAGACTCACCTAACTTTGTTCTCTCGCCCCCTGCAGTACGAAGACTTCTGGAACCCCCTACACTTCTTGATTGAACTGTTAACCATCCTTGGCTGCTGATTGAAAACTGGCAATTTATTTACGTTTTTTGTTAATAAACCAAAGGGGCGCCACCGTGCGTCCACACACTGGTACTGTCTCTGTCCTCGATTTGTCTCAGACCTCCCACAATATATATATATATATATATATATATATATATATATATATATATGAAAATTGCTCGCTTGTATCTTTTTGACTGTCCCTTTTCGGCCAAGTTGTCACTAGTGACAGTTCACAGCTCAGCTCACCACTCACTCAGAGCTCACCAATCATTCACTCCGTCACACCAGGTTGCAATCACACACACCACACCCCCAGTATAAAGCCAGTACTCTGTCTCAGTCAGTGAGGTGCACATCACTGGCTGGGGACAGGTCTGTATGCTCTCCTTCTCTCAAACATTTTCCCAAACATTGCAATATAAAGCATTATACTAACACAGATTAACATCCTTTTAGACCTACATACAAACCCCACAGGTGAGCGTACTGAGCATGAATGAGCTGTGAATCTGAACAGAATTGGTGAGTTTTGTTTTGGAAACATTTGTTTGATCCGTTTTGTTTGGATTTGATGGTATAATATTGACATTATTTGTGAATACTGATTTTTGTTATTTGAACTTGTAGATCAGTTGTTTTATTGTAGATGTTTAATTTGGCCTTGTTGTGTTCAGGTTTTTCCAGTTAACTCTTCGACCGTCTGATCATGGTGACGATGAAAGTGAAGACAATGGCAAGCTAACCCAAAACAAACCTACTGTTCTGTTTCTGTCCTAACCTGACGGTAGGACCCTCCATGTCCAAACACACACTCTGACTACTGACTACACACACACTGACTCTCAATGACACTGATCCCGGACTTGGGTCGAATCTATGTTGGTTTAATTTAATTAATTTGCATTTGTTTATTTGGTTTTTGGTTTTCATTTTCTTTTCATTAATTCAATAATAATTTAATTAAGCATAATTTACAGTGTCCTGTGTTCTTTATGGTTCATTATAATTTCCTTCTAAAAACTACCTACTTCTGTCGCAGTACTGGTCCAAAAACATATTCTCACAAACTATACTCAACAAAAATATAAACGCAAAACTTTTGTTTTTGCTCTCATTTTTCAGGCAATGGACTTAAAGACCTAAAATTCATTCCAGATATACAATATAGCCATTTCTCTCAAACACTGTTCACAAATCTGCCTAAATGTGTGATATTGAGCACTTCTGCCTTGTTAAGATAATCCATCCCACCTCACAGGTGTGCCACATCAAGATGTAGATGTGACATCATGGTTAGTGCACAGGTGTACCTTAGACTGTCCACAACAAAAGGCCACCGTTAAATGTGCAATTTTTCTTTGCCTTATTGGGGGTATGGGACTCCGAACCAGTCAGTATCTGGTGTGACCACCATTTGCCTCATGCAGTGCAACACATCTTCTTCGCATAGAGTTTATCAGATTGTCAATTGTGGCCGGTGGAATGTTGGTCCACTCCTCTTCAATGGCAATGTGAAGTTGCTGGATATTAGTGGGAACTGGTACACACTGTAAAAATGGTAATAACACATTATTACCACAGTATTACCATTTCGACTCGATCATGGCCAAATAGTGACAACCACCATTACCATTACATTGAGTTTTACCCTGGGTTACATATGGCTTATTGTGCTTGTCATACTGCCATACTGTTAACAACAATGAAGGAAATTATTCAGTCTGGATAGTTCAGTCAGTAGAGCGCCAGACTTCGGAACAGAATGTTGTGGTTTCAAGTCTGGCGACTGACAATCCAAAGCGCGAGTCTGTCAGTCTTCAAAAACCCTACCCTGCTCCCACAATTAGCTGATGTATTTCTCAAGTTCAGGCTCCCATGTTACTGTGGCTTGCGCGTATTGTTCTGACTCCTTATTGCTGCTTGCTTGTTCACGTCTTATTGCTGCTTGCAGCTATATTTTTTTCCTTTTTTTTTTTTTTTTTTTTTTTACAAAAGACAACAACAACAAATCGCAAACACAACGTGCGATTGCAGTTAAACTTTTCCAACACATTTCCACTAGGTCAAGAAATTACACACTTTTCACATTGTCCTGTTATAGCGCCACAAAGAGGCCAATTTTTCCAAAACACTTTATATTTCTGATGCCAAATTTCTCCAAACATTGCACGAATTGGTTAGATTATCTCAATAGTCAACTGATCAAGACAGAGCTGTTTTTCATAATACCCCCCCCCCCCCGCTCTCTCTCTTTCTCTCTCTCTCTCGCCTTTCTATCTCGCTCTGTTACTTACTTAACCTAATGACTCCCCATATCTCCTCTCCTCTCCTCTCCTCTCCTCTCCTCTCCTCTCCTCTCCTCTCCTCTCCTCTCCTCTCCTCTCCTCTCCTCTCCTCTCCTCTCCTCTCCTCTCCTCTCCTCTCCTCTCCTCTCCTCTCCTTTTCCCTGTCTCTCAGTGATCAAACTGCTCTCATCTTTTCATTTTTCAGTCGATGACTTGGTTGGAGTGGGTATGGGTGTGGGTTTGGACATGTGGCTGTGTTAGAGAGGGGGGTGTTCTGAATTTGGATTCTGCTTTCCAGCACCGTTAATGCATATTTCACAGGGCTGTCCTGTTAAATATGAAGCCCCCCCTCCCTCCCTCCTCCCCTCCTATCGATCACAAATGCTTTTTGACTGGCTAGCTTTTATGACAGGGATAAATCATGACCCAATTCCCTTCCATTAGCGATAGCACTCTTAAAACGACCATGCTAGAACGTAGGATCTAAATACGCTCTGACCGGACCGCGATGAATCACCGCCTCGCTGACACGTGCACCCGTAAAGACGTACTTTACCCCGATAGCTCATTAAAACGGGGACGAGGAGGGGGGGGCTGTGTTATGTGTGATCTAGTGCCCAGTGGAGGCTTTTAACTCTACCTGATGATAGGCGTAGACGGGGTGGACACCACCACCGTTATTGCTGGTCAACGACGACAGAGATTTAGATGCAGATGCGACCAGCTGCTGCTGCTCCTCCACCCAGCGGCCCATTTCGGGGTTGGGGGGCTTGGGTCCTCCCCGTCTTCGGAGGGTCTGGGGCGTCCTCTGAGGGGTTCGCGGGCTGTGGTGGGGACTGCAGGTCTGACTGCGAGGTTGAGGGTTCACCAGCGCGGCCATCGTGGCCTGCTCTCTCAGGGCGTTGGTTTCGTTCAGTCTGTGCACCGTTCCAGCGGCGGTGGTGGTGTGGTGTAGTGACGCAGAGGGAGTCCTGACGGGTGACTGACCGGCTGACCACTTGCCATGCTCCCTGGTCAGCGCCACGCGGATGGCCTCCCGTTTCAGCTGGCTCTGATGGGCACCGCAGGAGCCGCACGTCCCCTGGTCCACCCCGTCCCGCTCCCTGCAGGGGTCCCCCGTGGTGGTCCCCCGGCTGCTGTGGACTCGGAGGTTGTCGTTGAGAAATGTGGACACGGCACTCGAGTCCTATATGGAATTTGACAGTAAAGAAAGGGGGTCATAAATTATGCACACACACTTTGCATTTACTAAATGGAAAAACGTTCCTGTGAGCCAAGTGTTGGGAGTTAGAGTAGTCATGGGTAATCACTCATATATATATATACATATAGCGCGAGTCTAAATATTGAGGCAATGTGGTGATAAAACAAAATCGTCTTCCACCTTTGACATCCGTGGATTTGTAGAACAACGTTCTTGGAAAACACTTCTCAGTACCTCCCCGTCTCTTTTCGTGGTTGCTGGGCAGATTGGGCATTTAGGGGGGCATGCCCATGCCTAGATCCGCCCCTGGTGCAATCTCTATTTTAGCATTGCTTTATGTTCAAAGCTGCACGCATTCACAGTACCAAGTGCAGGTCCCACCATACAGCCACATCCCCCTGAACATGGTGTCTTAAAGACCAAGTTTAGCACTTTCACCACCGAACGTAGTATCTATTATTATTATGCTATGCTATAATTATTGTGCTGTGCAGGTGAAGAGCAGGTAATACAGATAATGGCTATAAAAGTATGTAGCACACACACACACACACACACACACACACACACACACTAGAGGTGGGAAACCCGACCGAAACCCGACCCGGCCCGTCGGGTACCCGACGGGCCGGGTAGGGTAGGGCTCATTTGCTTAATTGGTGGTCGGGTTTTCGGACGGGTTCGGGCTGGGCTATCTTATATATCTTATATATTATGGGCTATATTATTATTATAATAATAATTAACAAAACGAAAAACGAAGGGAAGAAAAAGTGTGCTATCATTTTAATATATATTTTTTAGGTGAAAAAAGGGTGTCGGGTTGTCGGGCCGGGCTGCGCATATATTTTAATAATAATGGTCGGGCTAGGGCCGGGCTGGCCCTAGCCCGACCTACCCTAGGGTAGGGTCGGGCTGAAAAAAGTCGGCCCGACCCCAGCTCTAACACACACACACACACACACACACACACACACACACACAGACACACACACACACACACACACACACTGATGTTCTGTGAACATGATTCTTACTCTAGTAAGCCTCAAATCTTGACATTCCCAAAATATGGATCTAGAAATCATAGGCCCCTGGGCCGCCGCCAGCCAAAGGGCCCCCTCTACACAGGAGGATTTTTCTTCATAATACATGGCCAAAATAATTAAGCAGAATAAATGCAAACACTTGCAGTAATGTACATGATTGTTTAGGACACTCAACCACAGGGCCCGCCCCCCCTAGCTCAGGGGCCTCTGCGTCCAGGCCCGATGTGCCCCTGTGTGGAATGACCTCCTTCCTTCTCTTTGCGCTGCAGAGTCACTGCAACGTTGTAGTCCCACTTGATAAAGGCTAATCTATTATTCAACAAGTGTCGCACAACAATTCGCTTGGTCCAATGACTTTGAAAGTTCACTTGCTATATAGCCTATTCATATAATAGGTTCTCACAGGAGGGCTGTGGGCAGTTCAGAAATCCATCTTCCATGATGCACATCATCAACGGGGAATAGAAGCTAATACATAGCCTGGCTAAAGCCAGAACTTGCATTTCATCAGATCTCTGGAATAACTCAATTGTACACCCATTTTCCTACCCCAGATTTGGCATGGCCTCAGCCAGGCTAGCTAATAGAAACTGCAGGCTCTTTATTGCGACCATGGAAGCCATTCTCACGATAATACAAATAGAAATATTTTTTCAAAGAATATTGTTAATAAAAAAAAATCGGAGGAACGATGATGCACATGGAAGACAGGTTTCTGAAATAGTGGTATTTTATTTTATTTAGGTTGAAAAGTGGTGAAGTGGTCCTTAACCACTTATTTGATTTAGGCCAGCACCTCATTGTTGAAAATAGTTGATTGACACGTTGTGTGCTTGTAGATCTGCTATTTTCAGGTGGAAAAAAATATATAATTGCATCTACATCTTCTCCACACTTCCATCTCTTATTCTCTTCGAACCCTTTTCGATATTTGTATCCATTTTCTCACCATCCGTGCATTCCTCCAGGCCCGGATGTAACATTTCCCAATTGGGGGGGCAGGTGAAAATGGTATGGCGGCGACTTATTCATGCCGCCCCCATACCATTTTCGATTACAGGACTTTTATTAGGCAAGTAAAGCATCAATAATATCATCAGTTGTTGTTGAAGTTGCAACAGACACGCAGCATGCATAAAGCTAAAGGTCTGACTCAGAGAGCTTTATGTTTTCAATGATGAAATGGTGTTGGTTTAGTGGTGCCACATTTGTAGTTAGCGTAGTGTTTCAAATCATTTTAAATACAAGCATTTGAAATATCTTTAAAATGTGGGTTGTTTTGCATGCCATTGTGTTTGGTGGGGCAGTCTAGGCATTTAGGGGGGCATTGCCCCCCCAATACCCATACCTAGATCCGGCCCTGCATTCCTCTATTCTCACATCCCTGTTCATCCATGCATCAACTTCATACCCCATTTCTATCCATCCCTCCATCTCTCCCTCCTTCCATCATCCTTACATCCATTGTGCAAGGAGTGCAATCTATGGCGGTGTGCCCAATCATCCACGTTCCCCTAGAGGGAGCACTTTGTGAGTCCTGGATATAAACCTGTGCCGGCTGTCACTGACTGACCATAATCCCCCTCTAAAAAATATTATATTTGGAGGACATTCTCTCTGCGTGTGAACAAAAACATGCTTGTGTGGCATTTGTTTCATCGCCCTACCACTCTACCATCTTCCATTACATTTTGACAAACATAAATCCTCCAACTGCCATCCAGACAGTTTAATGAATAAAGCATAGACCAGTTTTTTCAACATTTTTCATACCAGGGCCCACTGTTTATTCTGTATTTTAGACACAGACCACCATTTGATGTTGATTTCAGTCTCTTGGACTCAAAACTAAAGATTTTCAAGTTTGTGTCTGCAATTTAGTCAAAATATTTGGCAAAAATGTTGGTCAAAATAACAATTCTTCTACATTTTCTAATTTTGTAGATTCTTGAAAATTATAGTATTTCAAATGTTTAACTATAATTGAACTCTTCAGAGTGGAAAATGAAACCAAATGGACCCGTAAGGTCCATTTGGTTTCATCTTACACAATCTCTAGAGTTACAGATCTATAAGGGTCCATTTGGTTACAAACTGTACATCATTTAGCTGGGGGCCACCTGGAATCCTCTCAGGGACCACTAGTGGTCCCTGGACCGCTGGTTGAAAACCTCTTGCATAGACCATAAAGAAATAAAATAAATCATATACAGGTACATTTGAACGGATAATGTGTCCATTTGAATATGTGAATTATAAACAAGTTAACCAGCAGGTATTCTTTAGATATTAAATATACAGTAATTACATATTTCAGGCAATGTCATCTAACTCATGTTCTTTCAAATAAAAACTAATCAAATGTGCCATACAGGCCTAGGCTATCATCTTAATCCTGTAAGTTCATAGATGTGATTACGAAGCTACTGCATGCTTTTGAGACACAATGGCCAGATCAATAAACCAGCAAGCAAGTAGCAAGCAAGCTTATCGGATTTCTAGCAAATGGGTAGCCTACTGTACATCATGTGGTTATGAGATACAGTATACCCTCTTCTCAGTTCTCATGGCATACACCGCGTTAGTGGCTTGAGGTCAAGCTCTAAAAAGAACTTCTTTTTTCCTGCTGTATGTAACCTGGCTATATCCCCATCAATAAGGCGAAAATAAATATTGTCTTGTTTCTCTCTCTCTGGCCCTGTAGAGAAGGACAGACACACTAGGGATGCCTTAATGAAATATTCATGCCCATTTGAAACCACTCACAGAGGAATGGCAGTGGTTTACTTCGCTGATTTGATGGATGATTCTTGTGACAGATGAAGGATGCTGGGAAATATGGCGTCCATATAGAGCCCCACCTCACGTCAGCATCAAAACATGCATTTTCAACAATATAGGCTATACAATATTTGGTTTAATATTGAAGGCCTTAAGTATGAGTTCAAAACATTTTGGCATTGTGCATTAATAAATTAGCCTATACCACCAAACGCTTGGTGAACAAATAGGTCAACAATCGTTTTAAGTTGATCTATGGGGTTTTTCCCTTTCTTTCTTTCTTTCTTTCTTTCTTTCTTTCTTTCTTTCTTTCTTTCTTTCTTTCTTTCTTTCTTTCTTTCTTTCTTTCTTTTTTTGCCTAAAGCAGTGGTTTTCAACCAGTGGCTCGGGGACCACCTGTGGTCCTTGATGGGGGTTCTAGGTGGTCCCCACACCAGCAAAATATTCAAAGTCAAGGTCTCAAAATGGTGCTCCCGTGCACGGCTCAAATGCCCAATAAAACCACTGGCCCTAAATGAGCACAAAGCCATTTTGCTGCAACGTTTTGTTTTTGCTCTGTCATGTCAATACTTGAGCAGGCAGCAGCACATTTAAAGGGGAATTCCACCAATTTAAAAAGAAAAAAAGAAAAAATAAATAAATCTGAGTGTAAAAATGGACGCTCAGAAAAAAGGGGTCTGATCTTGATGATGTCAAAATGTGATTCACCATGTTAATATTTCAGACCTCCAGTTCTAGTAAACAGAGATGTTAAAGAAAGATTTAGCCCCCACATTTCTGTAAGACAGGGGTTTTCAGCCATGCAGGGCCAGGGCCCACAGCATTTGAACCACGGACCACCAATAGATGACATTTTAGCCCCACAGTCTAGACCCACAACTAAAGATTTCTTTTGCATTTGTCCACAATACCAGGCTGGATTTGGGAAACAAAAAGGGCAAACATGGATAAAAAAAATGACCATTCTTCTACATTCTCTAGTTGTGTAGACTAGAATTCAGATGATGAATATTTTACTCTCTCAAGGAGTTACATCTGGTTAACCAATTTCGAAAATTTCCCCTTGGGACCACCTGGAACCCTCTCAAGGACCACTGGTGGTCCCCGGACCGCACTATTTGAAAAACACTAGCTGCTGCAATATTAATGCCATAGTAAAATGTTGAAAATGAGTGGGAATGCACCTGTAAAGGGGAATTCCACCCATTTTCAACGTTTTTTTCTGAGAGTGTACAAATGCAACCAAATGAACCCTATAGCCGTATAGCGGGTCCATTTGGTTCCATTTGTACCCTCTCAGGAAAAGGGGTCTGAAAGAAAAATGATTAACCTGGTGAAATACATCTTGATGATGTCATCAAATGTTTTCACCATGTTAACGTTTTTTTCAGACCTCCGTTTATTTTTAGGAACTACAGAATTGGGGGAACGTTTTTATTATGTACACAACATCTCGAAGGTATATTAATGCCATAGTAAAATGTTAAAATCGGGTGGCAATGCACCTTTAAAGCAAGCCGATCCTTACCTTAGAGGAGGAGAAGTGGTGGTGAATGGCCAGGCTGAGCGCTTGTTTCTTCAGCGCAACTAGAGTCGCGGAGCATCTCTCGCAGCACGGAACTTTTCTTTCGGAGTCAGCAGCAGCGGCAGCAGCAGCAGCAGCGGTCCACCAAAGCCCTTTATTCTCCGACATCATGTCCACGGGCCCCCCACCACACGTCACAGGTGCGATGTCCATGATAGTAGTACCGAGCTGCTCGTCATCATCGGCCCATTGGACCTTGGGAACGCTGCTGTTTAGCCGGCACAGGGTCCGGTGGTGGTGTGAGGACCACCCACCATCAGGAGCCGGGCGCTCTGAGTCTGAGGGACCCTCCTCGAAACAAAGCCCGGCGGTGGATGCTTTGCAATAATGATGTGCCACTACTGCGCTCTGAGGAATATGCAAACGATATTCTATAAAGAAGGAAGCCAGCAGGGTAGGACAGTGGGAAATAAGAAATCAACTGACGTGAACAAACTGTTAAACAAACCACACCCCAAAATGTTAATTCTTTCTAATATACCAACAATAAAGTGTTTTATAATAAAGCGCGTCCCACGAGCTCAACGTTATTGTTGAGCTATAAATCAAACAAACTATAAATAAACAACAAATAAACCATAAAAAACTATAAATCAAATAAAAACAAAAGTGGGGCTTACCCAATATTTTTCTTTCTCGGTGGTAGAATAATTCTCCCCATTAAGAGTTAGAGAATCCATCGGGGGTGTTTAATCTATCAGGGAATCCTCGATATGCTATTAAATTTAGGTAAAGGTCTGCCTCGCCCAAAGAACATAATCCACTGCGCACAGGTAGTAGTATACAGACAGACAGACGAGAAGTGTGTCACTGTCACCAGACCAGCCGTGATCAGAATGAGCGCGTGTAGTGGGCATATTGGAGAGGAGGGAGGGAGCGCTCAGTCCGCTCAGTCGAGGCTAGTAAGACTACTACTTCAGTGATTGAAGTGTGCATATTATTTATCCACAGGGTGGCAGTAAACTGCGTTTTAAAACCGAAAGTAGAAATAGTAGGCTAAGGTAGCCTATGTTTCTTTCGCGTTTTCTTCAACATCATAATGCAGGGGGTTTCAACCTTTTTGATGCCAGGGGCCAATATTTATTCCGCACCACAACCATTTGAGGACATTTTAGCCCCGCAGATCCCAAAACTAAAGATTTATTTTTGCTTTTGTCCACAATACCAGGCTGGATTTGGGAAACAAAACAGGAAAACATACAGATCAAAATGACCATTCATCTCCTCGTTGTGTCGACTTGGGCTAATTCAGAATTTCAAATGATGAATAGGCTATTTTAACTCTTGAGAGTGTAAACGATTGCACTCTGGTTAACCACCTGGTTCAACCACATCTGGATAACCAACTTTTCATCTACCAACTTAGCTGGGACCACCTGGAACCCTCTCAAGCACCACTGGCTCCCCGGACCACTGGATGAAAACCACTGCTTATGCGTAGATTATTTTTTATATTAGAATAGCCTATTTGTAGCCTGGCTAAAGCCAGACCAAATCAGCTGTTGGCAAAAAGGTGCCTGGAAGCAGATTGCTCTGGAACAGCTTCCTACTCCAGAAAATTGGCTTGGATTGGCTTGGATTGACTAATCAGTAATCAGGACACAATATTCAAATATGTTTGCATAATACATTTAATAGTGTGTATTAAATGTAGCTACTGTAGCTGTAGGCTACTGTAGCTACTGACATATTACAACTCTGACTCTATGGGGCATACTATACTCGATGGCCAGCCATTACGCACCATTATGACGCGCAAACTGCACTCGAGTCACCACTATTCAAGTTTTCAGAGCTTCCCTTTTTCTTCCTACTGTTGTATAGGTTAAATGAATCACACCTTGTGAGAAGTGTGCACCCCGGGCGGGACCCCCACCACACACCCCGGGGGTCCGTACGGAACATCCAGAGCCCCAACAAACGTCCAGGGCTGTAGTGTAGGCCTACGTCTGTTCCACTCTACTCTTTGCCGTAGGCCTACTCTACTGGGCACCAGGACCATGCTTAAAATTATAGTGATTTGTTATTATAAAGTATGGCCTTAATAACACCTTTGATTTATGGAGCAATCATTATGTCCAAAATGAAGCAAGGAAGTCTGCATGTTCTTTGTTGCACAAAGAAACTGCCAAGTGAGCATGACGTCTCACTTGTCCCAGAGCCCTACCCATAAAGACAAAAGCATACATTTGCATATCTATGGGGCTATGGTCACTCTAGTAGTCTCATCCTATCTATCTGTTGTCGGGGGGTTTCTGATGTAGCTACACTAGTCAAATAGTAGTAATAAAACAAGCCTAGATATTAGGTTTAGGGTGGCTATAGGCCCAAATAACAGGTTTTGTAGATGGATATATAAAATAATATAAGACAGAGGCCCCATGTTGGATTTAATAGGGGCCTCAAATAGATTGGAGATCTCATGGGCACAGAGAGAGAAATAGAATACAATACAGTGGTAATCAAGATATTTTAGAGCGCTAACCTACGAATCATTATGGTAAGCATCGCCCACGCATGAATGCGCTTCATATGGCTCTCCAGCCGTGAAAGGGCTCAACTTGATTGCTGACTGTCTTATCTGTGGCTCAGGGCTTTTAAAATTACAATACATATATAATATATATGAATAAATATAAAACATTCAGCATGATGACGAGTCAAAAGTGAAGAAACGTAACGAGGGGACGAGAGAAGCGCCCATCTATCCCTCGCCAGTTAGTTCCTGCACTCGCCTCCGAGTCATTACGGTAAGCTTTAGCCCCACCCAGGAACATCTAGTGTCATAAGTGCAACATTGAGGGGTCAGAAACTGAGCGTTCGGCCGCTGTTCTCTGTCCCTGAATAGGGACAACCTGGAGTTGGCAATACCTGCTTTCAATGATGGCGACGCAAATAAGAGCTATTTTAGGCATAATGTGTCTAAAATAGCATATAATATGTTCCACATATTATGTGGAAGATGCCTAGCATGCCCATGGAACTGTACAGAAACACTTAACGTCTCTGCAATGTGTCCGGGGACCACCAGTAGCCCTTGAGGTGGTCCCTGGAAAATGATGGAAAGTTGGTTAACCAGGTGTAACTCTTTGAGAGCGTAAAAATGAAAACAAAGGGACCTTGCGGGTCCATTTGGTTTCATGTTTACACTCGCAAGAGTTAAAAATATTCATCATCTGAGTTTAGCGCAACTAGAGAGTGTAGAAAATGGTCATTTTGATCTGTGTGTTTGACTGTTTTGTTTCCTAAAAACTAGTTTTGGGCTCTGTGGGGCTAAAATGTCCTCAAATGGTGGCCCGAGGCTCAAATTCTGAACAAATAGTGGGCCCTGGTATGAAAAAGGTTGAAAACCACCACTAATCTAAATTAAAGGGATTTAAGTACTTGTATATGTTGTCTCCATTAGAAGAGCCGCCATTGGACTGACCCCATGAAGTGAACGGAGTTTGCATAACTCTGTATCTACTCAATGGCTTTGGCCCCGCCTGGTTCCTCCTCCCCCACACGGTTCATGTGGCTCCGCTCTCCTTCTGCCGGGTAGAAAAGGCTTCAGCGACGTCGGTCACGTTTGGCGCAGTTTGAATTATTAGCCGCTCACACAAGCTGCCCGTCGTATTTATTTATTGTCTTGTTTGTGGCCCGGTGTCTTTTTTAAATTTAATATATATATCCCTACTTATTGCGCGCAACGACAACAAAGAAGCAACGTCCGACATCATGAGTTCCATCAACGTGAAGAAGCTGAAAGTGAACGAGCTAAAGGACGAGCTGAAGAAGCGCCACTTGTCCGACAAGGGGCTGAAGGCCGATCTCATGGACCGCCTGCAGGCCGCGCTGGACCAGGAGGCCCTGGCCGGGGACTCTCCTGTGGACCAGGCCGCAGGGGACGAGGGGGACGCCGCCGACCACGAGGGCATGATGGCGGAGGAGGAAGAAGACGAGGAGGACGAAGACGAAGGCCCGATTGAAGAGAGCATGGATGCCAACGAGGAGGAGGAGGACGAGTCCGAGCCGGTGGAAGGGGAGAACGGAGGCGCCGGCGGCGCGGCGCAGGATGCGGAGATGATGGGCGAGGGAGAGGAGGAGGACGACGAGGAGGAGATGGACCCGATCCTAAAAGAGGACGAAGACGACATGGAGAAAATCGACGGTGACGGTGAGGACCAGGCTGCAGAGGAGGGTGAGTTCGACAAAACTCGCCTTGTTGCTGGATGGGTTCGTGTCCCGGTTTTTCTTGACTCGGTGCTAGGAGGAGGAGGCCGGGTGGGGGACTATGGTGGAAGTCATTTCTTTACAACGGGAACAACGTCCATGTTTGAGCCAAGCTAGTGTGACCTCCTAGATAGGCTAGCTAGTGCTAATCCGGGCAAGGGGTGTCGCTAGCCATAAAAAACGATATACAAGGCAACAACGCGGATCGCACAGCCGTATTGTTGGTTGTAGATCTGTTCTTTTTGGGATGGCGAGCGACACGAAAGTATGTATTGTTATAGTTCTTTACATTATGCTCATCCGTATGACCAAAACGATTTTATTTCTCCCTTAAATCAGTGGTTTTCAACCAGTGGTCCCCTAGAGGGTTCCAGATGGTGCCCAGATAAATGATGGACATTTGGTAACCAAGTGGACCCTTGTCGATCTGTAACTCTTGAGGTCGTAAAATGAAACCAAATGAATGAAACCCCTGCGGGTCCATTTGCTATCATTTTACGCGTTTTGGGTCCGAGAGAGTAGATTCGGCATCAAATGGTGGTCCGTGGCTAAAATACAAATAAACAGTGGTCCCTCGTATGAAAAAGGTTGAAAACCACTGAATTACATGTGCGTTTTTTTATCGAGCAAATGAAAAGCTCATGCGGGTGAAGTGATGTACAGGCCCCCAGGCCGCACAACCACAGTGAGGGCCAACTAGAATAGTATTGCCATAATCTATAGAATAGTTGACTATTTAATAATGACATCCAGGTAGCGGGGTTGAGGGGCTAAGTAGCACTAGCTGTTTTTATTTGTTGTCTTTAGCTTGTTGGCTCGCTTAGCTCGACTCAAAAGGGATTGGTTTTAGCTGGCAAGCTGCATTTCCTTTGTGTCTGTGGTGCGGAGTTAGCTAGGCGGCTAGCCACTAGCTAACAGGCTAGCTAGGAGGCTAGCCGCTAGCTATACTCTTTCTACTACATCTAGATGGAAGACGTTGAGGCGAGTGGAGGGAGATGCGGATGCGGGTCTTGGGTAGCAATCCGTTCATGGCGTGTATGTTAGCCAAGGTTTAGATTTTTTTTATCAAAGTAAAGGCAGAGTAATGATTTGTGTGGGAATGGGTATCACTAGGCGTTATGTCGGTCACTGTCAACCCGGGGTTGGTTGGGGGGAAGGGTCAAAGTAGGTCAGCGATTCCATCTTCCTTGCATGATGCATTTGTCCCAAAGGAAAATATTTTTTATTTTCCCCTAGAAAACAACCTACATCCCAAGTCTCATTGAAAGTTATTTATTTAACTGTAAAACTGTAACACCCCCAGTGTTTATTTCGGGGTTGTTGTTCCCTGTCTTTATTTTTTACAGTGATTGTTTTCCCCATCCCAGTAAACACTGTGATATTATTCAGCTGGACCAGCTTACATTGTAACCACTACCCTGGTCATTAAATTGTTATCATGGACTTTGAATGTCTTAGCCATTGTAACTATGAGGTGTTACCTCGTAAGTGATATATTATAAAAACAGTAATACTAATGGTCGACGCAATGTAACTAATGGAACGGGCTTTGTGGGACAGACTCCCACTGCCAGTCCGACCTCTCTTTCTCTCTCTCCAAAAAGGAGCACCTCAATCTATATCTTTGTTTTATTTCCAAAGGGGATGCGGACAAAGGCACGAATGCTGAGCAGAAGAATAAGAAGGGTGTTAAGAGGCGCCGGGAAGAACATGGAAGGGGCTACTTTGAATTTATTGAAGAGAACAAATACAGCTGGTAAGGATGGGACAGAGCAAGAAAATGGCCTTCAGTATCCCTGAAGCGTCATCATAGCTTGTTGCAACTGTATTGGCTTTAAGTGCCAATGCAACTTAACTAGCTACAAAAACAGAAACCCTCATTTTCAAGAATAACCATACCATTTTTATTTTATTTTATTAATGATTTATTTCTGCACCTGTTTCTGAGGGTCATCCCTAACTTCTTTAAAGAACCTTACCATTTTGTACCTCTTTGCAGTGCCCACTCACTCTGTGTCTGTAACGGACTGCATTCTGTAAAAAAAAAAAAAAAAAAAAAAGCCTATTTAATTTAGTGCATTCTTCTTACATCTGTTCCTCTCATGCCACCTATTGTTTTGGAAAGCCCATTGTGTGCTCCAGGTGTGACCAAGGCTGCTCACAGTGAGCCCAGAGGGGAAAGTAGCAGATGTGAACTGTGGAGGGGTGGGCGGGGGAGGTGGAAGCAGGGGGAGGAAAGATCGACTACAGCCAGAGTAGCACACACACGTGTCTAGCAAAATATCACCAATGTGTTCTGGATCGTCCCAGGAAGAGCTCGTCGTCGACCGTGCATTGTTTGACCTCGCACTGTAGTTAGTTTATTTTTTATTTTTTTGTTTGTACTAGTTGTATGATGTCAATGCTGTTTCTGTCATGTATCATATTGTGTGCATACGTGTTTGAGGTTCCTTTCTCGTGTGTGTGTGTGTGTGTGTGTGTGTGTGTGTGTGTGTGTGTGTGTGTGTGTGTGTGTGTGTGTGTGTGTGTGTGTGTGTGGCTACTTGATCAATGTTTTGTTTTGCTCCTGACTCAGTGCGGGGAGGGATCTGTAGGAAGAAGACTCAATCTACTTTTTGGGGGGGCTGGGGTCACCATAGTATGTAGTTTGTTTTTGAGAATTTTCTTTTCTGCCAACATTATTAGTCTTAGCATTTTGCCATTTTCTTTCACAAATTTGTTATATCACTGTTACTGCTGTGTTTAAGCTAGATTTGTTTCCGTTTTTAATCTGTGGGGCCTCA
Organism: Benthosema pterotum; assembly: GCA_039105355.1. Lineage (NCBI taxonomy): Eukaryota > Metazoa > Chordata > Actinopteri > Myctophiformes > Myctophidae > Benthosema > Benthosema pterotum. Next base: position 39,165,989 of record CM076983.1, on the reverse strand, counting down.
AACTTTTGAGTGGGGGCCATATGCTCCTCCTCCGTATGAGAGATTATGGACCCTCTCCCAGGTCGTCATAAATCTCCCCACTTTAGCCGCTTGTACTGTGCAGGGCTGTCTGGGGGACACGACCAAACACTGACAGTTTAGTCTGCAACACATGATGGAAAAGGACTCGGACACCCTCCATAGCCTAGCACACCATCTTTCATCTCTGTATTATAGCCAATAACATTTCTGTACATTTTGTACATAATATAAATATAATAAGTAAATTACTGCTTCAGACAATATTGTCATCACATATTTGATCAATGCAGAGCTGGTAAGTGGCTGCATCATTCAATTTGAGCTCAAAGTTGTGTATTATGACCAGTTGCTTACCTTAAACATTAAACTTGCTGCTGGTGGTGCTGCTATAGCTGCTATAGGCCTTTTTCTCATGACCTTTTTGTGAAAATTTAAGACTGTGAAAGATCCACATCACTCCTAGTACTACATAAGTATGACTCTGCAGGTGTCTGATACACTGATCAGAAACGTTATTTTTTTTTGTCACCAATTTGTGGCCTCCTACCCTATGGGGTTGTGTAGGTGTTTTCTCAGTGTCTCTCTTTGAGTTTTAGATTTCGCTGGATAATGCAAGGTAAGTGCTGTCTGCTAGTGTTTATACAAATAATACCTATAGGCTCATGCCTGTTGGATTTTTTTTCTTCCTACAGTATATCCCCACCCCTTTTTTTTCTTCTTTTTCTTCTCCCAACCTCATTTTTCGCAGGTGGTACCAAGTCATCTACAAGGGCTCCATGCTAGTGCCATAACCCCCTGACCTTCAAATTGTCTTAATGGTTTTGATCTTGTTTTCAGGGCATCCTTCAAGTCCCCTGTCCCGCCACTTGAGGAAGAGGATGAGGAATTTGATGACACAAAAGTCGTCCTGGATACCTGTAAGTTTTTAATATAGTAACTATAGCCATGTAAATATTTTATGTTGGTTTGAAAGAAACAAACAAATCCATACGATCCAGATGATCTGATTTGATGATTTAAAGTAGTTTGGATTTTATGCATTTTGTCTGCTTAACTTTAACGGTGAACAGTTTATACTTAAGTAACTAAGAAGCAATGTCTAATATTTTTTATATTGCATCTGCTGTCATATCTGAAAAGCTATAGGATACCTGTTTTAAATTATCCTGCTGGCTGCCTAGTTTTTATATCATTTAAAATACTGTATTTTTATTTAGTGCAGTTACATTAGGCTCTTGATTTGAATTGTACACATTGGCCTTTGCCGCAGCTCTGGTTTAGTTAATTTGTATTCGTTTTCGATCTCTAAAAGATGCTTGTGCCTGTATGATTTTGTGTGTGCACCAGACAACTGCGACCTTCACTTCAAGGTGTCACGAGACCGATACAGCGCCTCATCTCTTACCATGGAGAGCTTTGCATACCTTTGGTCTGGAGGCAAGGCCACATATGGGGTGACCCAGGGAAAGGTCTGCTTTGAGATGAAGGTATGACCTCGCTTCATATGCATCCTTGCTGTTCTTTCATTTATTACTTTGTGCCAACTTAGAGTTAACTGCAGAGTTGTCTAAACTGAAACGCTAACTAATAAAGAAAAAATGCCAAAATGTGTTAATAGTCAATTGCATTTAACCAACTCCACATAAATATGTTAGTGACCGTGATGATTCAGCAGAATTGACAATGCCTCTTTATCTGTCAACAGATTACAGAAAAGATCCCAATCAAGCACATCTCTCATAAGAATATGGAAATCCATGATGTCCAGGTGGGCTGGTCCCTTGCCACTGGCAGCCTGCTCCTTGGTTAGTATCACATCCTTGTCGTGTTTTTTTTCTTTTTTTTTGCTTCACGATAGAACCAGTGTTTTCAGAATAAACACATTAGACTGCCAAATGGATGAGGCTCGACCAGCTCATGAACAAACATTATTTATGAAACATTGAGACCTTCGTCACGAAATTGTTTCAGGACTATAAACCACGTCACATGATTTCCAATAAATTCCTTTTCCATGAACATAATTTTATGGTGCCCTCTAAAAGGACATGGTATCGCAAGATGTGACTTGGCAGTTCACTAACTAGTTTGTGCTCTTAAGATTGTAAAATTACTGCATACACAGAATCTTTAATAAAAAATAATTTATGAAATCTCACAGGCTGGTCCAGCCAGCCCCACCAACTGACCGCCAGTGGCCAAGGTTTTACAATGATCGAATACAGGGTTCAGACATTACATATGCAGCTGTCATTTATGCACACTAAGCTGAACTGCATGTTGTAAAGTATAGTAAGGGAAACCACATTGTAAAATCATGATGTCATTCTTTTGATGAGGTTTGTAATTGTAAGACTTTTGGTTTATCTTAGAGTAGACCTTAACAGTTTGTCCTAAAATGACCCTGGAAGGCCACCTAGTGGTTGGTAGACATCATGACATGGCTGTAATTAATAATACACTGTACTAGTATTCATGATCCCTGTTCAAACATCAACCTACCCACTTTAGCAAGTGAAACTTTGCTGAATTTATATAAATACAGGATTGTGGATTATGTTTAATAAAATGTAATTTGTGCTTATCCTACACAGGTGAAGAGGAGCATTCGTATGGGTACTTTGGGCAGGGCAAGAAAACTACCAACTGTGTGACAGAGGACTATGGAGAGACCTACGATGAGAACGATGTCATCTGCTGCCTCATTGTAAGCAATGTGTCAAAGTTTGCGTGTGAATGCAGCCATTTATTTCGCTGCATTCAAAGTGGAATAGAATTGATTTTGGCCAGCAACAGTTTTTGTGTCAACAATGTTATCACTTGTGAAATTTCTATTTAAATGTACTAATGCATAACCTCTGACATGCACTGGCCACCCCACAGGACTTTGAGGGCGACGATGTGGTGATGTCTTTCTCCAAGAACGGTGCAGAGCCTGTTGTGGCGTTCGAGGTCCCCAAGGACTCCCTGGCTGGCCAGGCCCTCTACCCCCACGTCACCTGCCACAACTGTGCAGTGGAGTTCAACTTTGGTCAGATGGAGACGCCATACTTCCCCCAGCCTGAGGGCTACACCTTCATGCAGCAGATCCCTGTTGATGAGAGGATCCGTGGACCCAAGGGACCCGAGACCAAGGCTGATTGTGAGGTAAACACAAAAGATTGTAATAGTTTCATAGTAGGAATGACACGTGCCTTTTAATATTCTAATAAAAACAAATGGCCACATTAAATATTGTGTATTCATGTCTTGTAGATGATCGTAATGGTGGGCCTGCCAGGCTCGGGGAAGACCACATGGGTGAAGAATCACATTCAGGAAAACCCTGGGAAATACTACATCCTAGGAAGCGACACCATTGTGGAGAAAATGATGGTATGCTTGTTCCATTTTTCTGTCATGTGCTGAATTGGCAATTCTCAAAGACTAATGGCCTTTTAATTTCATTTCAGATTAACAGTTTGAAACGACGGTCAAAGGACACTACAAAGCTAGTTGGCATCTCCCAGCGTGCACCACTTTTCCTCGGCAAGTTCATCGAGATTGCTGCTCGTAAGAAGAGAAACTACATCTTGGATCATGTAAGGCTAATTTCTTAATCTGGGAAAATGGGATTGAGATGAACCAAAGCTGTTGCTATCATCGACCTCAGGATACATCTGAAAGTAGTGGTGCATTCTTTTCCCTTTTCTCTGCCTTAACACATGGAAATTTCATTCCCCAGACCAACCTGTCAGCCCCAGGTCAGAAAAGGAAGATGTGTCTCTTTGCCGGCTTCCAGCGTAAGGCTGTGGTGATCTGCCCCTCAGACGAAGAGTACAAGCAGAGGGCTCAGAAGAAGGCAGAAAGTGATGGCAAAGAGGTGCCTGAGCATGCTCTGCTTAAAATGAAAGGTAACATGTCTATTTGAAAATATATTCAATGTCATCTTTTCTGACATTCTGGTGGCACAGGTGTAATGTTCCTTTCCACAACTAGAGGAGGTTTGAATGTGACACAGTGCATCTATCTCTTATCATGGCACTAGCGTCTTGCTCACCTGAACCTCCCTCACCAACCAGTAGGGGTCAGCAGAGTCAAGACACTAGTACAACGGGACTTGAAAATGAAGATAACCGAATTGGGTGAAATGGTGAAGAGAAAATAAATATCATTTGTTTTTTCTTTTCTTCCCCATCTTCCCACACCAGGTTTCTTCTCTTTGCCCGATGTGGGAGACAGCTTCAGCGAGGTGACCTATGTGGAACTGCAGAAGGAGGAGGGTCTCAAGCTTCTGGAGCAGTACAAGGAGGAGAGCAAGTCCGCCCTCCCTGCTGAGAAGAGGCCCAACCAGGGGGGCATGCCCCCAAAGAGGGGTGGAGGCGGCCCGCGTGGAGGAGGTCGTGGCAACAAGGGCCCGTTCAGCCGTGGCGGAGGACCAGGGCCTAGGGGAGGTGTTCGCGGGGGCTTCCCAATCAGAGGCAACTTCAGAGGAGGTAAGGGTTTTTCTGTTATTTGGCTCTCAACCTTGCAAAAGTAATGTTTAAAATGTTTGTGGATAGACCATAGTAGGGCGTGCATTCTTGGCCCTCATCTCCAACTCTGACATGGGCGGTGAATGTAACCTCTCTTCCCTGTTGTCCACAGCTCCTCTTCCTCGTGGGGGCTTCAACCGTCCTCCCCGTGGCTTCCTGCCACCTCCAGCCTTCAGAGGAGGTTTCCCTCCCAGTCGTGGGAGCTTCAACAGGGGCGGAAGCCTCATGCCCAGCCTGATAGGATCCCCGAGAGGTGGACCAATGAGGGGTAACATGGGCCCAAGAGGTGGATCCAGGGGTGGATCTATGAACCGAGGTGGTCCAATGAACAGGGGGAACATGAGCAGGGGCGGTGGCGGTGGCGCCAACATGAACAGGGGAGGCGGTGGTAACAGAGGCAACTACAACCAGGTGAGTGTGGACACCTTCTGCTCCATGAATCAGTGAAACGGGTGTGTTCTGACTGTTAAATGAGGGATGAAATGGGAGATAATTTGCTTAAAGGGCTAGAACACTATGGTAGTCCAATGTGAACAAAGTCCTTCAAATTATACTCTGCGGATAATTCCAGGCTTTCTTCATAATTTGCATTTTAATTTGGAAGCTGTGGGACTCTACATTTGGTTATTGTGATTTTTATACCATGCCTTTTGTAGTTCCAGCCCAGAGGAGGTGCTGGTGGTAGCCGTGGCAACTTTGGCAACAAGAACGGCAACTATGGCAACAACAGGAATAGCGGCGGCGGCAATTATGGAAACAGAAACGGCAACTTTGGCATGGACAAGGCTCAAGCATTCAACCAGAGCTGGCAGCAAGGGGTCAGTACCATGACTTGAAGAATGTTCATTTGGTGAAAATTGGAAACAAACACAATTGTACAAATGCTACCATCAGCTAATAATGCCATACTTTCGTGGAGTATCTTAATTATCCAAGTTTACACTGTCCCATTGGATCACTACATGTGTACTACGTGTCAGATCACTACCCAACAGAGTAGGGTATAAGTGTACTACGTGTAAATGCACCAAAGCCACATTTATAGGCATCATTTCTCAAATCTCCTGGTTAATGTTTAAAAGAAATCTTCTGTAAAAGGATGGCCAAGTAGTTAAGACGCCTACCATATTGCCACAAGTCTCATCTTTGGTACAATTACTTGTAAATTTGTAGTGGTTAGTACATTTATTTTGAGTAAATTTGTAGTGGTTAGTACATTTATTTTGAGTGGTGCAGACGCTTAAAGGCCCAGCTTTGTCTCCATGTTTAGCGTACCAACAGGGGTGCTGTTTCACAAATTCAAAGCACCACTTTGTTTTTCTTCATATTTGGGATGTGTTTAAGATAAATGGGCATCAATAGAATCTCCATGAAGGTACAGCCCTAATCTAAACTTGGTTTGTTTTGCCCTTGCAGTTCTGGAACCAGAAGCCATGGAGTCAGCAGTATCAGCCAGGAGGATACTACTGAGAGACTTTGTATTGTACACTGTAAAATCCCGAGGAATAATTTAACTCTGCAAGTGTACAGATAAATATTTGTACATTCTTCTACGAGTTAAATGAACACTGGATTTTACTGTGTAATTGGACTGGTGGCCCGCACTGAGACCCACCGCTCGCCACGGAACATCCCTCTCCTCAGCCTGCTTTTCTTTTTTTCACCCCCTTTTTTTATTTATCATGTTTCTTGAACACTCGTCAACATCATCCAATTTGTTGGTGCAATCTCACAATGTGATGCAATGCACTGCAATTTGTTCTATTATTCTCGCCATGTGACCCGGCATACAAAGTATAATTAGGGCCTATGGTTAAATAATAAACTGACAACAAACTGAAAACGATAACTAAAGCAACACGGACCAACATTCTACATCAGAGGAGATGAGCTGGATAGATGGTGTTTTTGAAGCTTTATACCTACAGTTTGTGTTTATGCAAATAGGCTAATCTCTATAAAATGCCCTCCCTTTTATTTTATTTTTCTTTTCTTTACATATTAATTTTTCACCACTTTTAAAATGGAATGCTTTTAAAACAAAGTTATTATAAATGGTTTGAAAATCAAGGAAACTGAAAACATTTTGCCAGTGTGGCAGGTGTAAGGAGAGTTGTTCAGGGTTGTTTGTTTTATTATGTTTTTTTACATTACCTTGTAAATATTTTTGCTTTGTTGCTTAGTTTAATTTGTATGAGAGGTTTAATTAAAAGCAAGCAAACTGTTTTGGCTGCTTAACCAGCACCGCTGTTAGCTAAGTATTGTTAGATTGTACATGTAGTTATCAAACAGTTAAAACTGAAAAGGCAGAACAATTTTAAGCAAGTACTGGTTTTTGTCTTTTGTTCAAACATCATGTAACCTAAACTCCCTAGACTTACAATAAACAAGTCGTTGGCATTTTTACATCTCCTAATGGCTTATGACTTTTGATTCAGTTCAAAGGTGCGTAGAGGACCTTTGATGGGCTATGGCCTGGTTTGCTACTACAAACATTAAGGACATCAGCCCCATCTGCCCATATTTTGCACCTCATTAGTCAAATACCAGCTACACGTATGTCCAGTCTTTGATGTACCAATACAGGTACTTCAAGCTATTGAATACATATCACATTGCGAAAGTATTTTAAAGATTTTGAAGTTTTTAAACAAAAGCCATGCTAGTACTATGTTTGTCTTATTTTAAGTTATGCTTAGTCTTAATTTATGTATCTATTGGGGCACTGGCCACACTTGTCAGGTGCTTGTTGGTTAATATGTGGCTGCTTTCTGAATATGGCTTGGAAGCTTTGTTACTTGAATGAGGTACTGGCAATTTACAATGCAAGAGGTGAGTCCAAGACTAGTATGCCATTTAATTGTTAGGGTTTGTTGTATTTAAATGTTGACACTGTAAACTGGGGGTAATTTGGCACACAGGCTCTGGTTGAGTTCATGGCAACCTTAATTTGGCACCAGCAAACCAAAGGGCTTTGTGATGCCACTGAGGCTATGTTTAGACTCGCAGCACAAGTCTGATATTTGTCTGGTTTTATCACATGAATAAAACAAATCATCACAGAATGTGGATATTCAGACTCAAGCAATGTATTGTTGGGAAAATATAATCTGATTTGCATACAGCTTCTTTCAGCCTCATGTTGACTGGAAGAAGGCAACATGCCCGTTTTTGAACTTGATACAAAATTTCTAAGCACTCCCAATTGTGCAATGGTAATACCATGGCCTCTCTAATAATGGCAGCTCATTTAACAGCCCACATTGTCTAATGACGTTTCCCTTGTAGAGGTTATTGCAGTAGTAGAGAATAGGTTGATTGTGTCATGTACAACCAGAAGTTATAACGAGAGACAGTGAGTAAAGCAATGCTGCACTAAGTTTTGTTTTCTTTTTAACCAACATGTGTTAATATTTCATCAAACATATTGTATATAGTTAACCAAGAATTTCAACCATGCATGAATGTTTCATTAACTGACTTCAGGTAATGCTGTGTTGTGTTTATGGAGTATTAGTTTTCCCCAATGACTGGTATGGTATGCCATGAGCTGTCTATATTTTAAGATTTTCAGGGGTGGGGTTATGCTCATTTTAATGTACTGGATACATCCATTTTACAGTTTTGCAGAGTAGAGATTGTTGTATGTCCTCTCATGAAAACCAAGTATATTTTTATTGATTTATGTTGCAGGACAAATATCAGGTGTTTTATTAAAACCAACTGCCCAAAATTCTCGAAACTTTTCAGACTTGTCTCTTTCTATATGGCACTGTTTTGATATTTGTTTTTAAAACCTTGCTTTTTTATTTTGTCTCAACTCTTATTAAAATAAGTAAAACTATATTATGTTGTTATTTCTTAGATCTTTGAGTACTGTCAAACATACCCTCACTGCTTGAATAAAGAGTAAAGAATGTTTTTGATATTCAGTCTAGTGATTAGACAGTGGTTGGGCCTGAACCATTACTGCATCAAAAGTAATAGCTAAAGCAATGGTTCCCAAACGTTTTCATGTCAAGAACCCCTAAATTGACACTAATTAGCCTGTGCTAGATATGCCAGAGATCCTCAAAATAGAAAATTTTAATATCTGTATCAGTGATTCAACACGTTCATTTCAAGGACCACCTAATTTGACATACATATTAGTCTACAGACCATTTAATGGTATTTCTGTTTCTGGGAACCCCAATTTATATTGTAAAATCAATGTTAATTTAACTCATGAGTGTACAAATGGAACCTGCGGAACCAAATGGAATCTGTGGCACTCAGTCACCCAGAGTTACAGTCCCGTAAGGGTCCATCTGGTTCCAAAATATAATTTAGATCCTGTGCACTTTGGGAACCACTTCGCTACACAAAAAAACTGGACAAAAGAAAAGGTTTTAATAGTTCATCTACAAGCAAGGAACAGTCACAAAATGTAATGCCACCACAATTCCATTTGCTTGTCAGGGCCCCACTTGGGTCATCAATTTGTCCGTATACTGCCAAATGTGTATGTGGCTAGACTTGTCTGCATGGCAAATGTTTTCTCTTCTGAATACGTATGCTTGCTTGACACTGAATTACTACCACTGTATAGCACATTGGGAGTACACTATGGACACTGGTTCTCTAACTTTTTTATTTTCAAAGAACCTTACAAGTTACGAGGTTACGAGGTAACCTCAGAGTTACATACCTGCAGTGATGGTCAATATTACTTAAGAAAGTAACTTCTTTACTTTACTCGCTACCCCTTAGACAAAGTAATATCATTACTTTACTTATTACTGGAATCGAAGAGTAATATATTACATATTACGTTATTACTTTCCCAAGTTCTCAACACCGCCTTTGAAAAAATAGAGATGCACAACATAATCTGTTGAGCTCTTTTTATAATAATAATAGTCTCCAATCCCACAAACTGCGCCTGGAAACAAAGCCATCAAAATCTGTCTCTTTGACTTTTTAAACTTTTTCGCAATTGTTTTCAAAGACAGTTTAGATCTTGTATTTAAAAATAAAATACAAAATAAAGCAGCAAGCAATTGGCAGTGTACATAACTGCGCAGGATGCAGTGTGTGGACTGGATCTACAATCTACTGCACATCTCTGTTGCTTGTAAATCTGTTCTATTTTTGCATGCAACAACAAGCTCATTTTAAAAAAGTAACTTGGCGTTACTTGCAAAGTAATGCGTTACTTATTACCCATTTTTCAGAGTAATCTCGTTACTTTACTTTTTGGAGCAAAAGTAATAATATTACAGTAATATGTAATCTAAAATTAGTTACTGCCCAACACTGCATACCTGTTAATGTTATTTAAGGTTACAGCTCTTTATGTGTTTCGGGAAATACTATTGTCCACTCATTTGTATGAGCAGGTTGGCAAATTTTTGATTTTGACAAAACTGTGTAAAACATGAGGGCCACAGCCTGAAAAAGTTTGGTACCTATGATGCTGCTTGGATGCCATTTATTTATTCCCTTGCTTCCTGTTAATGGAATAACTTTATAGTGGGAATCCACTTTCCTTCCAGACTTGAGTTAAGCTGTAGGAGGCCTGTTTACGTCCATCAGTAGCACATTAGTGAATGACATGCCCCCCTACAATGATGGCAAACAGGCCTTTTATTTTGATAGTGGCCCTGATTACCAATGTTTGGTCTAGTCTAACTCCTAAGCCTGATGTAAACATAGGTAGACCTATTCTAGGACTGATGTGGATTGACCATTTCTCACAATGTTTCTCTGCATGTGGCCATGTAGCTTCATCCCTCTGCAAACATACCAATACACACAAGAAGCTGGTTACAAGTCTGTGTATAACAGTCTCAAACATGACCACTCAATGCAACAAGTGTCATAAGTCACTAGGCAAACTATTTACTCATCATTACAATTTCCTATAGAATTTGTATACGAAATTCAAATAAAGGGGTAGCAGGTGGTGTAATGGGCTGGTCTCTCTTAATGCGTATTGACTAGTCTTGCCACCTGCATGGTTAGTGATGAAATCCAGGACAGAAAATATGGTATATCGAGAGGTACAGCTTTCAGCATAGATATTCATTATACAGGTCCTTTTAAAAATAGCACAATGTGATCAAGTTCATTATTTGCCATAATGGTTTTCATAAGCTTTAAGTCTTCAATAGTGAAACAATGAAAGGCTTCAGTTGTGTAATTAATCTAAAATATATGTTTATTCATTTGCATTACATTACGGCCTGTATATATAACTTGACACATCCAATATATTATATTGTGCAGTTGCAGGGAGTGGTCCCCTAGAAGTTTTAGTTTAGTCTTATAAGCACTACTTTAAAAATGTGCACTATTTTCTATAGGTCTATATTTTGAAAATGATATTTTGTGACGTGCACAAAATACTGATGTTATTGGATCCGGTTAATTTCACTAATTTCACCAGTAATCTTTTTCTTATAAAGAGAATTATAGTAAGTATTTGTTGACATACATGTTGGCCTATAAATTCTACATGTGCTCATGAACCGATGCATTTCTATTTCATCACCCTATTCATGTTTTAATGTTTTTCAGTATAGTCTATATAGAATCTTGCACCAAATTTAGTATAGCACACCATCAACATTTTGAGATATTTTCTGAAAATGTCTGTGCAATTACATATACCTAATAAAATGTACAATGTATATTGAGATACAAGTTGTTTGTTGTTGGTATTGTTAAACTGAACATCATTTTATCCTAAGTGATAAGGTCACAACCAGATGTTTAAAGAAAATTTGCTTTGTTTCATAGTTTTTATGGTGATGGAGGAGGCAACTGACAATCTGGACGACTGAAAGTATCCAATAAAGAAAATCTGCAAGTTCAAATTCTATGAAGAAAACCTTTTTATTTTATAACATAAAATATGTCACTCATCTATATTATGTACAACTTCAAAATACAACACATCTGAGATCAAATCAGACAGTATTTGAATAATTGATGGGGACTCAGCAACTCATACAAAACAGATATCAAAATCCAATATTTACAAAATATATAAAGTGCTTGTTTCTTCTTAAGGGGACAGAGATGAAATATTCTATAAATGTCCGAGAATGCCTTGTTTAAATATTTTTGTTAAAAAAAAGTACTAGACGTGCTGTGTTTACAAGAAAATATAGGCCACACATTTAGGGCCTAACTCCCGAATACAGAAGCACTGTCCATGGTACACGCGCATTTCTCGACAATCATATTGGGGAATTCCGCCACTTCGATCTCGGTGTAGTCGCCCTTCTTCACCAAGTACATAATGGGCAGCGGGGCGCTCTCGGCCACGGTGCACCTCCTCTCCCCGTAGCCGCCGTAGTTGCGCCTGGGCTGCTTGCAGCCTCCGGTGCACCTGAAGGCCTGGTACCCTGCGGGCTCGATGATCCAGTACTGCGTCCACGTGAGCGCGCGGAAGTTGACGAAGTACTGCTCGCGGCAGCAGGCGTCTTTGTTTTGATTGGCCTCGCAGTCGCCACGAGATCTGAGGAGACGAAGGGAGAGGGATATCGTTAATGCAAATTGTGGAGAGGGGGGAAGGATATGAGATAATTGGCACGCTAATACAATCTCCTGTATGCAATACAATCTCCTGTTATGTATGTCATCAAAGCTTACCCATATTCTTCGAGGCTGAGTGTGTAGAGGATGAGCTCAGGTTTTCCCAAGGTGTTTGAGTCTGTCTGGTCCTGGGTGGTAAAGCGGACACTCTTGGCCATCTCTGCCGCGTAGCTGCCAGGTCTCTCGCCCTCGATCCACACCTCCAAGTGCATAGGTGTCTTCTGCTGACTCTTGGTCCAATAGTGCACGGCCTGGGTCACATCAAAGCTCATCCAGCCTGTCTCGTGAATGGGGATCAACCTGCAAGGGGAGGGAGGGGGTGATTGGATTAGCGCTAATTTATGAAACGAGCGTTTTGACAGCTAGCCACGAAACTTTGGTATGCCAAACTGATACTTAGCATAACTAATAGCTATAGCCACAGATTGATCTGAATGTGGCTCCATGTGTACTGTAGCCTACATTAAATCAAACATGAAAAAATAAATAATAATTGTAAAAATCGAGCCTTACCGAGAGTCAACCAGAGAGGTTCTGTTGGAGCCGTTGGGAAACACCTCCACCCAGTAGATGCTGACTCTGGCGTTGTTGATGGGACGGTGGCCTTTCCTCTCCGGCATGGATCGCTTGTGGTGACTCGGAGCCTTCTTGTACAGTTTCATCTCTGCCATGGTCACCTCGCTGTTAGCCGGGATCCTCATCTCCATGTCGAACACCACGCGTTGCCTCGCTGTGTCAGAGTAGACATACTCCCCAGATATATCTAAAACAACAAACACACAGAATTGATTATAGTATAGGTTACATACATTAGAATAGAATATTATCATTTGGCGACGTGGGCGCACGCCACGTCTCCGTTACGCATGGGAATAATTATTAATCATCAATACGTGTTAGGTGTACAGGTGAAATGATATTTAAAGGTGAACACTGACTACATTTCAAATATTGGTAAAGATCATTACCTGCATTGCCGGGGATGCCTCTCAGAATACCCGCCAGACTGGGAAGGGCTCTGCGTTTCCTGCTGTGGTGCAGCTTAAGCATAGACGTGTACTTGTTTCGGATGTGTGCAGGTATAACCAGGTTTTCCAAATCCCTTTTTTGTATTCTTGGAAGTTCGTCCAAGCCCAGTTTCTGAAGAAGTGCGTCCTGCAAATCCTGGTGCGTAAAAGCCTCGGCGAGGGTGAACGAAGTGACGCACAGTAGAAGGCAGATGCGGAGAGAATCCATCGTTATAATAACTAAAAAAAAGGTCACTGGTCCAGTCGTATGAAGAGGCTTGGTGAGCACCGATGCACTCTGTTGCTCGGAGTGAGAGACAGTGTCCCAGTGACACTCCAGTGGCCCTTATATGCGCGAGTGGTGCTCGTTCATTTGCACTTTGTCGAGGGGGAGGGGGCTGTTATCAGAACAAAGGTACGACAATACATCCCCATCCTGAACAGGATATCTAATGGCCATACTTCAAACAGCAGCTAGTCTCATTTGAAGGATATGTCATCTCTTTTATGTTGGCCTAGGATCATTTAGAGTTAAAAAATAGAAAAGCACCTATGGGATATTGTAATTAAATTGTGTATAAAAATTATTAAATATCATATAATATGTATTCAAGTCTCATTATTGGAAGATGATTGTTTGTTGGAATCATAGTTTTGAATGTGTGTGTATGTGTGTGTGTGTGTGTGTGTGTGTGTGTGTGTGTGTGTGTGTGTGTGTGTGTGTGTGCACAATTACACATTTAAATATATATATATATATATATATATCACTAAAGTAAAGTCTTCTGTGTTCATTTACCAATTTGTTACTGTAAGATCAAGTTGACGCAAATATGAAATGGACAAACGAAATGGACCCATATATTGTCCAAACCTTTGTATTGTAATTTGTACACTATATTTTTCCACATGACCCCCACCACCACCACCCACACTTCAGTTTGTATACTGCACATGCATCCCAGACAGACATCTCTTGACCCTGCGAACGTATAGTGCCCTCTCCTTAGTAGCACCCTTGTCTACACACTCCCCATGCTCTGATGCATACATTCCACTGGACATCGTCAGACCAGGCCAGTCTGGCAGCACCCTGTCACACAGCGGACTTATTTTCTGTCACACGCAACAGCCTGTCTGGCATGGCAATGGTGGTCTGACACTATAAAACACCATATATGTGGTACATGAACGTCAGCTGCAGTCTGTCATGGAACAAGTGTGCAGTGGAGGAGGCATGCAGTGAGGTGGGAGGGGAGGATTAGATGTTTATTCCAAACCCCATCACCCATTCTTGGACCCCTTCCATGCAGCAGATTAGAATTATTAGCCAAACAGACAGTTAATCCACATGCTGGGGGTCCTGGGGTCCTGCACAGGGGGGCGGTTGTGGATGTGGATTGGGGAAGGCTCTTCACGGGTTGGTGATTATCTGATTCCATTGCGAGGGTTTGCCTTGCCTTTTTTTGTCACACACAAACATTAGAGGAGGTTTGCTCTCACTGCTTGGCTGCCCAAGGCCTTGTCCTGTGGGTTGTGTATTGGCTCGTGTTTGCTCAGAGATGTCAGACAGACTGAAGGGGAACACAGGAAGAGCAAATGACAGATGACTGCCAGGAGTGTAGCCATCTACGGTCTGAGTCTCTGGGCCCACCACACACTCCACTGGCTCTCACAGACAGGACAGAACACCAGGTCAGAATCCATGTACATATATATGCAAACAAAATCTATTTGACCTATATTCTCTCAAATTGTGAAATGATATTGTCACGCACCAAGTGGTCCTGTATAAGGACATTATTGCTTTTTGCACGTAAAGTGGTTTTATAGGTTTATTCGGCTTATTTACAAAATCCATGCTCACAGTGCACATGCACATTACCTTTTATACGGTACATCCTCTCAAATTATTTGGATGGTTATATATACCGTGTGTGTATATAACATTAGAATTATGCAATAATTCTATATGGTGGGTTTTGACAACCCATGCACTGTGTATGTAAAAAAAAATCCCCTTTCCCCTCAACCAAGTAAACATTTGAAAATGTTATACAATAAGTACATGGGGTTCCCTGCTACATATTCATTCATTACATATTATTCATGTAGCCTATGCACTCCAAGAAAAAATGTTGTACAACACATTTTTATTACAGCAAACCTTACTTGTATTGTAAGTAATCTTTAGTAAATTAAGTATGCTACAGAACGGCATGGTGTGCAGCATTCAAGGACACAATTGTCAAATATACAATACTGATATATTGTACAAACATATTCATAGCCATGCAGAGCAGATATGGGTCTTTGAAAGCCCATCAAGCTGATTAGACATCAAACTGATGACCTCCATAGATCAAGGCAGTAATTGAGCAGATTGTGTATAGGAATCATCAGTCATGCAAATTTGGATCAAATACATTATTCAGTGCAGTTGAAGGCCAGTCTAAATGTTCTCCCAAGCCTACATGCTTGTTGGGAGCCTATAAAGTACACAGAAAATGTTGTACCTCACATTACACCTAACTCAGTAAATTAAGATACCTTTTGTGTGATATTTCTCAGTCTTTGTTCCTCCCCTATCTTGCCAATCAAAGACAGGTTTCCCAGTTCAAAGCCACATCTGATGCTCTCAGGTGCCATTTCTTTTCAATGAAAGGCCAACAAGCCCCTACAATCAACAACACAGGTGTTAATGAACATGCATTCATTTGCATTCGAAAGCAGTCCAATTTATAGGTAATTCCCTCCCATTTGTGAAACATGAAATCCTCCTTGCTTAACATGCTGCTAAACAAAACCTGCTGTTGTAGAGGGCCACGCTATAGAATCCTGAGATAAGGTTTTAATCTGTATTCTTATAGCGCGACAATATAGCCTATATTGTTAATATGAATCGTTTATATTATCGGAGCATGTATGTTTCATTAGGTCGCAGAACAGCATATTCTGAGTTTTATCTATCGACTGGCAGCGTAGTGGAATATATAGCACATGTCTGCAGACAACTAAATGCTTGTCCAAAGTCATTATAACTGCATTACCCTGTATCCAGTGTCAGTCACTGCATGGAAGCAAGGTGGAGCTGCTGCTTGCTCCAAAAGTCAATATTTACTGGAAGTTGTGCTGGTGGTAGCGACCAATCCGTGACAATACATGGGCTGTATTGTTACTAACTTCCATCCTGGCTATTCTAGATCATATAGGCCTACAATAGAATAAAATCAATCATTTGGAGAAATTAAATGCTAACGTTGGCAAATAAGTAACACATGCAGTCCAGAACGGTCCAGCAGTTCCAATACACCGGTCTGAGTCTACTCTAGTCTGCTAAAGCCAACACCAGACAATGATAAATGATAGCGATAGACAGGCTGCATGTACAAGGAGTCAATGGCCCCGCACATCTCCAAAAACTCGTGTAGTCTAATCGCATTTCACACAGTTAATGGCGACAGTTAATCAACAAAAAGCCAGACCTTTATTCATTTGATGCATAGACTTAATTAAGTAGGATCACACATAAATTAAGTAGGATCACACATCAATTACACGACTCATTAATTAAGACTAATAGGACCTATTGCTATTGCTATCTTCTGGTTCACGATGAAAGTACCGGGATCAATTAGAAAAAGAATCGAAACCGATTCAGCG
This sequence comes from Benthosema pterotum, assembly GCA_039105355.1. Taxonomy (NCBI): domain Eukaryota; kingdom Metazoa; phylum Chordata; class Actinopteri; order Myctophiformes; family Myctophidae; genus Benthosema; species Benthosema pterotum. The sequence goes on along the minus strand of CM076983.1, from coordinate 39,149,200 downwards.
TTTCAGCAATTACTCAGTATAGCTTACAGTAATTTGGGAGTTTATGGGTTTGCATATCAAATGCGTATATTGACTACGATAAGGATCTTATCTGCATACCACCGTCACATGAAACAGTTCTCAATGAGTGGTTGCAAAAAAGTTACAAAAAGATTAACAAGAATACAAAACGAGATGCACGACTGCATGTTATACACCAGAGGACGCCATTGTACCGCGATCAGTGGACAATCTGGATACAACCCTGGATAAGCTGTATTTGTGGTGGACGGTAGCCTATTAATGTCTCACTACAAATAAAACTAACTTGGTTAAGGTTAAATAATTAAAAAATATTCATCAGACAGTGAAGAGGTTAAGCGAGTGAGTAGGCGAAACAGACAGGGACGGAGAGTTGAAGGTTAGAAAATAAAAGAAAGCATAGCCTCTTCCACCTGAGTAGCAGAGTAAAAATGATAGAAACTGCTACTGTTTAGTGGAAAACAGGACAGAAAAGCGATAAACCTCTGGGGTATAGCCACAGCCACTGACTAGAGAACTAAAGAAAAACGTCTCTAAGTGATTGCTTCCCATAGAAACCCATTATATATGAATTCATACTCCATTTTATGATAGATTCATCAAAAACATTCATCTTCTTTTCTGATATTGTCCTCCTAATCTATGAGGGGTCTGTGCTTTTTCATTCACTGTTTTCATTTGTTTTTTAAATATTGTTTTTTGTTTGTTTTTTGCTCACCTGTGTGGAGCATTTTGTGGACAAAACAATATTTTATAAATAAATGAAAACAGTAAATGAAAACCCAAGCCCCCCTTGTGTATTAGGAGGACAATATCAATCACCAGGAAAAAAAAAGATTGGGTGTTTTTGATCTATCATGGCTTTTTTAAGTTATAGTGAGTTTAGGAAGGGGTCAAGGCTTCTAAAATGAACATCAATTATCTAAATAGTCACCTATAAACTGTCTGGGGTGTTCATATAAGCCTGAATCATAATGATAAAAAAAATAATCAAAGCACAGATAAAAAATAAATAAATAAAACACGTTCAAAAAGCCCTATTTGTCATGTTTGTCTTCAAGATTAATTGGTTGAATTTTGTTTCCTATATTCTATTTTATATCGTTCAGCAATATTACACAGTTTTTTCATGTGACATACCCATCCCCATCTGGCAAACAAGGGGCATCCAGTTCTGAGAACACACTTTAGTTTAAAGTCAGTCTACCAATGTTTATTAACACTTTAAGTGAGTTTTAAGATATGATTTGAACACTTGTGGAACAAATGGAGAGTGATTGAGAGCCCTCTACTGTGTTTTCAAACTTTTTTCAAATACATGGATCCCCCAATTGAATTGGTTTTAAATAAAATGTGTTTCGTGTCAAAATTGTGCATGAGAAATATCTTCTAATCTTAAATCTTGTAATTGTTAAATTCAAGAATTAATATTGTGATGGGGAGTGGTGACCTGAAAGGCGAACAGGGTTTTCTCCTTCAAGGTTTTCCCAAGGTTGCTATTTTGAACATATTATCACGTATCATTTATTGATTGATATACCTTCAGCCTATTTTCTTTCTGCTGTAGGCAAACTGCCTTTGCTGTAGGCAAACTGAAAATGAGTGAGTGTTATACAGAAAGGAAAATCAATTTACCCTAAATCTATCTTTTTGCCAAGCTTTGGCTCTCAGAGTTGTGTCTCTCCTAGGGGTTCCCTGATAAATTGCTAATAGTGATTCACAAGCACTTGAACCCCTTGGCTAGCATAGGCCTATTAAAATAGCACATAGACTGTAAGCTCAAGGTCCTTGTATGGCACAAACCATTGCCAGATGAGATTTGCGGCCAAATGTATAGGCTAAGCTGAAAGCTGCAACACAGTAACTCTGTAATTTCCCGCAACCTGGATGTTGCTGAGACACCCCATCCAACATGGTACAGTTGCACCGCTCACTTCACAGATGTGATTTGTTTTTTTTTTTTGAGTGGTGCACAATGTATCCGATAAACAGCTGTGTGTGAATGTCTGAGTAGGACCTTTGACCCCTGCAGTCAATAATGGGGCAGGTCAAGCCACGCACATGAACTAACCTAATACAGTAACAAAAGTATATAGTAGGCCTACTGTATGATGGGCCGGTACAGTGCAGTAGAGGGATCGCCCGAGAACCAGCACACAGTACATCGCTGGCACCCTGGGCTCATTCCATAGGTCTGGAAGTTCAGGGACCCCCAGATGGAGTTGCAACACTCATTTCACACAGGTGTGATTTTTTCCTATAAAACCCAACTCATATGAATAAATTATAGGCCTATATATGTTCATATCACGCCTATATGATATGAACATGTAATAGATCGTGGCTGCTCCTTCCATGCCGCATAACATAACATTCCACTGACAACTACTTTGGGTACTTGTATAAAAAGTCAAAAGTCAAAGTCAAAGTCGCATGATTTGTCACTACGTTACCGCAGCGAAATTGGACCTCCGCTTTTAACCCATCACTTGGAGTGGTGAGCTCCAAGGAGCGGTGAGCTGCGGCTTGCCGCGCTCGGGAATCATTAGCTGATTTTGACCCCCAATCCATCCCTTTGATGCTGAGTGCCAAGCAGGGAGGCATTGGGTCCCATTTTTTTAGAGTCTTTGGTATGACCCGACCGGGAATCGAACCCCGGCCTCCCAGTTCCAGGGCGGACACTCTAACCACAAGGCCACTGTTCTGGTATAAGAAATAATTGCTAGACCAAAAAGGGTCATATGGTCTATGCCACTTCATATCTGAGCCACAGAGACAGGCCCCCATTTTCCATTCATAACATTGACAATCAAGCCCCCACTCCTCACCAGCCAGTTCCGCACAGCAGATGCTGTGACGGGCGCCATGAAGATCTGGGTTTGAGCTGCAGGCGCGGCTAGTGGAGACACTGGACTCTAGAGGAGATGGGCCAGTCGCTTAACTTGCTAGGAAACTATACGAATCAAACGATGGAGTGAACCAGACCGACCAGTAGCAAAAATGGCGGATAATGACGTGCGCGCTTGCAGCAGCAGCGCAGGACAGCTCGTGCGACGTACGCATGCGCACATGCCCATAAAACTAACCAAAACATTTTATTAACTCTAGATCTATAATAAAATAGAAAATTACAGAAACATATTTTAAGGAAATATTTTCGATTTAAAATGATTATGCGTGATGCCAGGTTGTGAGTGGTTGAAATGTCAACTTTCAATTGGGACATTCAAATCCGTTTCCAATGTAGAATATCATGTGTCCGGTTGGTCCCATTTTATTTTACAAGCACTCCTGGGACCATTTATCTCTACGGGAGGCAGACGCTTCTACCAGTCCGGTCTAGTTTTTCTTCTGAGTTTGAACGCCTGGTAACGCGAACCGGTTACCAGTCCAGTGAGTTTAGTACTCCAGAATGCACATTTGCAAAGGCTATGGTTGCGGTAGCGTCATGCATCGCATGACACTCGTACTGCATGCATTGAGTTAATCCAGTTTTACGCGCATCCATACATTTACATTCAAAACGTGTACATAAACATTCCGATTTCAAATATAAAGTACTCACACATGCTTCTATGGGCGTTAGACACGTGCAGCGTGAAAACAAAAATTAAATTAAATTAAATTAGGATTGCAGCGTGCCGCGTTGTTTCATAAAAAGCATTTTATTCGAGCCTTTATTCCGCTATTGGCTTTCAATCGAATGCGCTCCTATCGGTGGGGATGAGCGTGGCACTAAACACCCAGAAAAGTATTTATTAAATAACGCGGCACGCTATAATAATAATTTTGGGCGCTGCAAGTGTCTAACACCCGTAAAAACATGTGTGAGTGGGCTACTTTATATTTGGAATCGGAATGTTTATGTACGCGTTTTGAATGTAAATGACTGCATGTTTTGAATGTGCATGACTGTCATGATAATGACAGTCATGTTTCAGAGCTATGGTTGCGGGTGCCTGTTTTTGCCACACACTACTGTAAGGCTCTTTAGCAGCCAACAGGCGGTGCTGTAGCTCCACAAACAGTCTTCGCGCACAGGACAGGCCAAGAAGAGAAGTGACGGACCGGGACCGGCGGGGGAGGCAAAGCAAAGGAAAGAGGGGGAATGTGCTGCTGCTGTGGGCTGCGTGAGCATTGAGCAAAAGAGAACACGGGTCGAATACAGCTTTTATTCTTCTTGACGTGCGACGAGCCCCGTCTCGTAAAGGAGGAGCTGCATTTTCTTGACGTCCTCGACGGGGTTGGGGATGGACCTTCAGCCGAGGAGCCACCGCTGTCCACTGTGAAGAAACCAAGACTTGTTGGGATTTAAAGGACATTATCTGTGTCAACACTGAGTTGAGGAAAATAAGGGAAAGGACGGTTTTCCCCCATCCGTATGGACAACATTTGTCCGCATTCACATCGCAAAACGATCGGAGTAGTTTTCGGTTATATATATGTTTTATGTATATATATATTGAACTCAACGCGCTCCTCCACAAATAGGGGAATGTATTGGCAGCTATGAAAGAAAAGTAACGCTAGCTTGCTGGCTAGTTAACCTAGCAGTGTCTGCTAAGCCTCTATAGCAGAGGAGGGGCGGTGGGGCTTTGTAGCATTGCAGATCTGCCTTGCTACGAGGTGTTGATGCGTTTTTGTCGTTGCTGCAGGAATGGGGAAACCTCACAAATATCATCCACGCGTGGGAACTGTCGGTCTACTGCATTGACGCGGCTGTTGTTTTCCTATTTTGAGAATATCCCTTTTGTGGGGGGAGGAGGAGGAGAAGAAGAAAACGAGTCCCGAAAGGAAATCCGACCAGGGCTTTTTCAGTCGGATCTGCAGCCGGGCCGGGGCAGGGTCTGTAACTGTGGGGCTCTTTTTTCCCCCTGTGTCTTTATGGGAGGATAGATCCGATAAAATGAGGAAATATCGTGCGTCATTCCCACCCCCTGGATACTGTAATGATAAATGTGCGAGAGGGAGGTCATGAAAAGATCTGCTTCGACCTGGAATTAGCTTTGTGCTTGCCCTCAAAGCAAAGTTTTCTTCCCCTCTCTTAACACTCAAGGTGAGAGAACTGTTCGGCCTGCTGCGCTGCTAGGCCGAGTCGAGGAGGTATCGCCCGAGGATCGCTCGTGTTCTAAACCCGTTCCCCCACCACCAACAACAACCACCACCTCGGTCGGAATCATGTCTGGTGAAGTGCGTTTGAAGAAATTGGAAAAGCTGGTCCTGGACGGGCCAGCTCAATCCAACGGCCAGTGCCTCAGCGTGGAAACCCTGCTGGATATTCTTGTCTGCATTTACGACGAGTGCAACAATTCCCCGCTAAGGAGAGAGAAGAATATTCTCGAGTTTTTGGAATGGGGTAAGATTTTCCTTTCTTCTTCCCCCTTTTTTTTCTTAATTCAGCCCCCTTTCTTTGGTAAGATGATAGGCTAATGTTGGTGCAGTGGCCCTCCCTTCCCCATCACATTCCTTTTATAGTAGTAGTGGGGCTCTCTCAGGCTATCCCCTCCCTGTGCAAGGCCACTATAGTTCAGTACAATTTCCACAGCCAGTTAGCATGCTATTATGTTTTCCTTTTTGAGTGTGTGAGTGGATAACTTTTCACGCAGTCTCTGGTGTCTAAACAAGCCTTTATTGTAGCAAGGTAACACAAATAATGGCAATGTGTTGCTTTTTTGGCTGTGTATTGGCAGCACAATCTAAAATGAATGGTTTGGTGACAGTTTCACTTGTCCACTCCACTGGGAAAGCACAGCTACAAACTCACACACAAGAGGAGGACCACACACAAACGACTCGATCATGTGTGGAATCGTGTGTGTTTGTGTTGTGTGTCTGAGTGTACAGAGGGAGGGAGGGAGGGGGTGAGTGACACAAGGGGCTTGGTTTGTGCATGAACGTGGAATGTGAACAACTCACCTTTTATCTAGTTGAGAGGCCTAGCTTGTTGCCGGAGCATGCCTGCCTGGCCTGCTTGACTAAAAAAAAGAAAAATACCATGATGGGCAGCAGTTTTAGGGCAATGAATAGACGTGCTGTTGGAGTGATGCTCAAAAGGGACCAAATTGATCCAGACAAGCTTTAACTTCTTAGTGTTCCATACATACAAGCCGTGAACATTTTAGTTTCAGCAATGGCATTGGGCCATGTCAGTGCCACCAGGTGACATGCACCTTGAAATAGGTCACCAGTTAAATACTGGCAAAATATGATTGGGAGTGGGATTGGTAAGGTACTGTCTGCATGTAACTACTTAGACAAGTTAATGCAACCATATGTATTTGTGAAAGGTGCTGCCCCTGTGACCTGAGGCCAAAGCAGTTGGTGTGACAACAGCTGTGCTCAACTATGTTGATATGGAGATGGATAGATAGATGGCCATCTGTGTTATTCAACATGCCAGCCCCCTGTTCTGCTCCTGCAGCTTCAAAGTGCTGTCTTTGCCCTGTCCTTTTAGGAGAGGTGCCTTGTGCTCTGTGTGCCAAGTAATGACTTCACTCTGACATTTTCCTGTGTTGACACAGGACACTCTCTTACTGAACTAACACAGTAAAATCCTTAGTGTTAATGTAACCCCGAAGAAGAGTGTACATAAGGAACCAAATGGATTCCATTCTGGTTTTCAATTCAGAGTCAACACTGTGCACTGGGCTTTGGCGAGCTTACCTACAGATGGATTCTTAGAATTTCTTGCTGGTGTTGATGGCCCAAACGTTTGCCACATGCTGGCTGCTACATCACTGTTGAGTCTAGCCCACACCTGAGAGAAGAATCCTACAGTTTCTAGGTGAAAACACAGCATGTGGTGATAAACCTGAATGTTGTAAGTGGTAAAAGTTAATCTGACTGAGGTGGTGAACTTAAAACGGACTGAAAATGTCACAGGGCTATGCTGCGAAAGTTCACATAGTACTGATGATGCTGCATCCCAGCTAGGTGTTCAGGGACCATGCATGGTAGTCAAACACAAACATTGTGCTTGGGGCATTGAAAGCAACAGCAGAAGCGGATAATGTTGGGAGTGAGTGGAATACAATACCGGTAGATTTCTATCTTTTAGGCCCGCCTGGTATGCCATTCAATTGCAACCTCGTACTGATTATGGTAACTTTCTATCGGCATAATAATGCGGACCCAACAAGACCGGGAGACCATGTGCCATCTAAATGTTTCTCAAAAATGTGATGTCACTGGGTGCTGTATTATGACATCAAAGCCCCAAGCATCTGTGGCTGAAATTAATGCTCCCTTATACAGCAGATTGGATCAGAAAGTCAGTGTTATTACATGGTCGAAAACATGGCCTAATCCCACATACAGGGGGAACATTCTAGATGTGTGCCTCATGAAACATAAGATCCCTCCCTGCTAGTCTGAGTGATCTCTTTTGTCAGTTGCTCACAGAGGCCATGTCCCCTCCACCACACATGTTCAGAAAGAAAACGCTACTACACAGTAGTGTATCTTTGTCACAACACCTATATATGGTACATGGTACCTTCTTTTTTTACAAAGAGATATGGCATATGCAAGGAAGATTGACCTGTTGTTCCTTCTCAGAGTGCGCTATGGTCGCAGAAGAAGACAAACATTTGTATTGGGTTTACTTTTCTTCTTGTTTGGTGACCTCATTGCCGTTGAAATGGAGACCCTACCATGACCTGCAGCCATAGGGGAAATGAACAGTGTTATGGCACACTGTATTCTGATTCCACGTACATACTATAGCGCTCACTGCACCATACTCACTAAAAGGGGCCTTCTCATGTACTCTCTTATTTCATAATGACCTGATAATGCTGGCCATTCAGGCTAAGCAGATTGTTATGAGAAGAATGGAGACTTCAGAGGGAGAAACATCAAGGGGAGAGTGGAAGCCACCTCATCAGTGTCGCCCCAAAATAAGTTGTGACCGAGTACAAGAATTGCTTGTGTTTTCATTGAGCAATTCTGGCGAAGAATACATGGTTGGAACTTGGGATTCTTCTAACAGCTCCGGCATTGGTGCACACAGTCCTATCATTCAGCACAGCCTGTGAGTGTTATTGTATGCATGGATCTGGTACTTGGCTAATTAATCAACTACCAAGAATTGAACCCTCGTGGTGGACAAATAAACACTTGTTTCTGTGCTGAGCTCAAGTGAGAACTAATACAATCAGTTCTCTTGAGCTCACAGTGGAACAAATAGGTTTTTATGCTACATTTTATTCAGGCTGAGTGGCAGGATGTGTTTTTCTTTGTTGGTCCAGTATTTGATGTTTTTGGAGTGGACACAACACTCCCAGTCATTTCTAGCGGCGGGTTTCTTCTGTTTTCCTGCCTTTCTTCCGCTATTTCCTGTTTTATTTTATTTATTTATTTTTTGGTACCTGATTTCCCTGGTTTTGGAATTGGAGGTGGGGTTGGTCGACTGAGAATGAACCGCCATGCCAGCCCATAATCGGCATACAACAGCAAGCCAGCGAGGGTCTTTCTCAGCATAGTCAGAATTTTAGCCTGCAGTGGCCAGCTGTTCAGCTGAAGTTGATGTGTGCTCCACCCTACAAGGCTTTTATTGGCTGCATGCCTCATGCAGTATTCACAATTGCGCGCGTGCGCACAGACACACACAACGTATATATGCACATGCAAGAATGTGGCGCCACATGCCCAATACTGTGTATGTTGCATTAAGCACACTCACTTACTGTATAATGATTTTAAATGTGCTGCCTTATGTCACATTTTGGAATCTGATAGTAGCTGCCATCCGCCCCCATATAATACATAATTTTAAGAGTCGCATGGTCTACTCTAAATATCGTTGTTGAGAGGGCGTTCGTTCGACCCAACTCTGGCCACTCCTGTGTGAAGTTAGGGGGGTACACTTAGTTGACCAACTTAGTGCATATGGCTTTGATAGTAACATCTGGTGGTAGTAATTTCACCTAAAAGATTGCTAATCACACTGCAGTAATCCGTTTTAACTATACCAACATTATCCTAGTCTGATGAGCAGTATTTACTTGTAGTTTGAGCAGCAAATTGCCCAGGCCAGGTGCAGATGGGCCTGCCAGTAAAACACGGGGTGAAATTATTTCTAACACATGGTCAGAGAGCTGTTACCAGACCCATCGAGTCGATATTACTGGATAGTGTCATTTATTGTGGTAGTACATCAACAAGGTCAAGGATACAAAGTATATTATTTTTTAACTGATAAAGGAAGCTATTTGTTGCTTAATTAATTTGATTGAATTCATTGTTCATGAGAAGTTTGTGTTTTGGTGATTGTTTTTAAAACATGACATTGGAGTCATGCATTGAGAATATTGTGCCATTTTGTCACATCCCTCAGTGTTTATGTCGGGCCCTTAAAATCCTGTATGGGTCGGGCTCTTGTCAGGACATCCTTCTTACCAATCTGGTTGCTCTGCCATTTCCCGTGCGGGGGTTCCGCTGGGCAGGGGGAACAGGAAGGAACCACAGGGATTCACCAAGCCACTCGGGGCCTAACTGGGGTACATGATGTCATCATACCAGGAAGTGGGTAGCTCTATTGTATTGTGTTGTCGCGTTACTCACTGGGTCAGTCCTGTACAACAGTGGTTTTCAACCTTTTTCATACTGGGGCCCACTATTTTTTCAGCATTTGCGCCATGGACCACCATTTGAGGACATGTTAGGTCCACATACCCAAAACAGACCCCTAAATGTCTATCTTTGATTTTGTCCGCAATAACAGGCTGTATATTGGAAGTAAAACAGGATAAAAACGGATCAAAATACCATTTTTTTTACATGCTCAACTCGACTTGGGCTAATTCAGATAATGAATATTTGAACTCTTGAGAGTGTAAACATGAAACCAAATGGACCCGCAAGGGTCCATCTGGTTTCATTTTTACGCTCTCAAAGAGTTACATCTGGTTAACCAACTTTCCATCATTTAGCCTGGGGACCACCTGGAACCCTCTCAAGGACCACTGGTGGTCCCCGGACCACTGGTTGAAAACCACTGCTGTCCAACCAAGATGGCCAGTAGGCGTTAGGGAAGGAGCCTGATTTTATACCTCACTGAGTGCTGCTGTTGGCGCACCATTAATTGAGATTATTCCCATTGTGTGCCTGTAGATTGGCACTTTTTCGGTGTGTGTGTGCTCGTACTGTATGCTTGCTTGCTTAATTGTTTATTTATATGCGGGATCACACAGTACTTTCCATACAGACTCCACTCTCATTTCATCTCACTCTCTCTCTCTACTAACCCTCTGTTTCACACACAGACACGTAAATACTCAGAAAAACAGTACCCCCTCTCTGTATCGCTCACACTATATTTCGCTTACACACACACACACACACACACACACACACACACACACACACACACACACACACACACACACACACACACACACAGCTTTTTCCATTGTCCTGAGAGAGCTGGCTGACAAACAGCCACACATAGCAAAGGGGCCCATGCAGGCACCACCTCCCGTTCTGCTGCTGCTGCTCCACTGCAGAGTGCAGACAGAACGGTGTCCCAGCTCGAACCCAGCCCACCAGCATCCACTTATATTTTATTGGTCTCCCTTGTCTGATCTTCCATATTTCATTTGCTCTCTAAAATTACCCTGCAGTAGCCTCAAACAGGCCAAAGAGAGAAGCATATAGAAATACTGTAGATAATCTCTTCTACAACTGGTAGCAGAGAGGTCCTCCTCCATGAGGTACAATGATCGTGATGCAACTAACTCAAATGGGTGTTTTTGTTTTACTGTGTTGATGCACTACACTACACTTTCTGGGTCAGTTCCGCACAACTGAGAGTTGGTGTGTGGATGACATTAGGGTTCTCCATTCCACTGAGAAAATCCATTTGAATTCCGATCTCTATATACATTTTTATTATATTCAGTTATATTCTGCACTGACAACGATGCACATAATACATGCAATGACAGAATTAGTCGTTGCTCAGTCAGTACCACCATTATATCCGCAAGATATCTGTAGATCTGTCACCAACAAGCTTACTACAAAAGGAATGCGAATTATATTTATTGCAAACAAAGTGAACCAGATAACAATGTAAGCCAGGCAAAAATGTCTCTCTGTGTGTCTAGTGCGTCACACTCCTGTGTGTCACCCTGCATATTTGAGCATTTCCAAACAGCGCAGATATCGAGTGTATATGTCTTACTTACTGGTTTAATATCATGGACAGATAATTTGGACAGATGGAACCTGACAGATATGAACTATTGCAGAGGGACCAATTATTTTACCTGGATTCATGTTTCTGCATTTGACTTGAATGTTGACACATTGCAAAATGAGTCATGTACATTAATCCTTCTAGTGTAGAGCAGTGCGAGTGTCAACATACTAGATATGGCATGCTCGAGCATGGATATATTTATGCTTGAGGCTTGTTGGCAAAAGGCTAGAATAAAGATACAATGCCTCACTCTCAGGACTATTACTACTACTTGGCCTCACTCCCCTAACCCACCTCACCCTGTCCCCTGCCCATTTTTGACAAGCTGGGATGGCTTGGGGTTGATGTTGATGACAGAGTACAGCATCTTGCAACAGGTCTGGTCCACAAAATTCAGTACACCACCAAGATGTACTACTTCCCTCCTTAATGTCAACAAAGTCCACACCCACAACACCAGAGGGAGTTCAACAAACCACAGTCAACCCAAATTTGGCACAAACAAGGGACTAAATTCGGCATGCACGATTTTGGAATTTTGACCGATCTCTGATTATTTGTAGGGTCATATCGAGGACAACAATGGAAATGAGCCATGCGCTATTATGTTTTTCCATTGTATTTTTTCCCATTGAAAACCGAATCACTCTATATTATTTTGAGACCATTCCGATACTGGCCGATATGACCGTTTCCAATTATACTACTGATCATATAGTGCATCCCTAGACTAAATTAAGTTCCCTCCTATGCTACCAAAACCACTGTCAAAGGGCAATTCAAAACTGACTAAATGTCTGAGATCTCCCACACATGATTTCCTGATTTCTGCTATACAGTCTATATGTGTACGCTCAGTACAAATATTCTTCTGAAATGGTGGGCCCTATCACCCTAAAGTCAACAATTGGACAGATCACATGAGGTTAGATATGTTACGTAGATCACAGTGATCTGTGTGTGTCAGTGGTCATAGATCACACTCTGAGACACATGAAATGATGGATTAAAACAAAACTGAAGTTGAAAAAGAAGGAAATCAACAATGAAACTACATGTCAATTGAATGTATCCCCGACACCTGCAGTGATGTTTTTGCAACAGGCATTAGCTGCCATTCTTAAGTGACATAATTTACATTGGAGCAGGAACTACACAAGCATAGTTATGCAATCTTCACTGTTTGGTTCGGGATTTTAAGAAAACAGGTTAACTTGACTAGCAGGGTGGGTGGGAGTTTTTAAAGCGCCTGCAGCGTGTTTATAAAAGCTTTTAACTCATTCATGAAACCACCTTTCAGGCAATGGCACAAAACTTGGACCATTCAAAAGCACTTTTTTTTTTTTTACGATTACCAGGGACACAGTCTAGCAGTCCTGTCTACCAGTTTAATATCCAAAGGAAAGGCTGCAAATTGTTGTGATGTGTCATCAGAAAAAGCCAGGGCCGGGGGGTGTCTCTCAGCTCTCACAGGATATTAGTAAGCCTCTTGGGACCCTAGAGATATAACTACAAATGCCATCCACTTTTCTCTCTCCTCTCCTGCAAACTCCTGGTAGTTCAGTCACAGGAGTGACATCTCTTTGCTGTACTTGCATAAACATTACACTGCATATTAAATGAATATTGAGAAGATGTCTTATGATGTTGCTTATTACTGTATATTAGTTGAATATTACTGAATGGAGAAATTCTATTTTTCTGGTCATGCAACCTAAAACCACATACAGTACTTGAGCGGTGATGGCCAAATGCATGCTGACATAATGTTTACTGGTCGGCCGATATTATCTTGATTCTTGCATCAGTATCATGGGTACTTTAATTATCATTACTCAAACCCATACCATACTGGTATAGGATAGTCTTAGTTGCTCACGACAAGATCAAGATTTTGAGACATAACACTGCAGCATTCAGCCTTTAACAAAAGCATGACATGTACTCTAATACCCGCTGTGCATGCATGCGTGTGGCTGATTCTATACATGCATAAAGAGGAATGTTACAGAGCTCGCTCTGAAATGACTCTTGAACCCAGAGGAGCAATTAACAAGTCTTATCCTCTGCCAGCAAAGTCTAGACCAATGACATGAACACACGCGCGCATGTGCACACACGCTACTCAGACAGAGCAACTTTGTTTTCCAAAATGTATTTTTTTTATGTCACGAAGGGGTGAATTTATTCAAGCTACACGAGACCCCTCCCCTTTCTACTTCTCTCTCCGTATTTCATCTGAAACAGATCCAGGGCCAACTGGCAACAGCGTTCGCTCACATACTTTAGTCTTTTCCCCCTCGCTCACTGAACTGGGGTTTTTGTTTTGAGCAAAAAGGGAGAGCATCCAAACTGCAGGATGTGAACTGTCAACAAAACTCCCAACAGAAAAAATGTGTAACAGAGACAGTCTTCCCTGTGTCCTGCAACCAAACCGTTAGCCGACATTCTGGAATGCAACTGTCAACCCATGAAAAAGAGAATGCACATACTGTATACAGCAACTTACAGTAACCATAACCCAAAACAACGTATCATTCACAACTCCCATTCTCTTGATTGTGAAAATGTTTCCTGTTTGTGTGTGTATGTGCCAAGGAGAAACTAAACTTCGGTATGAGATGTCAAAGGACAAAGGAGGACCACAATGCCATGGAAATACGCTCTAAAGCTTTATTGTGCTTTATCCTTTGACCGACAAATGTACAAATCTATGTTTATGCCTATTATGTATTTTGTCATATAAAGATGCCAGTCAATCAATCAGTCCTCTGGTCAACATACTGCAACACCAGCTTTGTTTGTGGAGCTATTATTTATCTATGAGCTACGACGTGTCAAACAATACAACCACCAACACATAAACAACAACTGCGACACTGCCACATCATACAGGGGCATGTACCCCTTGTTCGTGCCCAGTGTCTCCATTCATGAATCTCTACACTCCCTTTTGGCAACGGGGCTGTTTACTTGTGCAATTGGATTCCACGTTGGTACACAGGGCATCTGATCAGCACAAAAGAACAAAACTTTACTGCCATGATGAACAAGTGAATGCATGAACATCCCATGTTGCCAAACAAGCGCCGCAGGGTAGATAAATAGTTTTATCTTGCGGATAGGACAAGGACCACAGTCAAGTCTCCCTGTGCTAATTAAAGGCTGTTCACCCACCAAGCTAACTATAGCAATATATTTCACCCATTGTGTTTGTTATAGTTGTGCTTTGGCTGTGGCCTCTGCCAAGTTTGAATGACGTTTTAAAAAGTACATCTTGACAGTTATAGAACGAGTGCCTTCGTTTTTTCTTTCAAGAATTTGTATTAACGTTGAAAGTCAGGGCTGTGTGTCTACTGTTTGCTACTGTACGCTTGTCTGTCTCACCTTCATAGTGTTTGTCTGTAAACAACAGAGTGCTGTTTCATGATTCATGTTATGAATATGCAGTGTATTTTTACTCCTAACGTCTGACTAAGCACTCAACGTGGGATAAAAGCATATCCATGGCTCTGGCTACACAGAAGTGTTTGGCGGTTTGGTGACGCCTAATAATGGTGTGTTTTGGACCATAGTAACCACTGCAGACAAATACTTCATATGGAGTCCAACACAATGGACTTTGTGCCATTCTATGTTCGGGGCTGCCCTTTGCATATTGTAAACAAAGTGAATTAGTACCTGTTGGTTTTGTTGATTACAATGTAGTTTTATCAGTTTTCTACACTGCTGTACTTGTACTTGTGTGCATGCAATTGTAATACTAGGCTGATGCCCGTCGGGACCAATGCCCCTTGAGAATGCAATGCCCATTGTACCCAAGTACCTGTGGTCATTGTAACTGGTGAAACCATCAACATGCTAATTCTGCATTCACATGGGATCAGGCTAGCACTAGACTGCACTCATTTTCATGGATGGGATGACTGTAGTAAGGAATAAGAAATTCAATGTTAAAATATTTGAACTTTTTTACTGTTCCATGCCGTCCAGCAGGTTTAGCCTGGGTTCAGCCCACAGGCCCCGCCCACTCAGCTGGGTTCTGTGGTCTGGTGTTGTGATGAAGAGTTTCGATTTATCTCGTCCGGAAAAACGGCTCGGCCAATGAGCTGGAGTTGGAGGCGGGTCTAAAAAAATAGCCAATCAACACCGAGGATCATCTAACTGCCACAACAGAACAGTTTCCCATAAAAAAACAGCACACATCCATTCAGTTTCATTGTAACTAAAGTTTCATTGTAACTAGAGTTTCATTGTAAATAGAGTTTCATTGTAAATAGAGTTTCATTCTTTAATACTGCATTTAGTTATAAATAGTGAAAATGTCCGACGCTAACTGCACTGCTAGTCAGTTAACTGCTAGTTAACTGCTAGTTAACTGTTGTTGTTGACTGCAAACAACGTCTCCAGTGATTGGTCGAGGGAAAATCAAGGGCCCGCCTCCTTGTAAATCGGTTACAATGGGGCCAATGTCAGACTCTTGAGCCATGGCTCAGAGTCTGACAATCAGGCCGTCCAGCAGGTTTTGCCATTTGATGTCTCCCTCTTGCCTGATTCCATGTGAATGCAGCATTAGTAGTACCTATACGAGGCTATAATAATATGGCATAACATCTCCATATATGGGCATAAATTACCAGGCCAAACCAGGCCAAATGCCATTCATTTCCTCAGCAGTATCGGCACCAATCCCTGCAAACAGACGGAACAGAAGGCCTTCAGAGGTTTTGATACCTTTTTTGCTGAATGGAAGCAGCAAATGTTTTTGATTTGATTATGCAATAGAGTCATGTTTCTGCCTAACAATCATACATTCTAAATAGAATCAGGATGTACACTCAAATAATTATTTCAGTCCCGATGTCCAAAAACAGAGAACTTCAGTTCAATCCTCACATTCCTGACATTTCGAGGGTGTCTGGTTCCTGCTCAGGGCCGGTTCATTCCTTCTTGATGTCTTAAGATGCCAAAAATGCGTAAATAATACATAACGCTTGTGTATTTGCTTCTTTGACAGACGTGGCTGAGGGCAGATGGTTTAAAGACAGGTTAGAAGGACAGGAAGAGAGGTCATGTCTTCTCAAAAGTTCAGCCCAGCACTTTTGCCTCCGATAAATCTATCAGTCTGGGTGTGTGCCTCCTGCCCGGCCCTCCCATGTCTCCCGACCTCTCCCGGATGAAAACTATTAGCAGCTCTTAAAAATGAGCCCTCTAGGAGCCTTGCCAGTAGAGCTTCATAAATAACATGCATGGGGGAAACTTCAGAATGGGAATCTGATCTCCACTTCTCTGACGCCTGCTCCGGTCTTCTCTCCAGCCTTCGCTCTGTCGATTTCAGGATGCTTCCTATTCGGGGAATGCCATAATAGGCAAACATTTAGCAGCAACAGGTGACCGTTTGGGCAAGCATTTGGAGAAAATTTCTAATCTACAAGCTATTGTACAGCAGAGATATTCGGCGGAGATTCCATTTAAAGGGAAAATCTGTGGGGGAGGTGGAGAGTGGGATACTTTACATATACTGTATTTCGGTCAATTCCCTTCAAGGTAAATGGTTGCTGTGCTGAGCCAGTGGAGATCAATGCGGCCTGCCTTGTTGTCTTATAAGGAGTAGTGATAAGTATTATCAAAATAACATGACTGGGTAACAATTGCAGGCCAGAATCAAATCATGTCCATCTGTTTTGTCTCAGACATAGCCCATGTGTTATCGCTTGAACATGAAATACACTTACAAGGCTATAAAACCTTGCCCTTTATGTGATGTTGGTAGAGTTGGACGGAAAGATTTAACTCTATTAAACTCGAGAGGGTTACAATTCGACACCCAACTTCAACTGTAAAAGTGGTTGAAATCAAAGTAAACCTTCATCTAAATGATGCACCAGAAGTGCTGCCACCACCAGCAACAAATATGGACCAGCAAAAGATATATTCGTAACGGTAATAAAGACATGTAGTCTTGTTATCTATGGATAAACCTGTGGAAACACAGCCTGTGATGTCAGTTGCCCGTAACCTAACTGACATGGCTCCAGATATGGGCCAGGTTTTATCTGGATCCGAGACCCTCTTGAGACTTTGAATATAAATCTAAAGTTAAATACTGTATAGTAAAATATTAAACATAGTAATCTAGAACTGCACTCAGTAGAGGGCCAACTTGCGCATTGCACACAAGTAAGCAGACCGAGCGGCCAGAGAGCAAGTACCCCGACACCCCTAAGAGATAATACCCAGGTGGCACAGACGTCTCGCCACCTATAGGCAGGTAATCCAGCTTGACACTGTGTCGTATGGTTCGAGTCCCGATCTTTGGTGCATGTCTCTCTCCCTATTCCCAGTCAAGCCACTGTATCCACGAGTCTCCCCGCCAAAGCACTGGTTGGGACCGGACCCAGAGCGCACACACTCATGCCTCCCTTCATGCAGTGTTGCCATGTCTGCGTATTATAAGCAACACCTTGATTTTTTTTTAATGCAGAAAGAGGAAAGGCTGGCCACCTTGCCAGCCACAATCTCTGGCTGGTGCTTTTTGTTCCTCTGTGCATGCCATAGCCGGAGCATCCCCATGATGGCTGCATTTAGCACGGGACTCAGCGTGTCTGTGTGTGTGTGTGTGTGTGTGTGTATGAGAGAGAGAGGGGGAGAGAATGAGAAAGCGCTGACTCAGGTCCCCCAGCCCCTCATAGCTACTCTGCCTGTGGAATTTGGAGCCGAGGTGCAATGTTAGGGAGCAACAGCAGCTGTTTAGCTGAGGCCAGGCCTGGCCTTTTGTCTGGTGAATGCCAGTCATCCCCTTCCCCCTCAACTCCCCGGTTCACTGTCACTCTATCTATCTACTCTACCCCCCATCTATCTGTCTCTCTCTCTCTCTCTCTCTCTCTCTCTCTCTCTCTCTCTCTCTCTCTCTCTCTCTCTCTCTCTCTCTCTCTCTCTCTCTCTCTCTCTCTCTCTCTCTCTCTCTCTCTCTCTCGTGTCTTCCTCAGTATTTATGACTGTCGCTGTACTTATGTATTCTGCACTGGTGTGTCTCTTTCCTTGAATTCTTACATGTTGAAATCTCTTCCCCTTACCGTTGTCTCTTCAATTTATTTCCCTCATCCGATCTCATTTTCCCCCGGCTACCCAGCCCCTCCCCCTCTCACAGACTCCTGCCTGGATGCCAACTCTGCCTAGTGATAGAGCATGGCTGATGTGTGTATTTACAAAAAAGGCACCCAAAGGATCCATTATTTCTCTATGGGACTTAAATGTACTGGGGGTTTTATGTTTTGATCCTGTGGATCTCTGTCCTCAATGTACAGTATATGACTGAGTTCCGTATGTGCATCCATGTACGTATGAACCATCTGTATTGTATGAGTGAGTCAGGAAATCAAATTGTCCTCTGACAGTGCAGAGCTCAGTTCTCATCTCTATCGCATCCTTGCCGCATACATGCAGCGCTCGCACGCATACACAGAGTACAGTGCCACACACACACACACACACACACACACACACACACACACACACACACACACACACACACACACACACACACACTTTTATATAACACACAGCCCAGCTCGCATGTAGGTGTATGCTTTGCTTACCATGACACTCTAATTATACAGCAATGCTAACTCATGTGATTGGGCATAGCATTTAAGTTAAACATAAGTATATGATATAATGTGCTGGTTGGTCATACAGTAAGGAGGGCCTTTTGGTGCAACATGCTATGTTGCGTCTACTTTGATGCTGCAGCTGTTTCCCTGCAGACAGACACTTGCTTTGTCCTGCAGACGGTCCAGAACTTTTGAGAGTAACTCTTGAGAGCGTAAACATGAAACCAAATGGACCCTTGCAAGTCCATTTGGTTTCATGTTTGCACTCTCAAAGAGTTAAAATATTCATCATCTGAACTAGCCCAAGTCTACACAATAATGGTTATCTTGGTGTGTATGTTTGCCCGTTTTGTTTCCTAAATCCAGCCTGGTATTGTGGACAAAAGCAAAAGAAATCTTAATTTTTGGGGGTCTGTGGAGGCTAAAATGTCCTCAAATGGTTGTCCTTGGCTCAAATGCTGAATAAATAGGTATCAAAAAGGTTGGAAACCCCTGTTCCAGATTGTTCAATCTGCTGTACTACATGTGCTGTGATGCTGCACTGCCTGACGCATGTAAAGATGACACCTAATGGACCTCTGTCCTTGGACTTATGGTGCGCTGGTGATTTTGAGGGTGACCTTGTCTATTTTTAGGCCTACGTACATAACGCAACCAAAACTGCTCCCGATGTACTGTATGTACGCGTGGCACGGCATTTGTGTGTTGTCGTCCATCGCTGCTGTGTGCATCCGGCTCACGCTGCCTATGTTATGTTACGCATCCGTTTTACAGTGGTCCTGCATGACTCTAATCGGATCAGATAGGGCGTGCGGTCAGTCAGCACCTCTCCATCCACCTTCCCAGCTTAAATGACAGCCATTCAACTCAACACTGGCAGAGGCCTCACATGCAACTGATCTGCCGGTCCCATCCGCTTGGCCTGGCTGTGCCTGAATCACCATGTTTGTCTGTCTGTCTGTCTGGCTGCATTCACAGCAGCAGCAAAAATGAAGCTCCTGTTTTGCTGCTGTCTGCCTGCCTGCTGCCCCACTAATCTGTTTAAATATGCTCATCTGTGAAGCATGTTCTCATCAGCATTCTGGAAGGAAGAGTCGCTGCATTCAGACTACGGTGGTGAAAATGAGGTAGTGGTTTTGTGGTTTAGCTATTGAACGGGTTGTTGTGGGTCGCATGTGGTAGAGGAAGTGGTGTATTGTGTGTGTGTCCCCTACTGTTCTTATGGCTGACAATGATCATTTTGATGACACCAAATGAATGATTCATTTCAGCAGTATAAATCAGGCTACAGCATAATGTCACTGTACGACAGGGGTTTTCAACAGGTGGTCCGGGGACCACCAGTGGTCCCTGAGAGGATTCCAGGTAGTCCCCAGGCTAAATTATGGTGAGTTGGTTAACCAGATGTAACTCTTTGAGAGCGTAAAAATGAAACCAAATGGACCCTTGCGGATCCATTTGGTTTCATGTTTATATTCTCAAGAGTTAAAATATCCAACATTTGAATTAGCCCAAGTTTACCACAACTAGGGAATGTAGAAGATTAATGGTTATTTTGATCTGTATGTTTGCCTGTTTTTGTTTCCTCCACAATCCAGCCTGTAATTGTGGACAAAAGCAAGTCCAGTTTTGGGGTCTGTGGGGCGAAAATGTCATAAATGGTGGCCCCTGGTATGAAAAAGGTTGAAAACCACTGCTGTACACTCAATGTCAGTGTGTGTGCCATACTTGCCTATGCTGCTAGTGTGTGCCATGCCCCCACACGCACGTCTCTCTCTCTCACTCTCACTCACACACACACACACACACACACACACACACACACACACACACACACACACACACACACACACACACACACACACACACACACACACACACACACACACACACACACACACACACACACACATACATACACATACACATACACACACACACACACCACCACACACTTACACACATACACAAATGCTGAGGGAGATTGGGTCCTTGCTTCAGTTTCCCTTCCTCCCTCTCCCCAACCGCTCTCTCCTGAGAGGACCCAGTGTTGGGGGAAATCCTGTGGTTGCTCCGATTGTCATCTCAACTGTCTGGCGATGGAGTCTTCTCTGGTGTTAGAGTCTATATTCAGACTCCGAGTCATACCTCACTCTGTGCTTCCTCCCCCCTCACTTAACCAGCATGACGCATTAGCAACGCAGCAGCTCCCATAACCGGCCATGTCTTTGTTTCTATTCTATAACCACATGAACCCTATTCTGGGTATTGTCATAATAGGGCAGTGGTTTTCAACCTTTTTCATACCACGGCCCACTTTTTATTTAGAATTTGAGCCACGGACCACCATTTGATCGCATTTTAGCCCCACAGACCTCAGAACCATCTCTTTTGCTTTTTTCCACAATTCCAGGCTGGATTTCTGAGAAAACAAAACAGGCAAACATACAGATCAAAATGACCATTAATGTTCTACATTCTCTAGTTGTGTACTGTAGATTTCACACAATTCACATGATGAATATTTTAACTCTTGAGAGTGCTCTCAAAGAGTTGGATCTGGTTAACCAACTTTCCATCTAGCCTGGGGACCACCTGGAATCCTCTCACCAGTGGTCCCTGGACCACCTGTTGAAAACCCCTGAACTGGTGGCTCACAACACATCAACACATCGTAGATCTTGATTTGACAAGATTTGTTTTTACCAAAGAGATTTAGTATCTCTTTAGTAATGGGAGAGAAAAACAAGGCTGGCCAAGCACAGACCCCTGGTGTTCAGTGAAGTTTGAGTTAAAGTGGTTGACCACTTCCAATCCTGCCGTCCTTATTTTGGGCATGTCGTTATAGACCAAAACAACCTTATTTGTGCTGTGGCAATCTTGTTTTGGTAATTGTTGTCTGCTTGTTGTGATTCACTAGACCATTTTTCTCTCTTGTTAACTAGAGCATGAACCTTATTTGCTTCTATTCAACAGACAAAATAAGCGAAAGGATAGTGAATTGTGTATCAAATCCCCGTACCCGGTATTTATTTATTTTTTATTTTATTTTTTCAGTTACCGTCACATTACCTCAAACTGTCTAGAAGTCCCCTTTGTTTTTAGACTAGAACTAATACATAATATCTATTTGTATATTGTTGTCGTGGCGTCTATTCACAGTTTTCATTGTATGCAGACCTCATATCACTCACTTACTGCCTCCTATTAGCCACAACTCACAGCATTGTCTTAAATAATTGGTTTCCTTACTCATTAAGGGCGCACAAGATACAATACAAGGACACAAATATTTACAAGGTGCAGTACAGAATACAGTCAACAGATCCCGGACAAGTACCTAGTACCTATACACACCCATCAGGGGTACAAGTAATTACCATCGTCATCGCCAGATTTGCCGGCTACCAATAGTAGAAGAGACATCCCAAGTTGTTGCACACACACACGCACGCACGCACGCACGCACACTGAAGCTATACTCAACACTACAGATGGCACCAAAAGAAAATTCTTGGCTGAAACTGAATATAGAATATAGGAAACATATTTAACATCTGGTAACTTCAATAATAATCAAATAATAAAAACATTGATTCAGCAGTTTTGAATGCATTAATTGCATACACTATTACTCTATTTCAGGTAGTTGAGTGTAGAGAGACGTGAAAACGAAGGGCAGACAGTCATGCAAGACAAGTTGGGGGTTGGATTTGAACCTGGGGTCATTTCACTAACAAGGATAATGGTCTGTACACTAACTGTCTGAGCCACCAGCCACCGCAATAATTAGCTTTTCACATGGATTGCCCCCATGAACATTGAATTTACTGACATTTTGAGATAATTATCCTCCATATGTTTGAAATGGTTTTCAGCTCCTAGTCAGGATGTTCGACCTTAATTGTTTTGCTCAATATCCATCTGTTTGTCTAAGTGCCTGTATAACGTTGAAATCTTGAGAATTGCGGTTGAAACTCGACACAAATCACTGGTGCGTAGGGCATTGCTGTACTGAAACGATGCAAGTTGGAAGTGCTAGAGTTAGATGGATTACAACAGTATACACACAGTAAAAAATAGATAGTGGTTAACCCCAAATGAAGCCTGTGAATTATAGAGGTTACATTTTTTTTTAAGATTTGATTTCAAAAATTGTGTAAACATCCAAAGTTTCACAATAAAGTGCAGCTTTAGTCTATTATAACTTAACTGCCAGAGTTAGCGAGCCAAAGTGCCTTCAATCAAATCACACCCAACACCTAATTATATCACTTTGGCTTGGGGTGGCATGAAATACCACATAACCCCCATCCCCTTGTTTTGAACAGGGGTATTTGTCTGCACCTTACTGGAAGTGAGATAACAGGTAATCGGTGTCGGCAATCACCTGGACGTCTTGTGTCTCCACAGTCAAAACAAGGGCCTGTCCCATCGCAGCCCTACCTCACCACTAACTCAATCAGCTTATCGCTGAGGTCACTGTGCTGGTAACCCTTATCTGCTACTGACACTGTTGGCAGCTGTGGTGATGTGGTTCCCTTTGCCAAATAGAGAGAGTTTCCCCCCGCAGAGTGCAGGCGAAAATCAAGTGGCAAAGTGACTTGACAAAGTGACTTAATGCCATTTAACATCTTTAATCATTTTTGTCCTGATATCAGATTCTAGTTTCTGACACTAGATTCTAGTTTGACACTAGATTCTAGTTTCTGGTGCTAGATTCTAGTTTCAGACTCCAGATTCTAGTTTCCGACACTAGATTCTAGTTTTTCTGAGAGATCCATGTTCCTCTGTCAGTGATTCTCAACATATTTCATACCAAGGACCACCAGAATTATCTATATTTGGCTGTGGACTCCCATCTCAGAACATGTTCTAGGGATGGCAAGAGTTAAAAAAATGTTTGCTTCTGAAATAATATATTAAAAGATTTTGTGCCACATTTTGACGATTTTTCAAAAGTAGCAGACCTACAAGCACTCAGTGGCGCGCTATGAGCTTGTAGATCTGCTATTTTTTCAATTGTTTGGTGTTATGGGCTATCAGTGCCGAGGGGAAAGAATGCCACACAGAAGGCTTCTCAGAAATTCCCACATAATTGACAGTGATGATGATGGCGTCATTCGACGTACCCTCTATAGAGCGATGCTGCCCCGCCCCCCTTTTATCCTCACCTCAGGCTGTGCCCAGCCTATCTTTGGGAACATTTTCATATGGTTGGCACAGAATTATAAACCAGTTTTGATCAGATATAAAATATATATATCATTTTATTGGGGAGACATTTACATTTCTCTAAGATTCACTTGAATGATCTTCCACGTCGTGGCTCCCAGAAATCACTGCATTGGAAACGGCACTACTTTGCTGTTATTTCGCGGTACCACAAGCTCACAAATTTGTTGCATCGCACCCTTGTAGATTGGCTATTTTCAGTATTCGTCATACAGACTATAAAGGCATAGTCACGTCAAGAATGTACCTCACTGTTTTAGTATTACTGAGTCTGCTGCCCCCCCCCCCCCAAAAAAAAAAAAAAAAAAAAAACTAACAACAAAAGCTGGACTACTACTTCGGCCCTGCCCTTTTCTGTGTCTCGTCTCCCAGTCTCGCAGAGCAATTTTGCAATATCCTCCTCCACAGTTCCCTATGTAGCGTAATTCATTTTTCAGCGGCCACATGTGTCTTCTTAGTCCTGCTCAGAGCACGGAGGCAGGTCTCAACACGCCCAAGCCATAGCCAGATGCATATTTTCAGGATGCTTTTGGTTACAAGTCCCAGCACCGACACCTTTCTTCTGAAGGTTATAATTAGTAGCCGAGCTAGCCTTATCCAGCCGTGGGGACTGGTTGCGGCCTTGGAAGAAAGTCTGTAGTGTGTAGGACTGCAGTGTAAGGTGTGTAAGTGGACTATGCACCTATCTGTAGTAGGCTATCTGTAGGCTATATCTTTACATCTTTCTTTACGAGTGGGTAAGGCGTGACAAAGAATTTCTCCCACGTCTTTGTACCCCTGCAAACATGCGAGGCGAGTGACTAACAAATAAAAGTTGTGTTGAGTAAAGTTGCTGCAGCATTTCAGTCCCATCCATTTATTTTGGGCGCAGAAAGCGGTAATTTTGTGGTTGGTTCAGATTTTGGTGACGCTAGGCTGCCAATGATGTGTAACCTACATCATGGCCCTCCCTGGCCTACACATTACTATTACGTCTCTTTGGAAGTTCAGCTAGAGCAGCAGCCTCTTGCAATGGAAAAGTGGACATAAAACTGTCGCAGGAATTTGACTTATTTTCTTTTTTCCCCCAAGGACACAGCACTCCCTTAAATTATTGATGCGTAGATTTCCTGTTTTCTTGTCCGTTTTGCTCAGTATTTCCTGCTTTTTTGTCTTGTCTGATCTCAGCACGTGCGTGCGTGGCCACGTGCGCGCACAAAAGTTGCTCTCCATTTATACGTCATAGGTCAAAGCAAAGAGTTTAATGGCTCCTGTGTCCTTTGATAAGCCACCTGCTGCTAAAGTGAACAGTCTGCCTCCACTGACCACTGGTGCTAGAAAAAGCAACTGATGCAATTTCCTCTCCAGCCTCATTCTGGCTTCCTGTCTGTGATAAATGACGGCGTAACGGAACATAGTTCTCACTGATCTCACTGAGATTCAAAGTTCACTTCACGAATCACAACCAATTTTGGGCACAAATCTACCGATTAGTGTGTTTCACTATGCCATCTCCTCTTTTATACCTAGGCGTCAAACTTGGGTGTTAAGCATTAGTAATGGCAAATCATTTTGTTTTTTATTTTAAGTTGGTCTCATACAAGTACGAACACTGCAATGCAAATCTATCATACATGTATTATACATCTCTACCCGTGATGCTCGACACTGGGCTGTCTTACTTCCTGGACTACAACACCCATTATGCTTTGGTGCACTGTATCTCCTTGTGGATAGGGGGAGGGTTGTCTTACTAATAGAACATGCAGGTTAGTGTCGATGACATCAGAGTGCACCAGGCTGGTACTACATGATGAATTTCAAATCACTTCCCTTAGCTTTAACATGGTGAAAATACATCTTGATGATGTGATCATCTTGAAGATGTTTCACCGTGTTAGTGGTTTTCTTCAGGCCTCCATTTCTTGGGATCACAGAATGGGGGAACTTTTTTTTTATCATGTCCACCCAACACCTCGAAGGTACATCAATGACATACTAAAATGTTGAAAATGGGTGGAGCTCCCCTTTAAGTATTTCCATGCTATTTTAATGGTATTAGCTATTCTTATAAAACAAAACAGAATTTGCACGAAAAGAGAGCTGAAATGGTTTCTTCGTGTTGTTGTTTTTTTTGTTCGTCTTCTCTTCTGTGTGTCATTGTCCCTCTCCATGGTCCCCCTCACCAGCCCCAGGTCCTTCCTGTTGGCCCCAGCCTGGGCACACCTTGCTGGGTTGTTTCCCAGAGAATGAAAGGGTTGAGTTGAGCTTGAGTTACCGCTACCATGACACATATCGCTACAGGGAGCCTCCAGCCGGACACATCTTAACGCTGAATAGAGAGAGAACACCTGGGTCATCTGTAAAAGCAAATGCCACCCTTTTGTTTGTGTGTGTGTTTTTTTTCCTCCCAGTGAGAGCGCAGGGGGAGGGAGAGTGTGTTGGTGCGTGTCAATGTCAAGGTGATTTCCAATAGGGAGAACAGGTCTGCTCCTCCACCTTTGACCGAGTTAGTTAGAATCGATTAGCTTCTCAGCAGTTCTATTGGTACCTTTTTCGGTTCATCAAATAATTGAGAAGCTTGTTCTGTAATGTGTATAAATGGTATCAATACCATATTGTATTTGTTGTTGTTTGTTTATAATTCATTAAATTCAGTTAGCAATTAGCTTAAGTCCTATTTAATATTTTGTCTTAAAATAGTGTTGTGCAGCAATAGCAGAAATGGCATATTCTCGCAAAAGAAATACGTTTATTTTCAAGGTTAAAAATGTGGAGAGAGTGTTTTAGTTACTTTGGCGGCTCTGTCAAGTACGTGGTTGAAGTACCTTACTTATTTGATGCTTAGCATATATTCATGTTGTATGCTTTTTCCCCATATTTCAGAATCTGTTATTATATTTAATTATATTTTCTAATCAGTCGATTAAACTGATTAACGGTTGCACACCTAGCCTAAAATTCGGTTCCCATTCGTTCCAGGCCTTATTGCTGTCATCAGTTTATGTGTTTCTATTTAATCTCTCGAAACGAGTGACCCCAGAGGGGAATAAACCTCTGGCAAAGCTGTTCCTTCTGCTGGTTGTGGGGACATGATGATGTGCACCGAAAATTTATATAGACACTCTAATTGTCAGACAGACGGCATGAGAAAAGCCAGGATGAGTGAGGTCAGTGTGAAACCTGAGCAGTGGCATGTTTCATGGCTATGCAACAGAACTCTTATGACATGTTGGCGTGATATCAGGTCTCAAGCAGGTCCAGCCATATCTTCTTTTTTAAAATGTATGGGGTTTCATAATGTTTTAGTTAGAACGCCATAGTATTTTCTTTTTATGTTGTTGCTTTAACAGTTTTGTCAAAACACCACACACTGGTTCCCAAGCCTTTTTAGCCAAGCTCCCCCGTTAACCTCATCGTCCCATCTGCCCCCTCCCCCTCCCTCCACACCGAACATGGAAATATAAATTGCATACGCGATATAGAGACATATTTCCACATATTTATCCACATCTATGTGCTGAATATGGAATAAACTGTATGTAACTGCTGCTATCTCCCCCTTGCACATGTAAAATACCTACTCTAAAATTAGTTTTTTTCACTCTGGTCTTTGGGTGACTCCTCTTGCGTACCACCACATACTGGAAGTGGTACTAGTACCAGTGGTTTGGAACCTACGGTCTATAATACCGTTCACTTCACATTTTTCGGTTTGTTATAGTTTTATCTAGCACTTTATTGCCTTGTTGCACAACGTGCTACTTGTTACTTGTTGCTTGTTGTTTGTTTTGATTATTGCACTGCGCATGAGTGTGAAACGATATTTCACCCCTCTATATGTACTGGCATACGTTGTTGTGACAAAAAAAAAGCCCTGAATCTTGATATACTGTATATATGCAGCACAGGCTATATTCTGCATACTATACTTTCTATATACTTGAATATATTTAAAATATATCGATAGCACCATTAAAATATATCGATAGCGCCATTTTATCAGAAGGCACCTGTGCACCACAGTTTGGAAAACACTGTGCTAAAGCATTCTTACCCACTTTCAACTTCTTGTTACTTATTTTTGGTCATGCTAGAGGTGAACATTTTCACAAGTAAAAACAAAAGCAAGAGCAGATCTGTGCATCGTATGGTTATGCATTGTGACCTTTGTTTTTTAATAAATCTTGCTTATTGCCTGTGTTTTCTTCGTCACCATGCCTATCACACGGACACACAATGTCATGGCTGTGTGACTTTCTGCTTGCGTCACATCATGTCCCGTGTTGTAGTGGTACTTTTAGAAGTGAGGGGACGCCTCTTAAAGGGAAATTCCACCCATTTTATTATAGAAAAAAGGAAACTCATTAACATGGTGAAACACATCTTGATGATGTCATTAATATGTATTTCACCATGCCAATGTTTTTTTTTTCCTTTTGCCCCAAAAATATTTTAGAGAAGTGGGGGGACGCCGCCCCCCCGCGTCCCCCCTCCACTACACCCCTGATCATGTCCCCTCCTTCATCTCTACTCTGCTGTCTAATACAGTGGTTTTAAACCAGTGATCCAGCAGATCATTTTGATCTGTTTGTTTGCCAGCTTCCTCCAAAATCCAGCCTGGAATTGTGGACAAAAACAAAAGAAATCTTTAGTTTTGGGGTCTGTGGTGCTAAAATGTCATCAATTGGTGGTCTGTGGATCAAATTCTGAATAAACAGTGGGCCCTGGTATCAAAAAGGTGGAAAACCCCTGGTTTATATGAATAGATCTTGCTTATTGCCTGTGTTTTCTTCATTACCATGCCACGTCACGTGGACGCACAAATGTCATGGCTGTGTGACCTTTTGTGTGTGTTGCATGATGTCCCCTCCTTCATCTCTACTCTGCTGTCTAATCGAAACAAAACCAAAAATAGCTAAATATATTCTAAAATTAGCTTTTTAACTACATTACCCGATGGTGTGACGGTTCCCTGCTGTCCACATGTCGTCTTGTGACGACAGCATCCCCTGCTTGCAGCCTGACATGGCAGCCTGTGTCTTTGATGGCTGCCGGAGGCTGTGCTTGTAAAGTCATTTGTTCCATGGGAACAAGGAGCAAAGGTGTCTGCTGGCTGTAAAGAACAGCAGGTTTGCACAGCTGTCTTGTCTGTTTCACTGGTGGTCAACCTCCCAGCCTGTTGCAAGCCAGCTTACATTGTGAATGAAAACCACTTCTTATTCCTTTAAAACAGTGGTTTTCAACCTTTTTGATACTAGGGTCCACTATTTATTTGAATTTTTATTCATTTATTTGAGTCACAGACCACCTTTTGATCACATTTTAGCCCCACAGACCTCAAAACTAAAGATTTCTTTTGCTTTTGACCACAATACCAGGCTGGATTTGGGAAGCAAAATAGTCAAACAGAGATCAAAATTCTACATTATCTAGTTGTGTAGACTTGGGCTAATTCAGATGATCACTACTTTAACTCTTGAGAGTGTAAAATGAGGACCGCCTGGAACCCTCTCAAGGACCACTGGTGGTCCCCGGACGACTGGTTGAAAACCACTGCTTTAAGACAGTTATGTTTCAACATTTTTAACCCTTATGCTTAGTTCAACAATTTGAACTAAGTCATTTTTTTTTCTTCGCCTTATTGACTAGAGTAAGTTCACAACCCGTTGCAACCCGATGCCTTTTGAACTTGTGGTCCAGCTAGTTTCACTAAATGTTCACCCCCAGAATAGGGACATTAGAGTTCAAGTGGTTCAGATAGCAGAATTCCTTGGCAAAGTGTGTGAAACCCCCCGCCCCCCCGCTCATAATTCATTTTCAATTCACTAAACATTCATTCATGGAGAAAGGCATCCTCTACTGCTGGGTGCACGATACTGCTGTCATCTCACTTTTGTTTTGACAGTCACAGGCCATCGCCGTGACTGTTTGATTGGTATCAGGCCACTTCTGACAACAGCAGAGGAACATTCCAGCTCTCTGTGCATCTGTCATTCAGTGAAAAAGACACTCACTTGAAACACGCCAATATATCTGCTGATTGGGGGTTGTATTATTGACTATTGCGAGGCTTTTAAAATATTCTGCTGTCTGTCTTGAACAAAGTACATACACAAATGTGTTTGCAGAATCTGTGAAGCCAAAGGTACATTCTATATAGTCACTGCCACGCCTGCATAACATTTAATTGCCAGCTATATACTTATACTTAATTTAATTGGAACACAGGTTGTTGTTTTTTCTGATTTCCTGAAAAGTAACGTTTTTCGACATACAAGATTTCAACCAAAGACACAAGATATTCTGGCAGTAAAAAACAAAATAACAAATAATTAGAAGATGTATTGCAATCTATAATTTTTGGCCCGTACTATTTCAGAATCATTTAACACAACATCGGTCTGGCCCGGCTGTACTTCCAACACGTAAGCCCAGTTTCACACGCCACACAGCCAGGCTACTTTGATACCACTTCGTATTTATCTACAGTCGATATGTTTAAAAGGTTGTGTTGACACAGGGTTGTGTAAATCAACTTGTTTGCCATGTGGGTTGAGGCTGCTGATATGCCCGTCTGAAGGATCCTTTGATGTGAACAAGAACGCTTCCTGTACAGAAAGCAGAACCCGGGCCAAGTCTGGCGCTCCTCTGCCTTAGAACACCTTTTCTCACATTGTCTCGCCGAGCCCAGCAGCAGTCTTCAGGTTCAATGACTTACTGTTTAGCGTGGAGGTACCCTTTTCCGAAGGGAAAATATATTGTACAAAAACGTCATCTTTCACCCATCGTCACCCAGCATTTAATTAAATTATTGTACTTTGATAGCGTTTATCAACCTCACAGGATGTGGCCATCGCACCCTCGTTCATCCTGTTATTAAGATAGCAGACTCCACACTTTGTGACTGCCCTGAGCTGTGGACAGGGGTTGACACTAAGGTCTCTAAGGCACTTGCCTATCGGGCAAGTGCAAGTCAGGTTCTACTTGCCCTCAGCTCATGGTGACTTGCCCCCCAAAAATATATTGTAAATTTTTCAGATGTAACTCTTGAGAACGTAAAAATGAAACCTAATGGTCCCTTGCGGGTCCATTTGGTTTCATTTTTACACTCTCAAGAGTTAAAATTCATCATCTGAATTAGCCCAGGTCTACACAACTAGAGAATGTAGAAGATTAATGGTCATTTTGATGTGTATGTTAATTTGCCTGTTTTGTTTACCAAATCCAGCCTGGAATTGTGGACAGCTAGAAAGCAGGGAAAGACACAGAGGCAGAGTGCAATGACTGCCTTCAAGACAAATTTATCTTGTGTTGTGTTATAGTGCAGTAAGTTGCACACTTGCCCGATCGGGCAACCAGGTAGCAGTCTTCACTTGCCCCACCATTTTTGCCCCGGGCAAGCGGGCAAGTGTTAGTGTCAAGCCCTGGTGGAATATCGCTAGCAAAACAATGCTATGGGTGATTAGCATTATAATGATGTTTGACGACAGTCATTGCCAGTGGCGTTTAATGTAACTGTTATGATCTTGTGCTAATTATTTGAGGGTAAATTAATGATTGACAGGTCTGCATCAGCCATTACATTTCTTCAAATTGATTAATGTAGTTGGCAGGTGGAAGAGAACGCAATTGTTGCCCATCCTGTTGGCAACACATGACTTGGCTTTCACAAATTCACCTACTTTACTACGTGACTTAAAAAGTCTCTAGTCTAGTCTGTCCCACAAGTGGGCACAAAGCAGGCTGGGAGAGTTGACTTTTCCCGGCTATTACTCAGAGAAACTCCTGCATCAGGATGAGCCAGCAAGACAGCAGCTTGGTGGTGAGGCAGCTGGCAGGTCGGGAAATTGAGTTTAGTTAAAAAATTTATAGAGAGACGAGAGAGTAGAGAGAGAAATGAAAGGTACAGGATGTGGGAATATGTTTTCATAATTTTATGCAAATATTGAATAAATATGATGTATTTGTTTTTTTCTTACAGTCCCACTATTTAGCAGCGGGTACAATGTTGACCACCTCATTAACACATTTCCCAGACAACGTCCATCCATACGCTGTGGTTTGACCCAGTTTGTGTTTTGCCTTGTCTTAAGTCCACCCGCTGCTTTTTGGTTTGTTAATATTTTGGGCACATCCTGTTTGCGTGGTTGCCACAGCCTCCGACTCGCATTGTTCGGCTTTAAGGCCTCTCAGTGCGACCATGTCTGCCCTCTTATTAGTGTGACAGAGGAGAGACGGGGAAAGAACAGTAAAGAACAACACACTGTATGAGGAAGAGAGAGAAAGAGGGGGTGAGACAGACAGAGATGGAGGGGGGAAGAAAAAAGATAGAAGGGGTAGTTTGCGAGTTTGAAAAGGAACACGAGGGGTGATGATGGAAATGAACAGATGACAGCAGTGGGCGCTGTGAAGGAGACAGAAGGAGATAAAGGAGACATGCACGCGGGGACAACTTGAGGTCAGCATGGTGGATGTGGGGTTTGCGAGCAGATGGACGTGGCTTACAGTTATGTGTAGACGGAGGACGTCTCGTTGGGAATTCTGGAATTGCTGGTGCGCACTGTAGCATTAAAGCCAATTTAATGCTCCAACGCATGTTTACATTCCCTGTAAGCGATTCCCAACCCCCTACAATACAGAGTTTCCAGCTCTTATCAATGATTTAATAACATCTCCCTGATAGCTGACATACATCATACATGAGAGGACACATGTTGAGGGGGGTGGGGGTGCTCATGTTGCCATGTTTGTGTGTGTGTGTGTGTGTGTGTGTGTGTGTGTGTGTGTGTGTGTGTGTGTGTGTGTGTGTGTGTGTGTGTGTGTGTGTGTGTGTGTGTGTGTGTGTGTGTGTGTGTGTGTGTGTGTGTGTGTGAGATTTCTATTTTTTCGGAGGCTGACTGGTTCCCTGGTGAGATCGCCTCCCTTACACATCTGTTGGGAGAACCCCTGGCTGTGACATGAAGGGGCCCTGGTTCAATTTCCATCTGTAATTTGGGTAATTTAGTGAATGTTTTAAGCTACTAGCAGCTTTTTTTTGTTGTTGTTTTTTGAAGTGCCCGTCACAGTAAAACCCTCTGTATCCATTTAGCTCGGAGTGTAAAAGCTAAAAACGGGTCTGTGTGTGTAAGGGTCCATTTATACACTGTCAGTTAAAATTTATCCGGGGATTTTGCTGTGCGGTGCTTAGTCACTTTCCTTTTAGGGAGCGAGTGGGTTATTACAATCGTCCAGCCTTGATTTTCCTTTGATAACCTTGGTGTGCTATTTATTCAGCCTTCACTCAGTTGTGTTTAACCAGGCAGGAACACAGACACCTGCCATGGAAATAAGGTAGCTTTTGTTTAGGAGAGATGTATTTTTAGCTCCAAACATTGTCCATTTAAAAGGCCTGAAACTATTTTAAACTTAGTTTGGCTCACTTAATGCATTTCCCAGAAAGAAGATACAATACAATTTTGCTACTAACTAGTACGGTAGTAGTAGTAGTATTTCTATAGCATTTCCAGACTGCCTGCCTCCTGATATGTTTGGAAGAAATCATGAGCATAAATGAGTTTCAGATTTTCACAGAATGTTTCTAGATCAGTGATTTTCAATCAATGGGGGGTGTCATCAAATGGTGGTCCGTGGCTCAAATAAAAATGGTTGAAAAGCACTGTTCTAGCTGGATAAGGTTGCTGGGATCTGTCAGTTGGTAGTTGTTATTTGAATTGAATTAGAAAGTCATTGCGAACGAAGTCAGTGCGAAGATGAGAGCTTGTTTGAATCGGAGGGGCACAAACCACAATCAGGGCGAACACAGGCAAATACACAGGCATTATACATTCATGTCTAACACAGCTTAAGAACGATTATAGTTGATAGTCACTGTCCTAGTCGCTGAGCCTGGGTTGACTTGGCAGCGGGATTCCTGCTGACACAGTGGCATTATATGACTGACACTGACATCAGTCATTTTAAATTGGAAGAACAAGGCTCATGTAGCAGTAATTCTAGCAGCATATTTCCTACGAAGAAGTCGGGCAAAGCCAAGTTGTTTTTTGGTGAGGTATTCGTCCCGAAAAAAGAGCATAAGGGGGAAAAACACAGCAGCCTCGTACTCTCAAACCACGTGACCTCGTATGGAAATTACAAGCCGCTGAAAAATTTTGCGGGTTTGGATTCTGAGCTCCAAAAGAAGGGGGGGATGGAGGGGGGTGAAGGGGGGGGGGGGGGGGGCATGTGATCCAGAATTCCTGGAGGCTTTGTACATGTGAGTGACAAGTATTCATTGACCATGTGATGACGTTGGGGAATAAAGTCACCCGTAAGTTCCTTTATAGTCACGATTGGCCCTATATGACTCTTGCAGCTTCAGAAGCTATGGCCACACGTATGCACATTGCCATGATTTTCCAACGTAGGGTCTTCCCTCTTCCTTAGCTGGGAGGAGAACTCCCTGGCCCGCATACGAGGTGTGATAATTCCACCTCCTTCAGCAATCCTGCCATGGTCAGAGGGAGAGGAAGGCCATTCCGAGGTCTCTCTACACCCCAACTGTTAACTGGGAACCACTGATCTCCCCCAGTCTTTCTCTTTCTCTCTCTCTCTCTTTCTGTCTCGGTCTCTCTCTCCTGAAGGCGGCATTTTTGTGTCGTTACCTCACTGTGGTTGTAAATAATCCCCGTTATAGCTTCCAGATGTCGTCCGTCCCGCTCTGGAGCTGGAACTGGGTTGGGGTTGGAGTGCAGTACGGATGTAAGGGTTGGACACTTACTGTAAGTCCCGACTGCTGACTGGAGGGGCCTGGGAATGAGATGCTCTCCTCCTCTCCCTCCTCCTCTCCTCTCCCTCCCTCCCCTCTCTCTCTCTCTCTCTCTCTCTCTCTCTCTCTCTCTCTCTCTCTCTCTCTCTCTCTGTCTCTGTCCTTGTTTTACTCACATCACCTCCTAAAAGGTTCATAGAATATTTTCGATTTAATCTTCTGTCATCTCTTCTGCGCCAAAGAAGTCATTGACATCCATAGCTTAGCTCTCTCTCTCTCTCTGTCCCACTTCTCCTTCATTTCCCTCTCCTTCACAGCTCTTGCTTTCTCCCTTCCCCTCCTCTTCCTTGTTGCTACCTTAATTCTTAATTCATTTTCCCCCTCTATTTTGTACTCCGTTCCTCCCTCCCTCCCTCGCTCGCACGTCAGTTCCAGTGCTGCTGCTGTACTTGTTTCAAGCAGCGAGTGGAAAGCAAATATACTCTTGGCACATGTGGGTGCTTAGGAATGGGGTACCATGGGTTCCATCATACGTACAGCAGCTATTACTCACGCATAGTCTATACACACACTTGCACGCACATACACAAACGCATACAAGCCATACGTCTTGCATACACTACTCAGACATACAGTAACTAACTGGCACACACAGCATGCTTGGACGCATGTGTGTCTCTTTCTCACATGCATGTGTGCGCACACATTTCATAACCACACAAGTCCTATTTTTTGACTATACAAAAGCACTCTATCCTATCTTGTAATGCCATACTGTAAGCACACAACACAATGCATTGTGCTGTGTTATGAGCTTGCAGATCAGTTATTAGCACAATGCCAAAAACATGCACCCCAGGTAGAAAGTGGTTCAGTCATGTAACAACAACAACAACGGGCGCACGCACACACACGCGCACACACACACACACACACACACACACACACACACACACACACACACACACACACACACACACACACACACACACACACACACACACACACACTAACCCCCACCGCATGCATTTTTGCGCTATACTATCATACATGGGTGTGTGTGGTACGTGCCAGAGAGTCCGAAAGTGGCTGAGAAAGACACACCATGGAAATGGCCCAGGGTGATGCTTGGTCAGGAGGATCATTGAGCGTAATCATTTGGGGTCTACTTGCTAAGTGAACCCACTTGCCCGTCGTAACCGAGCTTCACACAAAAATGGCCGAGAGTTCTGTGCACGGCATGGAGTGAGATGGCTCTGATAACCACGCCGCTGTTTTGGGCCAAACCAGTCTGGCTGTGTGTGGATTAGCTGGCCTCACTCGTGTTTTTCCAGTTTCACTGCATCCTAGAGCACAGCTGTGTGTGTGTGTGTGTGTGTGTGTGTGTGTGTGTGTGTGTGTGTGTGTGTGTGTGTGTGTGTGTGTGTGCGTGCGCGTGTGCGTGTGCGTGCGCGCACATGCATGCATGAGTGTGAGCACACTACGAGTTAAATGAACGGAGGATTTTACCGTGTGTGAATTTTGCACATGGAAATTCTGTGCGTGTGTCTACTCAATAGAGCACAGCAGTGCATTTAGCTTTAAGTGACTGACATGTCATCTTGTTCCAATCTTTGGCTCTCCAGCGGTACGCATCACGTCCGTTTCAGTGCTTCTCTCTTCTCTCTCTCTCTCTCAACAAACACAAAGAGTCCCATAGTCACTTCCAAAAGCTCCCATTTCCACCTTCCAAAAGCATTGCCACAGGCTCGCGCCACGCCTCGACATAGCGACCGTTGCTATGTTTGGGGCCGGCTTGTATATTTTGATTGTCGATAGCTCTTTGTCAGAGAGTCGTAATGAAGGCCCGCGGTGTTGCAATCAATCTCGCTCGGCCATAAGAACGCACGCAGGCATTGTTCGCTGGGCTGCAAGTCTGTAAGACATGCAAGTGGAGACAGCTTTTGTTTGAGTAACACTGTTTTTATATATTGACCCAGCAGCGAATTGAAATATGCGTCTTGCAGGCCTTTTTTTCCCAAACACTCAGACAGAGACAGCTAAAGAGAGTGTACTGTATATCTCTTTCTCTCTCACACACTTAAAGTTATCTTAGAGACGACTTAATATTATCTATGTCAAATCTAGAAAAAGCATATTGTCTGTCGATATCAATCACTCAAAAATGCAATACATAGGTTTTGACCTATGTATTACCATACTGTGCATCATGTACAGTAAAGATAATCGTATACAGTATAGATAACAGTTTTCAGATATACGAATTGTGTCATGTATATATAACCACAATATAACTGTATAAAGTTAAATTGAAGTCAAATGCGGCAATTCGTATCATCCACAAAACTCCTGACGTCTCTGGGACGCATCTAAAAAAACCCTCCCTGCATCAAGTTCTTGTGCTACGACCTTCTGGCTTCAATAATATGATATGTGTAAAAGTCTCTGGACTGTGTCTTATCAGTGAAACTGTCAGTACTGTGCAAGAAATGCAAAAATTCTGTAGATCAGGGGGGGTGGTCACTTCTTTATGAGACTGGACTATTGAGGTGACCAATGGACTTGGTCCATTATCAGCCATTTCCTTTTATTCATTAAACATGTTGAATGTTTTGGGCAGTTTTCACTTTTGAGGATCAAGGGACACTAGATTGAAGTGTTTACAGTGACTTACGGTATTCTGTGCTTGTATTATACTACTAAATGGCTTATAAAATGACAAAGCATTTTATAGAAAGAGAGGGAGAGGCAGAGAGTTAGGTCAGTGTGTGTGCACGCGAGTCAGCATATCATGAGCATCTGTCTGCTATCTCGATACTGTAACATATGATTATGCTAATGTGTATCTACTCCGTGCGCATGCATCCCTGTGTTTGTGTGCTGTGTGCTGTGCCGTAGACGCGGCCCATCATGGCTTCCAAGGTTTGGAGATGAAAGGTCGTTTTGCATCTGCTGGGTTTATAGTTGAGCTCCTGAATCAGCACACAGCAGAGCTACTAATCAACAGGGAGAGCAAAGGGCTCTCTACTCTCTCAGGCCCCTTTTATCCCTGAGAACAGTGACGTGATAACAAGTCACTTTACACTCAGACACAGTCAAATCTACTCTCTTTGTTGGATCAATATTGTATTGTGTTTATGTGGCACTGGCAGGGAATTAGTTTTGGGCTATGTATCAGAAAACATGGCGTAGGCTATACTATACATTTTGTACTTCATATGCAAGTATATCATTGTAATAATAATAATAATATCTGGGACTTATATGGCGCTTTTCTAGATACTCAAAGTCGCCTTACATATGTGGAGGGGCAGGGTGAACAGAAAAGAAAAGACAACTTTATTAGAAATAAAAGCAATAAAACAATAAAAACAGGACAAGTAGCAAGTTTAGACGCTTCGGCTTCCAAAAGCACTTCTGAAGAGGTGGGTTTTTAATGCGTTTTTGAAGGTCTGGAGTGTGGGAGCATCGCGGATAACTTTAGGGAGTGCATTCCAGAGGGTGGGGGCGGCCACAGAGAAAGCCCTGTCACCCCAGGTTGTATCGACATTAATAAGTATGTTCCTTTGTACAAATCAGGTACGCAGGCAGAAACCAACTTGAGCATTGTGTAACTGTTAAAGGACATACAATAATATTTGTATATTACACAATATGCACGTTGACATTTGTAGATGCAATACATCAATATTTACAGATCGGCAGTTTCCTTACTTGAATTTCGGGGCAGCTCTAGACTATATAGCAGTGGTTTTCAACCTCATTCATACCAGGGCCCACTATTTATTCAGAATTTGAGCCACGGTCCACCATTTGAGGACATTCTAGCCCCCACAGACCCCAAAACTAAAGATTTCTTTTGCTTTTGTCCACAATTCCATCCTGCATTTCAGAAAACAAAACAGTGAAACATACAGATCAAATTGAGCATTAATTTTCTACATTCTTTAGTTGTGTAGATTTGGCTAATTCACACAATGAATATTTTAATTCTTGAGAGTGTAAACATGAAACCTGGAATCATCTCAGAGACCACTAGTGGTCCCTGGACCACCTGTTGAAAACCCCTGCTATATAGCATTCGTAGATTGTGGAATGGTTTAGTTTTGACACATGCGTGCAATGCGCACACTGAGTTTGAATTGAATTACACAGTCATGCACACAAGACCGTACAATGATCTGTTCACTATCTGTTAATTGATAATTGAGTATCGGTGCTTTGCCAGCCAGATAAATACCAGATATTTGTAATCACCATGGCGACCCAGTCAGTATATTCAATAACACAACATTGCCAGTGATTCTAGCCTCCCAGTGCTTATTCCTTACCAGATCAATTGACCTGGGTCACAATTCCCAATGGCACCAGCCTTTGTGCCTGATGTCACGCAATATATTGACCAGCTTCATTTTGGACTGATAGGAGAATAGGAAACTTACCAGTCATGGCCAAGATATTGGGCTGAATGCCTGTACTATTGTATCAGTTATTGCATTTCGTTAGGGTGAATACCATGTCCTGCACTGAGGCTACGTACAAGTTGAAGTACTGAAAACCCGCTGCTCACTATATCGTCGTGCTATGACTTGTAAACCAGATAATAGTAGATCTACAGGCACACGATGCAGTTTCACATCGCAACTAAGGCTTTTGGATCCCCTATTAGCATGTCTCTGTGGCTAACTAGCCTTATCCACGTTCAAATTGGATTTATAATACACAATTTTTCAAACATTTGATCATATTCGCAATGCTTTCATGAGATTCCAAGATTCCAAATTCAACATGTCGTGCTAGACTGTAGCAAATCATGTAAAACCTCTGACATTCTGGTTATTAATGATATTCTGGCCTACAAATAAATATGGCTGTAAATCTGTTTTGTGTTTTTAAAAGCCAAGAACACAGAGTACATGTCTAAACAACAAAATAATCCAATTCATTGCCATTATATGATGTACTATGCACTCATGTACCAAACAGTCTTTCTTCTCAGTCATTTTTAGTTTTGGTAAAAATCAGATAAAACTAGTGGAGCCTGCAGATAAAAGGCTACACCCCTGGCCACAACAAAAAGGTATCAATCTCATTCTCATAGGTTTGAATGTGTGTCGCTTGATATCGCCTCCAAAACAACTCTGCAATTCATGTGATAATGTACCATAAACAAAATGTAAAAATCTCTTGGAAAATGGTCACATTTCAGCAAAGAACAAGCAACCTCGCATAAGGAACTATAGCTTATATATACAGTA
Source organism: Benthosema pterotum (assembly GCA_039105355.1). NCBI lineage: Eukaryota > Metazoa > Chordata > Actinopteri > Myctophiformes > Myctophidae > Benthosema > Benthosema pterotum. Next base: position 39,109,144 of record CM076983.1, on the reverse strand, counting down.
TATATAAAGATGCATGGCCTCTGCTGTTTGGTGCATGTTTGGTGCTTGAATGAGTCATTAGATAATCTCCTAAATTCTAATTTTGTGTCATGCAGTAATATGCATGGTGTTCATTTAAATAGAAAGTAGAAATAGATCTATTTTCAAACATACTTAAATTAACTTGGAGCATTTTACGGTGCAGATTGACACAGCTGTGAGTTACCAAAGTCTGATATATTGCGCACCACTAACAGCTGATCTACAAGCTCACAACGTGTTTCCTCACAACGCAGCGTAAACGCGCAGATCGGCTATTTTCGGAGCTAGCCAACATCCTAACTGGTTACTGTACTTCCAGGCTCTTAAGCTGATGGTTTTCTCTCGTAAAGCCATTATTAAGCTGCTGGTGTCCTTTGGGATTACATAGGAGTGGGTGAAAAACCTGACCGCACGCTGTCTCCGTCTTGGCACTGACACTTTTTTGTTTGTTTGTAGGTTACAGTATTTAGCCTCATGATTACCTCACGAATGTCCTTTAATACGACATTATCAAACGACTCTCCTACGCACCTGATGCCAAAAAACACGCCATTGTGGAAAAAGGGCTCATTGTTCCAGGATTACAAGATGTAAAATTAAGTCAGCAAGCTCACTTTCCCGTGACAGGTGTTGCCACCATTCAGCCTACGCTCTGGGATCACTGAACTAGGGGTGTGTGTCTGTTTTTGTATGCGTGTGTCGGGGCGGATGTAACATGTCCATTTGGGGGGGGCAAGAGAACATGTTGGAGGGGCAAGAGAAAATGGTGAAGTCGCACCCATACCATTTTCGGTTACGGGACTTTTATTAGTCAAGTAAAGCATCAATAATAACATCAGTTGTTGTTGAAGTTGCAACAGACACGCAGCACGCATAAAGCTAAAGGTCTGACTCGGAGAGTTTTCTGTTTTCAATGATGAAATGCTGTTGGTTTAGTGGTGCCAAAATTGTAGTTAGTAGCAGTAGTAGTGTTTCAAATCATTTTAAATATAAGCACTTTAATTTGAAATCTGTCGGGTTGTTTTGCATGGCATCGTGTTTGGGGGCCAGACTGGGTATTTATTTAGGGGGGCATTGCCCCTCCATGCCCATGCCTAGATCCGCCCCTGGTATGTGTGTGTGTGTGTGTGTGTGTGTGTGTGTGTGTGTGTGGGGGGGGGGGGGGGGGGGGGGGGGGGGGGGGTGTTATGCCAGTGGAGGGCAGGGCAAACACACACTGTGGTCTCCATTTGTGCTCCTTCGGTGCATGACCTTGGCATGGCTAGGCCTGTTGTCACTTGCAGTGGGAGAGCACAGAACAGGCAAGAGAGGGGGAGAGAGAGGGGCGCAACAGATTGGAAGGAAGAGAGAGAGAGAGAGGAAAACAGGACAGGCAAAATGTGAGTAAGTGGGTGTCGGGGGGGGGGGGTTGGTTTGCTCTCAGTGGCCTGTTTGTTTTATATCTGCAGGCCCTTTCCCTTTTTCACAGCAGGAGAATGTCTTTTTCCTGAACTGCAGAGGTTTTGTGGAGTCATGGCAACCAGACAGTGCTAGAGTGATGATTGGCCGATGAGGGATTGCAGAAAGGTCCCGACTGCCAGCTATTGGCTGGCGGTCAGTTTCCCACACACGCACGCATACGCACGCACGCACACACACACACACTCACGCACGCACACACGCACACACAGGCTATGCCGTAGGCATGGAGAAAACAGATGTTTGGAAGGTCGATGGACATTGCTTCTTTTCTTAATCAGTTATTCAAGGGTGTAAGTAATCTTAATGTTTATTAGGCTCTGTCATTTTACTCTGTCATTTGTGTATATCTGCACTTCTATATGTACTGTTTTCTTTTCCCTGTTGGGACCCCCTCGAAAATGAGATGATGCATCTCAAGGGGCTATCCTTTCAATAAAGTTACAAAGTTAGGCCATGCATTTGGTAAAGGACATCAGTGATCTCTAATGCTGGAGCATTAGAGATCACTGCCCATCAGTTCATTATTTAAGTAATTATTATAAGAAATATGTTCCTGTGGATTCTACTTTGAATGGAAAAATGTTGAGAAATAGTTTTAAATGAATATTTCACTTTAAAAAAAGGTCATATCATCTACTCTAGCTCATGTGAAGCTCAGTTTTTACATTACTTTATTCAGTATTCAGATAATTGATTTTCATTTTAGATGCCCTGCATCTTCCAATACAAACCACTATAACTCCACACTCCAATTCAACCATGATGAATTCATCATGATATTGTCCTCCAATACGAGAGGAAGCCTTGCCTTTCATTCGTTTCAAGTAATTTCAAGTCTACACATCTAGAGAATGTAGAAGATTAATGTTCATTTTGATCTGTATGTTTGACTGTTTTGTTCCCCAAATCCAGCCTGGGATTGTGGGCAAAAGCAAAAGAAATCTTTAGTTTGGCGTCTGTGGGGCTAAAATATCATCAGATGGTGGTCCGTGGCTCAAATGCTGAATAAATGGTGGGCCCTGGTATCAAAAAGGTTGAAAGCTCCTGTTTTAGTCGATACTAGAATATGAAAAACAGAACTATCCCTTTAAATACAATGCTTTCCCCTTATCAATGCAGCCAATCAGCCTAACCAATCGGCTGACCTTGGTGAACCTGTAACCAATTCAGGTTATCTTAGGCGTGCTTGTGTCATGCAAAACCAGGAAGTGTGTGAAAGCCTCCCAACAAATGAGGGAAATGCTGAATTCATTGATGACAGAGATGCAATCTCTCTCATCTCCGCTTGGCTTTTGTGAGAGTGCCTGTGACTAACGTGCCCACCCAGGCTCTCGCACCACCCGTGACCTGAAAAGTGTGTTTTCATATAGACACACCACTGTTTTATCAGCCTGGGTTGGAACTGAGAACGGTGGGGTTGTTGGCAGGTTATCGCCCCTCTGATATTATATCCATGTTTTAGTTTCCTTCAGTATCCCCTGTATCCCAGAGCAAGAGTAGATTTCGGCCATTAGAATGTAGGTGAAATACTGCTCTCACGATAAAATCACTTGCAAAAATCATCATGTAGTCTTTTTTGGCAGGGTCACTATGTTTTATGGAAAACTTGAGAGTAATACGATAGGAAATCTATTACCTAAATCCTGACTTGGCCATTGAAGATGAAATGTTTTAAATGATTTTTTTTTCCTGATCTCTTGTTATTTTCTGGCAGTGTATTATCATTATAATTATTATTGCCATCTTTGAATCATTTTTTACCGTTGTATAGTCACAGTGACACCAGTTTATTAACCAATAATGTACCAATAAATAAAAAAATGGTCTGTGTGTGTGGGCCAGGACCAACAGTGTCTTAAACAACATTCTACGAACTTGACATAACTGTTCTAGTTTAGGGAACTTCCACCCATTTTCATTTTTTTCCTGAGAGGATACAAATGTGAATGTTCCATTTGTACCCTTTCAGGAAAAAAAGGGGTCTGAAAGAAAAATCATTAACATAGTGAAATACATGTTGATGATGTCATCAGATGTATTTCACCATGTTAATGATTCTTTTTTCAGACCTCCATTTTTAGGAAATACAGAATTGGGGGAACTTTTTATCATGTCCACACACCATCTCTAAGGTATATTAATGACATATTAAAATGTTGAAAATGCTTGGAGTTCCCCTTTTAACAAGAAATGCCTCTTGTGTACAAGATCTAAGTAAGATACTGTATAAGATGAGTATAAACCTGATCGTGGTTCTGAAGTTCCTTACGGTGAATTTAGGTAAAATCCTGACTGTGTCCTCTCCTTTCTTTCTTCTGCAGCGAAACCCTTCACCGCCAAGGTGAAGCAGATGCGTCTGCACAAGGAGGACTTCGAGATCCTCAAGGTGATTGGACGAGGAGCCTTTGGAGAGGTAATCTACTTCCTGGGTTTCATTTTTCTAACCAATGTTACCACAGAAACTTGGTAACACGACTCCAGAACAAATGATAACAATACGCCACATAGTTCATGCCAGGAGGCCACAGTCAGTCCCTCCCTTTTGCCTTCTCCTCCTGAACTCACTAAACCAGCCACACATAGGCGACATGGCAGAGAGAATCTCATAGTTGTTGCATTACAGGCAATTTAATTGTTTTGACATGATGAGAATTGGCTTTCCCTGAGATGTATTATGTGATATGACGGGTTCATAACCCTGTCATGAAAATGCAGTTTCATTTCCGTCTCCTCATTTAAAACATGCTCTTGGAGCAATTGAGCAAACATTGAGGCTGGTCTGATGCTTTCTCTAGTCTGCATGCAGTATTTCGCACCATACTTGCATTGCATTCAAATTCTGATAGCAAATTATCGATAGACTGTACCATTGCAGCTCTTAGTGCCACTGCCACGGTCAATTCTAACCACTCACACCCTATATACATTATTGACTGGGGGTCCCCAGAGGTATATCCTCAGCCCACTCCTTTTAAACCTCTTTGCACGTTAAAAAAAAATGTTTTTCACAGAATGTTCACTTTTATGGCATGCCCAGAATCGGGACAATAGGGCTCATGTAGCCTTTTCACTTCAGTGGTTTCATTTCTCTTTAATAACACGCTATTATGACATCATCAAGTGAAAGTAGCTTTCAAGTTATCATTTATAAAATGCACAGCATGTACTAGGAACCCGTTAGTCTTGTTTGTTTACTTTTCTTGAATGACCGCAATGCCCTATTTTTTTCTTCTTCTTTTTTTTTTCCTCTGGGACCCCATGCAATGGCTTGGTGGGCCACAAGTGCTTTGCAGACCCCAAGTTGAACCCCATGGCTCCGGTGGTCCCCCCCCCCCTCCGTCCGCATTCCAGCTGCAACTAGTATTAGTCTCGAGGCTTGAGCACCATGAGCATGATCCTACTTGTATGTCTGACTGAGTTAAACTTCATAAGCCCCCCCCCCTACCCTCCCCATTCACACTCTCATTACCCCAGGAAGAGAAATGAATTGGAGTGCAACTGAAACCATCTCCGCATTTAGTTTTCTTCTTTTCTTTTTCTTCTTTTTCACCCCTTCACTGACTGCCCACAGGGAGGTTGAAAATACTGTTGTCACACCGGGTTTCAGCGGAGTGATGTCAGCGCTGGGGAATGTTGGAGGGACAAGTAGTCATGGTGCTCAGCCAAGTCTCTTACCTCAGAGCGGTGTATGCTTACATAACACCGGTGTCCAGGAAGCACCCCCTTGTGTCTCCAGTCTTTATCCTTTCCACTCCAGTTTCATTTCCAGCCTCTCGTATTAGCTGTCGGTTCACGTCGTCCACAGAATGTGTTTGTTTCCACAAACGCTTCGTTGTCGGTTGTCGTGCAGCACGGCACGGCGCTTGACTAACCTATCGTCGCTTTGTCACGCGGAAAACTCTCGTCAAGTCCGAAATGGTTGCTTTTCCATAAATTGAAAACGGAACCTGTGTGTGCCAATGGTCCCAAAGTAGTTATTATTATTCACTTAAGCTCCAGTTAATGCTTTTTTGGTATGTCCTTATATGCACCGTATCTATCAAACCTAGAACAAATGCACAAGCTCACAATGCGTTGCTCGTTCTAGCACAGCGACACGACGCAACATTGTTTTAGAAATACATTTCAAATAGGGCATTCATTTACTGCAGTGGTTTTCAACCAGTGGTCCGAGGACCACCACCAGTGGTCCCTGAGAGGATTCCAGGTTGGTCCCCAGCTAAATAATAGATAGTTGATAACCAAATGCCCCCTTATAGATCTGTAACTCTTGAGTGTAAAATGGTACCAAATGAACCCGTAAGGGCCCGTTTAGTACCATTTTACACTCAAGAGTTAAATTATATTTTCAAGAATCTACACAATTGTAGATGTAGAAGAGTTGTTATTTTGACCAACGTTTTGACAGTTATCTCCCCTAAATTGTGAACACAGACTTGAAAATCCTTAGTTTTTGGGTCAGAGAGACTCAACTCAACATCAAATGGTGGTTCCGTGGCTCAAATGCTGAATAAATAGTGGGACCCTGGTATGAAAAAAGTTGAAAACCACTGTTTTACTCTATGAGAAAACCTGACAAGATGATACATGGAGTAGGGATGCAGGGTTTCTGCCAGGCAGGGCAGCATGCAACATGCATTGGAAACAGGAGGAAAACGTTTGACGCCAGGCACTGACTTCATGTTGGACAGTTTTGGCTACGGCTTCTCTTCCACTAGCCAATTTTGGCATGTTCCCAAACATCACTTTGAAGTTCCATTCTATTCCAAGTCAATCAACCAACCAGCTAAAATAACCCATCAATTAGCCTGGCGAAATTGTGAAAGGGGCCATTGTAGCAAGTCGATTTCCTACTGGGATTATGAAACGCTGAAATATATGGAAGGCCTGCGGGGAATAGACCTGTTTTTTCCATCCAGTTCCTTATAAGTACACCCTTTGGATCCACAAGTCTTTTTTTTGCCGGACGTGGAAAGATAAAAGCCTCATAGCCTAGTCGGTGGTGTATATTACATGATGGTGTGAGACTGCCGTGGATTTGTAGCATTTACAGACTCAAGAACACAAACACAGACTAGTACACCTTATTTTCGCATGACACATACCTGAAAGGGCACACAGTCATTTTCATGCAGCAGTGGCGTTTCTAAGCAATTTGGAGCCCCAGGCAAGATTTTCCCTGGAACCAGGGAAAATCTCCTGTGACATGATCATACCTATCACAGGCACAGTAAAATGGCGCCCCCAAAGGATAAAAATAGGAACTATTTTTAAACTAAAGAACATATAATGTGTTTTAAATGTCCAATTCTAGTTATAGAGGACATGTACTGTATAATGCATATATTTATCCATATGAGGCTTATTAAGCTGGGATCCTTTTAAAGCATGTTTGATGGTCGCCCCGGTGCCCCCCCTCCCCTCATGGCGCCCCAGGCAACTGCCTAGTCTGCCTAATGGCAAAAACTCCCCTGTCATGCAGTCATATACTGAGTTGATGATTCTCATGAAACACGCATACATGCACAAGTACACTGGACTATTGGAACCCTGGCCAATGTTCCAATTGTTCCAGGCCCTGCTGGCTTCGGCAAGGCTTCGTCTTTTTTTTTTTCTTCTTTTTTTATTTTTTACTGGGCTTCAGTTTCACACCGTCTGGGTGAACCGCACCAAGGTGCCCCGGTGGCATGTCCCAGAGGTGTCCGGCGGGAAGCGGTTGACGGGGTTTCCACTAAAGCCCTGAAATATGCAATGTCGTCATTTGTGGAAAGAGTTCCGATAGAATCGGCGCACAGTGCCTGTCGTTCGCTGAAGGTTATCTGCCCCTAAGATCTCCTTTCCCAGAGCTGTACCCTGTGAAGAGGAATCACGGCAAGGGGGAGAGAGACAGAGGGACAGAAGACATGGAGAAAAACGTGAAATAAAGCGAGATGGAGGTTCTACAGAGCACACTGCAGTGTTCCACTGGCTATATGCCTCTGTTTAGTGAATGGTTCGTGTTGTTACGGCTCACCATGTAGTCCTATGCCACCATGGCAATGTCCCTGTGCCCGTTTTGGGTGTTGCCATTATGCGTTTCATACGTAACTAACGCAATTAGTTTTGGGGCTGCTCGACAGGCAACGTGACCGTCACATGGGTCCATTATTCATTCACATGATGGGGACGACTTGTACTGGTGCAATGTATGCCATTCACATCGGATGCTAGTATTCTAATTGAATGACGATGGATCTACAGTAGGCAACTGTCTTGAGCATCGCCTGAGATCAGTTTCTTTCACTTAATGCTTGCATTCCAGAGTGGTGAAGTGTTTCTGTTTTATAGTGGGGTTATAGCAGCGGCGGCCAGTTGACCTTGTATCGGATCAACGAAAACGGAGAATAGATACTTTCTTTGGGAAGGTCCTTTGAAGATTAGAGACCCAGCTGTGTGACCGCATGCAGTCGCCTTTGTGAGGACAAGACTGCACGTGCACTAGGGCTGGGCAATTAACAAAAAATATAGCAAAATATTTAGAACCAATAACAGACGGATAATTGTTATATTACACAATCGTTTTCTTATCTCGACCAATGATCAACTAAATCAGTGGTTTTCAATTATTGGTCCGGGGACCACCCTTGAAAGGGTTCCAGCTGGTCCCCAGCTAAATGATGGAATGTTGGTTAGCCAGATGTAACTCTTGACAGCGTAAACATGCACGTCCAAATGGACGCTTTCGCGTCCATTTGTTTCATGTTTACGCTGTTAAAATATTATCTGAATTAACCCACTCATCTGAATTAACACACTTACTTAAGAAGTGTACATAATTGGAGAATGTAGAAGACCAATGGTGAGTTTGATGTTTGCCTGTTTTGTTTGTGAAATCCAGCCTGGAATTGTGGGGAAAAAAAACAAAGGAATCTTTAGTTTTGAGATCTGTGGGGCTAAAATATCATCAAATGGTGGTCCGTGGCAAAAATGCTGAATAAATAGTGGGCCCTGGTATCAAAAAGGTTGAAAACCACTGAACTAAATTGATCAGTCAAAATGGCGGCGTACAAAAAAACCCACATCTGATTTACAATCTAACAACGAGGCACGTCGTCGTGACACGTTGTGAACTAGTGCTATTTTCACTAATAATCAGGGCACAACACACACCGTGCAGCGATGGGCAAATGTATACAAACGGGGCAAGAGATGGACGGGGACGCTGAGCAAGGAAAATACTTCCACATGAGAGAGCCTCCCAGAGTGCAGCATGTTTAGTTTTCATCCTGCCCTTGTCAGCAGCAGCCGGGAGAGAAGCGGTGGCGTTCATGATGCGGCAGAGATCTCCTGACCAATGTGTTAATTGGTTTCCTCTCCTGCTCCAAATCTTAGCTTGTCACTTTGTGTGAGCCTTGTCTATTTTCAGAGAGACTGAGAGAGAGTTGGTACTGGTGACGCACCCTGGTCAGTGAAGTATGGCTAACCCCTTCTGTATGGCTTGTACAACTGCTGTTTTTTGGGGGGGAGAAATCATGAAAACGCAGCACAAATCTTTGAATATTATATATTATTTCAGAGCAAACGTTTTCTCAGGTCAACATGGATTAAGTCAGTGGTTTTCAACCGTTTTGATACCAGGCATGACTATTTATTCAGCATTTGAGCCACGGACCACCATTTGATGACATTTTCACCACAGACCCAAAACTAAAACTAGATGTTCCCCCCAAAAAAGCAAGCAAACATACAGTAAATCAAAATAACCTTTCTTTTACATTGTGTAGACTTCTTAATTAAGTGGGCTAATTCAGATTATGAATATTTTAACTCTTGACAGTGTAAACATGAAACTTTTAAGGGTACATTTGGTTTCATGTTCGGTTTAATTTTGTTGGTTAAATAATGTTTGGTTTCATTTTTGGCTTAATCCCTACAAGAGTTATATCTGGTTAACCAACTTTCCATCTGGTTAACCAACTTAGCTGGGACCACCTGGAACCCTCTCAAGGACCACTCGTGGTCCCTGGACCGCTGGTTGAAAACCCCTGGACTAAGTGCTTAACTCTTCTTGATGCTTAATAAAGGGTAAATGGTCACTGCTTTTCCAAAACAGCAGGACAACGGGGCTTGACAGACATTGATTATTATATTGTCCATGTTTGGCAAATCTGTCGCCTGCTGGCCACTTTGGCCGGTTGCCAAAGTGTGCACGGCTCAGCCTGTCTTTCCTATTCGCCATTTTAGCAGTGGAGAAATGAGATTGACTGTTCTAACCAAACTAGTCCTTGAGCCTATTCTGGGCATGTCATAATAGGTGAACGGTTGCCCATCTACTACTTCACAAACATTTGTGATGCTTTGTGAGCTTGGAGCTTCGTAAACTGGTTATTTCCGGTGAGGAGGGACAAAAGAAAGGGACCGACTTAAGTATAGATCCCTTGGGCACCCCATTCAATGAAGCATGTATGCATTTAAGCGTTTATTTAATGCAAACTACCAACTTCTATGTCTGAATAACAAAATGACCCCAAAGCTTACCCTCCAAATATTCGCTCCTTAGCGGGCTTAGTTTTAATTATGTTGGAAACACGCATTGTAACAAATAAATGATACCTTTTGAAGAGTGTTAAAATGATTTTATGCTCTCAAGAGTTAAATTGTATTTAAACATCTAAAATACTTACATGTTCAAAAATCTACACATTCAGAAAATGTAGAAGAATTGTTATTATGACAACATTTTGCCAGTTATCTCTCCTAAATTGTGGACACAAACTTGGAAATCCTTAGTTTTGGGTCAGAAAAACTAAACTCAACATCAAATGGTGGTCGGTGGCTAAAATGCAGAATAAATAGTGGGCCCTGGTATCAAAAAGGTTGAAAACCTGAAAACCACTGAATTAGCCGATTCGCCAAAAACCTTGGCTAACGCTAGGCAGCGGCTGCTTTGTGCCAATGCTGTGACGTTATGTGACGTCACTCGTCCCTCACATTCTGACCTCCAGGGGGAGCTCCAGCATCCCAACTATACGCACAACTCCACGTCGCCTCGTTTATTCACATGCATTTGTTCCGCGTTCGTCTGTCAACCCGTGTCGATAGCATCAAAACCGACCTTTAGGACCCCCGGTCATGAAAACCAGCAAAAAAATGAGGGGGGGGTGACTCTGACGGAAACGACGAATAGTAGAGAAAGAAGAATGGAGCGCAGAAAGAAAGGGGAGATGGAGAGAAGGACAAAAACACAACGTTGTTGCCAAGAACACGCTGCTCCACCTCTTGTCCTCTCTCTCTGCCCCTGTTCCTCCTCCTCCTCAGAGTGATCGCTGGGGGAAATCCAAACAGTGGAGGAATGTTATCATTGTATTGCATTAGCTGCATTCCCTGGCTCATTTAATAGACTGCAGGCTCCCCTCTTATATGGACCACTCGCCTGTTTTCACTGCTTGACGGAGAGAGAGGGGGAGATAGAGAGACAGTGTTTACATATTTCTGCCTGTGTGTGTGTCTGCATACTTGTGTGTGTGTGTGTGTGTGTGTGCGCGCGCGCATGTGTGTGTGTTTTGCAATTAACTGGGTTTTGCATGAGCATATGTAATGTGTATCGTATGTGCGTGCAAATTTCTGCATAGTGTCCTCTATGTCAGTGGTTCTCTCAACTGGTGGTCCAGGTGGTCCCCAGCTAAGTTGACTAACTAACTCTTAAGAGCGTAAAAATGAAACCAAATGGACCCGCAAGGGTCCATTTGGTTTCCTTTTTACGCTTTTAGGAGTTAGTTATCTGAATTAGCCCAATTCTACACAACTAGAGAATGTAGGGAATGTCATTTTTGTTTCCCCAAATCCAGCCTGGTATTGTGGACAAGAGCAAAAGAAATCTGTAGTTTTGGGGTCTGTGTTGGCTAAAATGTCCTCAATTGGTAGTCGGTGGCTCAATGGCTGAATAAATAGTGGGCCCTGGTATCAAAATGGTTGAAAACCCCTGTTCTATGTAAGGGGGAGAGAGAGAGAGAAAGAGCTCCTCTCTTCCTAGTCATAAGTTCATAACCCTAACTTCCTTGACGGTGGGTTATGACCTAGCAGGTCATATTTGCATGACCCCTTCTTCTCAGCAGCTCTTCGGACAAAGGTGATCAGTGAAAGGGGTTTCTTTTCAGTCACAACAAGTGTGCTACAAAACATGACAAATTTAATCCGCTCTTGTCCAATAAACTCGGCTCTATTGTACTCTAGCTATGTTTGCGCATTGGCTAACATGAGTAGATAAACAAAAAAAGCACGAGGAACTGTTATCTAAAAAGAAAACGCAAAAAAAACACCCAGAGACTTTTGGTCGATGCATACACTACTGTGTACAGTGTAAATATGCTTCAGGCCTCCCACGTTGTTTTTAGGACGACCGCAGCACATCACAGGAACTCACCCACAAGAAAAGGTTCTCCATGGCTCCTAAAGGGGCTCCATATGGGAATGTTCCATCATGTGTTTGTACTGTATGCCAGTCAGCACGCAGAGATGGAATAGTAGCATGTGTGTCAGGCACGGATGTAACATTTTCCAATTATGGGGGGGCAGGAGAAAATGGTATGGGACTATGGGTGCGGCTTCATCGCCCGTGTCCCTCTGCGCCACGGCGATAGCACTTACGGTTACAGGACTTTTATTAGGCCAGTAAGCATCAATAATAACATCAGATGTTGTTGAAGTTGCTCAGGAATGCTGCATGCATAAAGCTAAAGGTCTGACTTAGAGTTTTCTGTTTTGAATGATAAAACGGTGCCACAATTGCAGTTAGCTAGTAGTAGTAGTGGTGTTCTAATCGTTTTAAATACAAGTTTCATGTTTGGTGTCAGGGGGGCATCGTCCCCCATGGCCATGCCTAGATCCGGCAAGTGTGTGTGTGTGTGTGTGCGCGCGCACGCACGCCTACGTCTTGTGCATGCATATACAGTATGCATCTATGCACAAATGCACGTGTATGCGTGAGCATGTGTAAGAGGATCCAGGTGGTGTGTGTCTGTCAGCTTTCGGGGTCGACACCTCGGTGTCCGAGGTCACTTCCTGTCCCTCCTTTCTCCTTCCTCTCGTCCGCCTCCTCCTCTCCTCCTATCCTCCTCCTGTCCTCCTTTGGTCCTTTCTTTTACCGTCGTTCCTTTTCATCTTCCATTCTCTTCTGCTCATCTCCTCTCTGCCGGTCACACATTTGCTGTGTATCAGCATCTGTTAATGTGTTTCATACTGTAAAACACATAGTGGTAGCAGTGCCATTCTGCAGTGCTAACTGCATTTCCCTTGTGAGAACAATATTGTATTTTTTTAAGTGGTGCAACCACTTCCTCAGACGGCTTTGTGCCTGGGTCCTTGTGAGCACCAAAAGGCCAGGTCTGCTATTATAAGCTACTTTGGACTCGTTTAGAGTTTATTTTAGATGTATTGTGTGGTCCTTGAAATGAAAAATGTTTTGAGAAACCGCAGCTCTAAACCAACACTGGACAATGATGTTTGACAGTCAGCAACAACAACAGGCTTTTCAGATTTTTCCCCCCCCTCATTGCTTGTTTCTTTCTCGTGGTCCCCAAAAATGTGGCAACGCTGGCCATGTTACCAGAGCAGTGGCCACACCCCATCTGCAGACCTCTGGGGTTGTATTTTCTGTTGTAGTCACTGAATGGCAGCACGCAGAGCTCCTCCATGTGGAATGACTGACAGCTGACCGGTGTGTGCACACGCATGGCATGTGTACTATGGGCCGGCATGTCATCATGACAGGGGACGGGTAGCCTCGGCAACCAGGCTTTCATTTTAATTTGCGTTGCGCGAAAACGGAAAGCCTGGACTAATTTGTTAACCACAGTGGACTAGAAGTGGGAGTCAACCTTTCGGGGTGCCGTCGCACCCCGAAATGCAGTGATGTAGCACAGCAGTAGAGGGGCGGGTGGAGGGGCCGGGGATGACAACCCATCGGTGAGATCAAATCAGATCAGCTCATCTCAATCCAGCCTGGAATTGTGGACAAAAGCAAAATAAAATTAAAATCTTTTGTTTTGGGCTCTGTGGGGCTAAAATGTCATCAGATGGTGGTCTGTGGCTCGAATTCTGAATAAAAAGTGTGCTCTGGTATGAAGAAAGTTGAAAACCACTGGTGTAGAGTAGACTGTAATGGATGGGGGCAGACCCATACTGTAGTGCTGCACAGAGTTGCACCAGTTATTTCACACGGGTGTCATTTTTATCTTTTCATCTGTCTGTCTGAACTGGAAGAATCTGGATGGACAAAATAAATAGAGACACATTTTATGATATTATGATATTCTCACTCTCTCTCCAGATTATAATTGCATGCGTATATTAAGTATGCCTTTTTCCTCCATGGTTTAAACATAAAAACAATGTGTGTTTTCCCAGGTTGCAGTGGTGAAGGTGAAGAATGCAGACAAGGTATTCGCCATGAAGATTCTCAACAAATGGGAGATGTTGAAGAGAGCAGAGGTGAGGCTCTCCGCTGTGTGTGTGTGTGTGTGCGTGTGTGTGTGCGTGCGTGCGTGCGTGCGTGCGTGCGTGCTTTGTCAGTTCTCAAATTGCTCAGAACAAGTTGCAATGTGCTGCGTTGTGAGCTCGTGAAGCTGCAATTTCCACAAAACGCTTTGCCTACGATGACATTAACGTCAGGGTTGATGTGATTAGAGAAAGCAGTCTCTTTTTAAACATGCAGGGTTTAAAAAGGTTGACGAGCTCTTTGTGTGATTTGTGCCATCGAGGGAAATGTCTGCCTCACGCGCGGCCTCCATTAACTCAACTCCTGGGTCACATGCAGTCATTGCAGTGTGTGACAGATGTCATTGTTGGCCTCCAATGCATGTTTTTCTCATTGACCTCCGTGTGACAGTCGGTAAGACATTCCTATTGGTCCCCTGGGTTCTCCGTCTTCATGGCTCATATCTCATTGGGCATAACTACTGTGTGTGTGTGTGTGTGTGTGAGGGGGGGGGGGGGCGGTTGGGGCACACAAACCTGGACATGGGAAACGACAGAACAAAAAGTTAAAAAGCTAAAAAAAAAAAAAAAAAAAAAAAAAAAAAAAAAAAAAGAGCAAACCATGTGCCCCTTTAGTGGAGGTTTACTGTATGTTTATGCAACATTAGTAGATATTATCTGTGCTGTGTTTTTATAAACGGAACATCCGTTTATCCCAGGATGGTCATAGTTTGATTTACTGGCCAGTGGCTCAGGGGTAGAGTTGGCTGGTATGGCAGAGCAGCCAGAAGCAGTGAGGTTTCCGGTTCAATCTCCCCCGGAGTTAGCGTCGAAGTGTCCATGAGCAAGCACTCTGAACCGTTAATTGCTCCCGATGTGCAGGTTGGTCCATTTGGTTTCCTCTGCCATCCGTGTTTGATTTTGTAAATTCGAAGCTACATAGAGTGCTACATAAATGCACAAATTGGATAGGTGGAAGCAGTAGTAGAAGCAGTAGTCATCAACATTTTTCATACCAGGGCCCACTATTTATTCTGCATTTTAGACACAGTCCAGATTTGATGTTTAGTGTAGACTCGCGGACCCAAAACTAAGGATTCTCAAGTTTGTGTCCACAATTTAGGAGAGATAAACTAGCAAAACATTGGTCAATAATATTTGTTCTGCATTTTCTAAATCTGGTCAAGAATAACACTTTTTCCTGCATTTTCTAAATCTGTACATTCTTGACAATTAACTAATTCAAAAGTTTAAATATAATTGGTCCTATAACGGTCCAATTGGTTACCACCACCTGGACCACACAGAATCCTCTCAGGAACCACTGGTGGTCCCTTGACCATCTCTTGAAAACCCCTGCTTTAGAGTTGTACTATGTTACCTGGACTCTATTTGGACAAAGTGGTGCATCATAAAGCTGATATCATCTGCTATGAAGTGTAGTGTTAACCACTTTAAACCTAGCAACCTAATTACTAAATAATAATAAATGGCAAAAATAGCTGATCTGCAGGGGCACACCATGTTTCTTTGTGAGGCTCTAGATTGGCATTTTTTGCTCAACACTTGAATTGAAAGAAAAACGACTTCAGTGATTTTAAGGCAAAGTGTCCCAGTGCCTCTACCCAGTCTGACTGACTTTCATCGTTAAATGTTTTAAAGTGTGTCATTTGTTCTGTTCCTTTTCAGACGGCGTGTTTTCGGGAGGAAAGGGACGTGCTGGTGAACGGCGACAGCCAGTGGATAACCACCCTTCACTACGCCTTCCAGGATGACAACTTTCTGGTGAGATGGATGGACTCGTGGATTAGATCAAATTAGATAAAGTTCTCAGTCGCCACTTATTTCAGTCATTTGGTGTCATACACTGAAAATCTACTAGGCAAGCTTACATTGCCTTTTTGGTCATTATTGTGTTTAAAGGTAGGGGAAGTGATTTCACTTTTGTCAGATATCACCCCCCCCCCCCCCCCCCCCCCCCCCCCCCCCCCCCCCAAAAAAAAAAAAAAAAAAATCTGTTAAAATGCTCTATTATAAGGTGTGCAGACCATATATGGAGTTTCCCCCTCACCCACGTTAACAGAGGAGCTAATAAAAGTTCCACAGGTGGAGGGTGAATTCTCCTCCAATCAGGATCGAGCAGCAGGTTCACATAGTGTAGCTACTCTAGGGCGCCCCTAGTGCACCAGGCTGGTACTACACGATGATTTCAAATCACTTACCCTACCTTTAACTTCTCTAACAGATTTTTCACGCATTTTGGCGTGATTGTTTATTTTTCTATCTGCTCATCACACAGAGTGTTGTACTTTTTCTTATTCATAAGCATAGATTAACTTGCTGGCCTCCATCTCATATATAAGGTATTTTAATGGTTGACGTGACTACAAACCCCCCCAAAACACCTCACACACTTCACAACTATAATAGATAAATGATACGACTTTAAATGCATTTATCTCTGAATGAGCCCTGGAAACAGTGAAATGTGAAAATACACCCATCATCAACTCATCTTATTTTTTCCCTTAAAGTAGACAACTTGAGCTGTCTTTGGATATAATTGATTTGCACAAATCCACAACAGTCAATTTGTTGTGAATGTTCTATAAGTTATTTAGTTATCATTGAACCTAACCCAATACTAACACCTATTACACTGTAGAGTTGGTCAATAGAACACAGAGTACATGCAACCATGCATGTGAATGTCAAGCCTCAGACTGCTCCATTATACGTCAGAGCAGTGTGTTTTGCCATCCCATTACCAGTTAAGTTGGTTAACCAGTTGTAACTCTTGAGAACGTAAAAATGAAACCAAATGGACCCTTGCGGGTCCATTTGGTTTCATTTTTACGCTCTCAAGAGTTAAGCTTTATCATCTTAATTAGCCCAGGTCTACACAACTAGAGAATGTAGAAGATTAGGTCATTTTGATGTGTATGTTAATTTGCCTGTTTTGTTTCCCAAATCCAGCCTGGAATTGTGGATAGCTAGAAAGCAGGGAAAGACACAGAGGCAGAGTGCAATGACTGCCTTCAACACAAATTTATCTTGTGTTGTGTTATAGTGCACTAAGCACACTTGCCCGATCGGGCAACCAGGTAGCAGTCTTCACTTGCCCCACCATTTTTTTACTTGCCCCGGGCAAGCGGGCAAGTGTTAGTGTCAAGCCCTGTGAATGTCAAGCCTCAGACCGCTCCATATGTCAGAGCAGTGTGTTTTGCCATCCCATTACCCAGCTGTGTTTCTAGAACACAGTTGGTTACCTGCCAAAGTGTCTGCTTCACAGACCCACCAGTCGTCACACTTGGCTGGGCTCGTGTGAGCACGTGGACATGTGTGTCATTGTCTGTGCACCCTGACTTTATGGTCAGACACCTAATGTTCTGGAAATAACTGCCCTGGCAGTTAGTCTGCTTAATATTAAGATCGTAAGGATATTAGTGGTTATGCCGCCATGTTAACAACATGACTATATTTAGAATAGATACGTGTCTGAATTCCACCTTCATGCCTTAACACAAGGTACTGTGAAGACGGCGTTGCACTAAAGAGGCCAACAGAACAGAAGGGGGTGATAAAATTATTTATATTTATTAAGAGCTCTATGTTCCAATATCAGTCAGTGTTTGATCAGCAGCAAGGATTTCCGTCTCCAGCACTTTATCCCTGCATTTTGTCCTAGCACTAGATTTTAGTTTCTGACACTAGATTCTAGTTTCTGACATGATTCTAATTTCTGACACTAGATTTTAGGTTTTGATGCTACATTCTAGTTTCCAACAATATATTCTAGTTTGTGATGCTAGATTGTAGTTTCTGACATGAGATTCTAATTTCTGACACTAGATTTTAGTTTTTGATGCTACATTCTAGTTTCCAACATTAGATTCTAGTTTCTGACACTAGACTTTAGTTTCTGACCCTAGATTGTAGTTTCTGACACTATATTCAAGTTTTTACCCTACCTTCTAGTTTCTGGTGCTACATTCTAGTTTCCAATGCTACATTCTAGTTGAAGTTAAAATGTTTGCTTCTGAATTGTACAACCCGAGTTGGCTTTGTCCGCGGCAATTTTCTTTTAATCTTTTAACAAAAACATAATCACTTCACATCTCCATTAAGAGTGCCGCCAGGGCACTACTTTCCAGCTTGCTGATTGGCTTAGAGCCTTGCGCTCATCGCGTACCGCAGCTTTCATTGGCCAGTGTGGCTGTCCGTCTCTGACTGGCTGCAGAGCCAGTATGCGGTCTCTGACCTCGGGTTCAAATGCCAGGACTGCCCATCATTCCATTCCCTGCATTCTCACAACAAATGCTCTTCGCTTGGTTTGCTGGACACTCCCCAAGGGCTTCAGAAATACACACTACGGCCCGTCCAGACGGCTATTTTTAGGGAACCCCTAAAAGTGAAAAAGAAAAATCAAGACTCATTTTTGGAAATCTCCAGCCAGAAATGCCCTCAATGGTAATGATACTGTGAGAAAATAAGGAGACATGCCATGGAAAAAGAAATGATGAGCTTTGTCTCTAAATAGATGATTGTTTTTGATGTATCGGTAGTGTGGAATGTGATACTGTATTTAAGTCTCATTTATAGTCATATAAATGTCATATAGTTGTACTTACTGTAATAAATATTACACACATGCCAAACTACTAGCTCACATTGCGTCACTTTGTGTGAGCTTTTAGATCTGCCTTTTGAGCTCTGGACACAGTGAAATGTGAAAATTCAGGCTGTGTTCTCGAATGTATTAAAAAAAAACTGAAACACATCATCTTACCCTACCTTTAAATCAATAACTTTTTGGTTGATTTTGTTTTGGGTGTTGTAAATATTCTTTTGCGATGTGAACTGTGCCGGACTAGTACAGAATGACTTAAGGCAGGGGTTTTCAACAGGTGGTCCGGAGACCACCAGTGGTCCCTGAGAGGGTTCCAGGTGGTCCCCAGCTAAGTTGGTTAACCCATAGTAGGCGGGAACCCCTAGTGGTAGTTTTACCCTAGTTGAGGGAACACCATATGCGTTCTGTACAGTATGTACAGTATCAAAAAATGTCAAAATTTGGTGATGTTACACATAATTTGAAGTTTTCCAGTACACTTAGGTTAGTATTTCAGAGACATTTTTAGAATCGGGATAGTCTACAATGTTAACCAGATGTAACTCTTGAGAACGTAAAAATGAAACCAAATGGACCCTTCCGGGTCCATTTGGTTTCATTTTCACACTCTCAAGAGTTAAAATATCCATCATTTTAAGTGGCCCAAGTCTACAAAACTAGAAGATTAATGGTCATTTTGATCTGCATGTTGGACTGTTTTGTTTCCTCAAACACAGCCTGGAATTGTGGACAAAAGCAAAATAAATCTTTAGTTTTGGGGTCTGTGGGGCTAAAATGTCCTCAAGTGGTGGTCCCTGGCTCAAATTCTGAGTAAATGGTGGTCCCTGGTGTCTAAAAGGTTGAAAACCCCTGACTTAAGGTTTTTTTAACGTGTCCTGCTGGTTGTTCTCTCCCCAGTACCTGGTGATGGACTACTACGTAGGTGGTGACCTGTTGACGCTGCTGAGTAAGTTTGAGGACCGTCTGCCTGAGGAGATGGCCAGGTTCTACCTGGCCGAGATGGTGCTGGCCATCGACTCAGTTCACCAGCTGCACTACGTCCACAGGTGAGGAGTGAGTGAGTGTGTGTGTGTGTGTGTGTGTGCGCGCGCAGGCCAGCTGTCTATGAGACGGTCTCTGTGTGTGGTGCTGTTTATTTAATTGTTTATTGTTGTTTGTTTGGTCCCCCATCCCTAGCTACTACGTTGTACCTCAGCAGCAGCTACTGTTCGTGTGTGTGTGTGTGTGTGTGTGTCCAAAATGGCACCACCAGTGGTCCTTGAGATGGTTCCAGGTGGTCCCCAGCTAAATGATGGAAAAGTTGGTTAACTGGATGTATGTGTGTACATTTAAGAGTTAAAATATTCATAATCTAGTCTCCACAACTAGAGGACTGAAATGTCCTCAAATGGTGTTCCGTGTCTCAAATGATGAATAAACATTTGTCCCTGCATCAACTGCTTTAGGTTATAGCGAAGTTTATGAACAGCATTTCTACACACTCTTCCCTCACCACCTTCCCCATTTTCTCACGTACAAAGTCCTCCTCCGAAGCTACACCGAGCCTGCTCCCAATTAACACACGCCACACTCACTCTCGCTCATTTTTTACGAACGGCAAACAAACGAGCCACCTAAAAAGCCGAGGCTTCAAAGCCCCCGCCAAGGGACCCCAAAGCTGCCGTTTCCAACCAGCATGTATACATACAGGAAGAAGATAGTTTTCAACCAATAACAGATGCCCTCGGGGGGCTCATGGGACAGCTGGCGCCGTTGGGGGGAGGAGGGGGAGGAGGAGGGGTATGGGCACCGCTGTCTTTTCTAGCTGACGCACAGGAAGTGGATTATTCAACAGACAGGAAGTGGTCCCGTCGGTTCATTAACATAATGACGGCATGGCCGTCGGCAAGGTTTTGTGGCGGAATAGCAGAATTTCGTTGTGATATGAATGGAGGGAGAGGAGCAAAGAGACGGTGAGAAACGATAAGAATAGAGCAGTGGTTTTCAACCTTTTTGATATCAGGGCCCACTATTTATTCAGCACATGAGCCACGGACCACCATTTCAGGACATTTTAGCCCCACAGACCGCAGAGCCCACTAAAGATTTATTTTGCTTTTGTCCACAATTCCAGGCTACATTCTGTAGTTGTGTAGACTTGGGCTAATTCAGATGATGAATATTTTAACTCTTGAGAGTGTAAATATGAAACCAAATGGACCCACAAGGGTCCATTTGGTTAAACAACTTTCCATCATTTAGCCTGGGGACCACCTGCAACACTCCCAAGCACCACTGGTGGTCCCCGGACCACTGGTTGAAAACCACTGGAATAGAGAGACCGATGCACAGGAAGGGGAAGTGGGACTGACTGTCTGGATCACGCTTTTTTATAAGCTACCAAAGTAGCCAATCTACAAGTTCACAGCAACGTCTCGTCGCTATTTCTGCCATTGGCTGCGCAACGGCGAGGTGTAGCACACCACTCAGCCTCGAGCGGTTAAGAAGTTTTAGGGGTTTTGGGTGTGTCTACAGCACTGGATTGATCTCCTCCTTCCCACCAGAGAGATTCAGACAGACGGAGACGCAGAGCGAGAGAGAGAGAGCGATAGAGATATTTATAAACAGAGAGAGAGAGAGAGGGACAGACAGACACAGATATATATACAGATATTTATGAAGAAAGAGAGAGAGTTAGCGAAGGAGGCAGGGAGCCACTAATTGCATGGTGATGTCTGAGGGTGGGGGTTGGCGGTGGAAGCGGAGGAGGAGTGGATGGATGGAGGGAGAGAGAGAGGCAGAGAGGGATGGAGGGAGGGAGGGAGGGAGGGAGGGAGGGAGGGAGGGGACAGTGTCGCTTCTCTCTTGAGAGGCCCCTCTGGGATGTTTTGGGACGGGTAATGACGGGGTTCCTTGGGAGGGGTGTGGGTGTGGAGGTGGGGGTGCTGTCAGTCCCCCCGCCCCCCCTTCTTTTCCACTCCCCCAACAACCCCCTCCTCCTCTCGGTCTCCCCTCACATGCACACGCCAGAAAAGATTTTCATGCACTCGCATGCACGCCCGCTCACACACACACGCGCACGCGCGCGCGCGCGCGCACACAGACACACACACACACACACACACACACACACACACACACACCCGTGAGAGATTGGCACGCTTGGTTTGTGGAGGGTGGAGACAGCCAGTCAGGTCCCCTGAGGAGGGTGTGTCCTGTTGGCTGTTCTCTTCTGGTCGCTGTGCGTGCGTGTGTGTACGCGTGTTTGTCCGTGTGCGCGCCCGTTTACATGTAACTGTATAACGGTGGTGATCTTTGCGTACGTGTTTTTTGTGAATAAGCGTCCTTCCGTGCGTGTGTTGGGGCGCGTGAGTGAAGAAGACAATGACATTAACCCTCTAATTTGCAGGGCTGTTAAAGAGAAAGCCAGCCAGCCAGCCAGCCAGCTAGCCTGTACTAGTCACACATCACACTCAATCACGCTAAAACACAACTACCCCGCTGCCGCTTTTCAGGAATTACAAGTGGACCTACTACTGTGGCGTTGCGGCCTTCACATGCCGCTCATTCTCCTGGGAGCCATATTTTATATGGCTGTGTGGATGCTACTTGCTTGCTATTAATTTTCGGGGCGCCCATTTTAATCATCCTCCTGTGGCCATCCCTCCACCTCCCCGGACGGATAGAATGGCACAGAAGAAAACATCAAAGGCAGCTTGGTTGTTGAGAGACTAGTGTCTAGTTTCTCACACTAGATTCTAGTTTCCGACAATAGATTCTAGTTTCCAACACTAGATTCTAGTTTCCAACACTAGATTCTAGATTCTTTCGCTAGATTCTAGTTTCCAACACTAGATTCTAGATTATTTCGCTAGATTCTAGTTTCCGACACTACATTCTAGTTTCTCACACTAGATTCTAGTTTCCAACACTAGATTCTAGATTATTTCGCTAGATTCTAGTTTCCGACACTACATTCTAGTTTCTCACACTAGATTCTAGTTTCCAACACTACATTCTAGTTTCTCACACTAGATTCTATTGCGCCACATTTCATGATTTTTCAAAAATACCATACCTGATATTTTCAACCACTAAAGTATAATACTCAGAACACCAAAATGCGTTACAGTACAGAAAATCAACAAATTGACACTATTGTTATAATTCATTATCATGACCTTTTCATCTCTGTCTCTTTGTCTGGGATGGACAGAAGCCACTGTTTTCATTCATCTGTATAATGGGCAGAATGAATGAATGAATGAATGAATGAATGAATGAATGAATGAATGAATGAATGAATGAATGAATGGAAACACAGACAGGCTGTTTGCCAGTTCAGTGTGTGATGAGAGTAAAAATAGATTTCCATGAGTCTTTCTCCAACATCAGGACTTCAATAGGACTTCAAATATTTTTTATTTTTTATTTATAGTCAACTATGTCAAGCCTTTGTTTTTACCAATTTCTAGTAAGATTCTTGGAAGATTCTTGGAATGTTAATTTATAAAGAAAACCAAGAAAGGTAATTATTCCCTCAAAATCGAGACTAATCCTGATAAGGGTCGTAATTCCAGTATCTGGCAAAACAATCAACCTACTCTACTACTATTAATTTTATCTTAAATTGTTCAGTGCCCTGCAACAAGAAGGTTTTGTTCTGGTAGAAGCTATATAGAAACTGTTCAGAAAGTCCCAGTCTACAGTATATGTAAACAACAAGAGAAAGTAGAGGAATAGCATAGAGTAAATGGGTCGGCCAGGTTTTAATTCCTACCGCAGGCTCGCTGACCAGGGCATTTTGCACCCATTGCAGGATGCACACTGAACCACTCAGGACGGCCAACCTTACAAAATATCAAAACAAAATGACACAGCATATCCGTGTTTACTTTATTCGCTGTCCATGCAGCCAGCCTATTTCGATCCCATATTTTTTATTGTTAGGATCAATTTTTAAATCTTAGTTAGAGTTATTCCTGGTACCGTTGACCCCGACCACCATGTCATGCTGGGTTTTTTTGCCGTTTTTCAGTCCAGTTGACACTGATAGAGTTGAAATGATTTTAAATAAAAGAATGGAAAAGCCTTAGAGCTCGGGGGTCAGTCGCCCAGCCCCCCCCCCCCCCCCCCCATGTCCCAAGAGAGACAGCGTGTGTGAGTGTTTGTTTAAAAAGAAAAGAGAGGGCCAGAGGGAAAGACAAAAGAGATTGTGTGTGTGTGTGTGTGTGTGTGCGTCTGTGCGTGCATGCATGCATTTCTATGTATAAGTGGTCAGTGATCTGCGTGGCCTCCCACAGGGGCCTGACAGACGTTTCAATAGTCTGACTCAGCAAGCACCGTGCTATAGCACTGTGCTAGCCAGCACCACATCTGTCTGCCCTGGCCTGAGTAAGAGCGTGTCGGGTTGGGTGGGTGCGCGTGTGTGTGTGCATGCATGTGTCAGTGACTTGAGTGTTACGTTTCAAAGAGACTGATAAAGTGAAGTGGGTACTATATTTCTATCTCAGTGGGGAATCTCCGAACAAGAGCTTCATGTTAAATTGTGTTGACCGGATGGGCGAAGACAGAGAGAGAGTGTGTACAGATCAGATGACATCTTCTGTTCCACCTGGCTGGCTGTCACTATATAGCCGTCTGTGTGGATCACAACCGTCAGATGGTGTGTGTGTGCATTTGCCTATTGATTGGAATGTGTGTATTCTATTATTGATCAGACCCCATGTGTGTGTCCAAGGCCCACTGATCTAGGAGTCCATGCGCGCACACACGCACACGCACTCACAGTCAAATCTGTCATTTAACATAGAGCTTAGATTACATTGTTTACTTATCAGCTACTGCCAGGGGTTGCAGCAGCTTTATGTACACAGCATTAGCTAAGTTTGGTTAAAGTGCTCAATGCATGATATAAAGGAGATGTGAGGTACGTCAGTGGTTTTCAACAGGAGGTCCGGGGACCACCAGTGGTCCTTGAGAGAGTTCCAGGTGGTCCCCAGGCTAAATGATGGAAAGTTGATTAACCAGATGTAACTCTTTGAGAGCGTAAAAAATGAAACCAAATGGACCCGCAAGGGTCCATTTGGTGTGAATTAGCCCAAGTCTACACAACTAGAGAATGTAGTAGATTAATGGTCATTTTGATCTGTATGTTTTTGCCCGTTTGGTTCCCAAATCCATCCAGGAATTGTGGACTAAACAAGCAAAAGAAATCTTTAGTTTTGGGGTCTGTGTGGGGTGAAAATGTCATCAAATGGTGGTCAGTGGCTCAAATGCTGAATAAATAATGGGCCCTGGTATCAAAAACGGTTGAAAACCACTGAGTTACGTTAACGGAAGCAAGAACTAAGCAAGCTAGCCTTTTTTTTTAACTGTCCACCTCGTGGAGCCAGTGTCTCAACCACTGACGAAAACAACGTGGACTGTTTTGGCCCAGTGTCCCAGCCAGTGTCAAACAGCCTCACAAACACATCCTGACCGACCTGGACTGACACCATGCACACTTGTCCTCTCCATCTATTTTTCAAGTGTTATCAAAAGGCCATTGTGTGTGTGTGTGTGTGTGTTTGTGTGTGTGTGTGTCGGGCCTGCGTTAGTGTCCAGATGGCCCTCACAGATGGACGCCACGGTCTTAAAGGAGATTACCCCCCTCTATTCTCGGCGCTGCGTTGCTCCTTAAGACCGCAGGAAGCCCCACTGTGTCAACAGTAGCTCAATTAGCCATGCTAACTAGCCCCACCGTAGCTTCAACTTAGCGTTAGCATCCCTCATGGTTTTTGCCGGTGTGTGTGTGTGTGTGTGTGTGCGTGTGTTTGTGTGGAGCAAATAATTGTGTGGCGGCTTTTGCGCTGCAAGCCTCAAAGCGTGTTTTTGCTGGGGGCATTAACCTGGCTGCCCTGACTGGCCACTGGCGGGCATGTCACATAGGGTGACCGCATCCAAACTGTTTGGAATTGAAGGGGCAGAAGGATTGCATGTGTGGGACAAGGGGGGGAAATGTTAAGGGACAAAACGGGGTTAGCAAATATATTAACATCTTGATTGTCATATTCAAAGAAATAATTGAAAATATAGAAAAAAATAGGTTATCTACAAGCTCCAAACATGATGAAGTGTGATGCGTTTTGAGCTTGTAGATCAGCTATTTTTGATTGATTTATTTTATTAGATTTACATGTAAAAGTACAAAAGTACATCCACACATCAGATCCAAAGGGATGACCTAAGAAAGACTTTGCAGTCTTGTTTCCATTAGGGTCCCAAGCAAAAGCATTTCTCTGACACTCACCTCTGGGGTGAGTGTGATTTTTAACAGACCTAAAAACACATCCATAGCAGGGAAAGAGACAACAGAAAGCCACATATTGCGTCATTTGAACACTGATCCCTGTCAGTCACAAATGTGTGACAGTGTCCCAATTTGTGGGACACCTAAAAAAAAAAGTCTAATGAGGGACTGTCCCATGCAAAGAGGGACATCTGGCAGAGTGTGTCCGAGGGAAACAATGGATAGTGGATAGCCCTTTTAATTTCATAATTAAAAGGGGTATCCAATGGAATGGTGAGGGGGAGAGAGAGAGAAGGGGCGAAAAGACAGGTGCATTAGGAAAAAGAATAGAGATACTTGTCACTGGCTCAGCTGGTTCGCTGGTTTCGTCGGGTGGAATACCCTTTCTCGCACGCATGCCATGCACACACACGCACAAACACACAGCATATTCCCCTACCAGCCTCACACATGCACACACACGCACACGCACATGCACATGCACATGCACATGCACGCAAATGTTCAGGCAAGGGTCAACTCATGCTGTCTGCTCTCTAAGCACAGAAGCAGACTTTGGACCAGATTAAGACCTCCTGGAAAAGGCACTATACTATGTACTGTACAACATTGCAAACACACACACACACACACACACACACACACACACACACACACACACACACACACACACACACACACACACACACACACACACACACACACACAAATTACACTCACATCACGCAGACAAAATGTATGCACATATTTTTTATTGTATAAAGGATGTGGGCAGTGTCTTGAGTTATGAACCAACTTTTCTTTTTATCTAATCTTTGATCTTCTGTCCCTCCAAGTTTTACATGCTGTGGCTGACTAACTCTATAAACAGTTGTGCCATGTCCCTACATTCAGGTCAATAACATCATTGCAGGACTGTATTGAGTGAGAAGTCAGTCTTCACTCATTGCTCTAGCTAGTCTTTTGGCTGAATTACCGATTTCCACGTTCCCAATTCATTTTTAAAGGTAGGGTAAGTGATTTGAAATTCATCCTGTAGTTCCAGCCTGGTGCACTAGGGGCGCCAAACAGTAGCTACACTGTGTGAGCCTGCTGCTCGATCCTGATTGGAGGAGAATTCGCCACCACCTGGGGAACTTTTATTAGCTCCTCTGCTAACGTGTGGGAGGGGGAAACTCCATATATGGTTTCCACACCTTATAATAGAGCATTTTAACAGAAAAAAAAAATATTTTTTGGGTGATATCTGACAAAAGTGAAATCACTTCCCCTACCTTTAAATTATTTTCATATTCATGAACAGAATGGCCTAAGCTTGTACGCTTGTAGGTACCATTCTTCATATTTCATTCATACGGCAACGTGTGTAGGGCTTAGTGTAAGTGTTTAATGTCTTGCTTTATAGAGCTGTGATTTCAAGGGTAGTCTCACCAGAGCTAGTCTTCAAGCCTTCAAGCTGTCTGTCTGCCCTGTCTGCTCAGTAAATATGAGCAGACAGGGCTCAAAAGGGTTGCCTTTTATTTCTAAAGCTTATTATTATTATTATTATTATTAAAGCTTATTGAGGCTTAGTTTTAAAGGTTTGAAACACTGTCTGCAGGCCCGCTGGAGCAGACCCCACGCATGTTTCACCTCTAGAAAGCTCTGGCTGAGAGAAAGCAGCCATTACAGCTGGTGATGTCTGATGTCAGTCAAGACTGTCCCTGTCTGCTGTTAACAGTGGGAGGGAGGCCCTAGTATCTAAAAGATACTAGGAACTGATACAAGCTGAAAAAAAAAAAAAAAGAAAAAAAACGTTGGTCTGGAACTAAACCATTGTGCGTTTCCTGGAATCATGTGTGCGAAAAATGAAAAATCTGCTCACTGGATAGAATTGTATTGGCCACGGCCGCCAGAGCCTGGCATGCCCCAGCCACAAGCCCAGAGGTGTTGGTGGACTAGTTCTATTCTACATGCAGTCGATTATGTTATTGATTTCATTGCTACACTGTGACCGTCCATATCAGGGTCTGTGTGTCTGTTTAAAGGGGAAATCCACCCATTTTCAACATTTTACTAGGTCATTAATATACTTTAGGGATGTTGTGTCAGTGGACGTGATAAAAACGATCCCCCATTCTGTGTTTCCTAGAAATGGAGGTCTGAAAAAAAAATCATTAGCATGGTGAAACACAACTTGATGACATGATTAAGTTGTTTCACCATGTTAATGATTTGTGCACACTGCCAGTTGGATGAAGAAGTACTTCCATGATTTTCACATGTGTTTTATATATTTTTTAAAAATATTTAACTTTAATTTCACAATGTAATTCGCCGTGGCTGACACTTTTGCATAATTATAATTTGTGTGCGCGCAAGTGTGCGTTGCGTGACTGGTCCTTCGCGAAACAACATCAAAGTTATCACTGAGCACCCTGCCTGGTTTCTCTGTGATAGCTGGCTTCTAAACTTATGGGTATAATTCTGAAAATTATGGTTGAATTAGCAATTGGATCTCTATAATAGCATAAAAGCGACACATGGTCAGTCACACAGAAACGGAAGTCTACATATATCGCAGGTACAGGCACTCGACTCGACAGATGGCATTCTGTCGTCAGGACCACAGAAGGAATGAGACTGTGATATCTTCACTGTTTGTGAGTGATGTAGTGAATGATGCTGTCAATTACACTGTCACACCCGCGTGCACACAATAAATGGAGTCATTTCCTGCTGCTTTCAGAGCTGTCTTTTAGAAGCTGCTATGTCCTCGTTCTTATTGGAAATAGTGGACTCTGGAGAGGGTTATTGATCTCAATTCACGAGTATGAATGTACGATATGTGTGTCTGTGGGTGAGTAGGCAGTTTGTGTGAGTATGTTTGTGTGTGACAATGCAACCCCTTGTGAACTTATACATCTATTAAATAAAAGGGGAAACAAATCCGGATATTTAATATGCAGTACATGCATGCCCTTTGTTTTATCCGTGTCTTGGTTATATTACTAGTAGAAAATGCGACAAGTCTTTTTGACTGGTGACAAATGGACCCTCACATGGACCCTCACAGGTCCATTTGGTATCATCTTAGATTCTGACAGATCTATAAGGGGACCACCTGGAATCCTCTCAGGGACCACTGGTGGTCCCCGGACCACTGGTTGCAAACCTCTGCTGTAAAGGGTCAGACATGTCCTTGCATTGATAAGACTGGCTCAGACAGAAGGGCTTTGACATGAGCTGCCTTAAGGGCAAGTCATCAAACTGGCCAGTGTCTATATTTAGACACACTGGTGGTGGGAGACTTGACCTTTTCACTCAGGCCAGAATTTGTAATTACTTTTTTCCCCCTTTATTTATTTTTGTTTTATTTCGTTCTTTTAATTAAATTGTACTTTTGATTTTTGGTGTTGAAAATCTAAGTTGGAATAGATACTGTCTGTGTGCTCCTATCTGGACAATTCAATTCAAAGGGCGTTTTTTTGTCATGATAAAACATACATTTGCATTGCCAAAGCAACAAAAATCACGAAACCGTACAACAATACAAATACCGTCAATACAACAATGGTCTACATTTCACTGTCAGAATCGTCAATAATTCGATTTCTTGGTACCAAGTTCACATGATACAGGAATTCGCACAATGATTCTTCTTTAGGGTGGTTGTGTTGCATCTGCTAACCTTCTCTCGTCACAACAGTGAGAAACGTATGGGAGTTTTTTGTGGTCAGTCATGCTTTCACACTCTCCATGGGTGACTAATCGGTGGGAATTATTCGTCTCTGATGTCTGGTTACAGTGGACAGGCGGTTAAAGGGGAATTCCACCCATTTTCAAAAATTTCCTGAGAGGATACAAATGTGAACCAAATGGACCCTAGCGGGTCCATTTGGTTCCATTTGTACCTTTTCAGGAAAAAGGGGTCTGAAAGAAAAATCATTAACCTGGTGAAATGCATCTTGATAATGTCATCAGATGTATTTCACCATGTTAATGATTTTTTCAGACCTCCATTTTTAGGAAATACAGAATTGTGGGAACTTTTTTTTTTTATCATTTCCACACAACCTCTCTTAAGGTATATTAATGGCATTAAAATGTTGAAAATGGGTGGAGTTCCCCTTTAAGTAGTATACAGTAGCTCGATCTCTACCTTGTTTTGTGTGCAGTGGGTATATAGTCTGTCCTCTCTTGGGAGCCAGGTCTGCCTATGGTGACCTCTCCATTGCGAGACTGCCCAGTCTAGTCTCTGTGTTGTCTAGTGCTGAATGTGTGTACACAGTCTGCACACTGTGCACACGCAAGCACACAAACGGTTGAAGTGAGAATATAGCCAGGACACAGGAGGGATCTCTATGGGTGACTGCATTTTTTGTGTTTCAGGATTTGTCCTGGAAATAAATGTGTTTGCAGGTGTGTGTCCATCTTGAACTAGAACCAGTTGGAACGTGGCCTAAACACACACACCATGTTACCACTTTCAACCTGGCATCTGTGTTTCGGTCACATTTTGGGCAGACTTTCAAAACTAACTAATGTAGAAGATGAGTTTGTGCTTACAGAGCGCGGAGAACCAGATCGCCGTGGTCCAGAAGTAAATGCCCCATACATTATGCTTAAAATGATTTATATAGAGACGATTACGCCGCGCACAAAGACAACTCGGGTTGTGACAAATCATGATAACACACACAATATTCTGGACCAAACAAATAATTATAAATAAAAAATCATTTTTTAAACTTCTTTCTAATTATTTAGCAGACTCAGAATACTGATGCCATGCCTTGTAACAAACTGAGTTGCATCAATTTTTACAGATTCAGGTTTCATTTATTTTGTTTATTATATTTTTGAAAGCGTAAACTAGGGATTAAGTGGTTAATGGCTGAGGGTTGTATATGTACTACAGCAAATGCTATAGTTTATTTTGGACCAGAAAGTGCCCTTTTTTACCAAGAGCTAACCCCCCCCCCCCCCCCCCCCCCCCCCCCCCCCCCCCCCAACCTCACACACCACGCACGCACGCACACACACACGCACGCACGCGTGCGCGCACGCACTGCTCCAAAGCATATATTCCATAACCACAGACCGTAAAGTCTTCCTTATGTTTCCTTTCCCTGAGTTAATTTTGAGATGTCATGCTGATGATAGATGGTCCAACAGGAAATTACAGTCTGTTTAATCCCAGATATATCACAATTATTATTATATCCCTAAGGTGACATAATTATTAGATTTCCATGATATGTATGTACAGTATTTTACAGTAATTACCTTTAGATCTTACACATTATTTTTTGGTGTAATTTGTTGTAATCAAATTGTTTTTTTTTTCTTCTAATGATTATTTTTGGTGGAGATACGGGAAAGATGCAACATCTGACAAGCTGTTGCATCTGTTGCAATTGCCAAGTTTCACAATTATATAATTGTTCAACATAAACTGATTTGTTTTTTTTCTTTTGATTCATTGTGCTATGCCTGCGTGTATGCAGTCATTTATACACTGTCACGTGTGTGTGTGTGTGTGTGTGTGTGTGTGTGTGTGTGTGTGTGTGTGTGTGCGTGTGCGTGTGCGTGCGCTGTGCACTTGGCCATTTCACAGGTATTTGATTTGGAAAGAATCTGTTGTTTTCTTCATCTTGTTTCTTTTTTTTTTGCCTTTTTGGATCATGTGCTCAATTTGTCTTTCTTTCTCCCCTTCCTCCACTCCGTTTCTTACCTCCCTTCTTGTCTTCCTCCCTCCCCTCCCCTTCCCTCCCCCTCCTCTCCTCTCCTGTCTCCCCCTCCCTCCCCGTCCTCCCAGGGACATCAAGCCCGACAACATTCTAATGGATATGAACGGCCATATCCGCCTGGCTGACTTTGGCTCCTGCCTCAAGCTCATGGAGGATGGAACGGTGAGTTCCATTACGCTGCGGGCACTTCCCCGGGTCCAACGCAAACATACCCCAAAACCACAGCGACCCCCATCTCAAGTCCTTGGAGGGGGGGGTCTCCCCCCACCCCCCTCATCGGGGATGTTTGGTTTTACCGGCTAGGTTCTGCGTGCGGTTGGAAGTTCAGAGAACACCCGTCCGGAAAAAAACCTTCTCCCTCAGGTGTCGAATTAATGAAGAAGTGAAACGTAGGATGAAAATCTGTTTGTTCTACCTTCTGATGTGTAACTAATAACACGATCGTGTTAAATGAAAGCATCGGCGTGTTATTTTCTTCAAGGTGTGCTTCTTTAATGCGTTGCCAGTGCCACTTCCTTCACGGTGCCACCAAGCGAGCAGGCCTGACTGTGACGGTTGAGATCAAATTCTCCCACTGGTTTTCTCTGAAAGCTGCCGCCACATGTGAATCTGATTAATTATGGAGATGATAATAAGAAACTTGTGTTTGGTTTGCAAACAAGCTATAAATATTCCAAATACAAACACAAGCCTCTTTTCCGTGAGTGGATACCATTAAACAATCCAGCAAAGAAACACAAACTCTTAATACAATTTGACCTTGGAACTGATTCTACAAATGTCTTCTAGATCTCGACAAATCTTGACTAATTATTTCTGTCAGTGGTCCTTAATATTTAATGTCAAGAACCCCCAAAATCATTCGTACATGGCTGTCGACCGCCATCTGAAAAAAATGTAGTTTCAGTGACCCCCAGAAGTAAAACATTTGAGTTAAAAACATTCTGTCACTCTGCATATTCAAAGATTTGTGCCATATTTTCTAGATTTAAAAGCAAAATATCAGGCCTACAAAGCTCATAGCACGCCACCGATTGGCACTTGATATTTTGTAGTATTTTCAATAGTAGAACATCAAATGGCGTTCCTGCCCAAAATGGGTTAACCCTTAGTGTATTGAACGCGTTTTGGTGGTCTAAGCATTATGTTTTAACTATTGAAAAATAGCAGATCTACAAGCTCATAGCGCGCCACCGAGTGGCGCGCTATGAGCTTGTATCTCTGCTATTTTTGAAAAATCGTGAAAACGTGGTGCAAATCTTTGAATATTATGTTATTCAGAAACTAGAAATCTAGACAGGACACAATGGGTTCATATGCCAGCCTGCGCTGATGAGGGAGATCGGCTGCTGATTTAATTTCTCATGGCTCTCCTCCTCTTCCACCCCTGTAGGTCCAGTCCTCCGTGGCGGTGGGGACTCCGGACTACATCTCCCCAGAGATCCTACAGGCCATGGAGGACGGGAAGGGAAAGTACGGCCCCGAGTGTGACTGGTGGTCCCTGGGCGTGTGCATGTACGAGATGCTCTACGGCGAGACGCCCTTCTACGCCGAGTCCCTGGTGGAGACCTACGGCAAGATCATGAATCACAAGGTGCGTTTTTTGAACCTGAAGGGGCATTTTATTATAAACAAGGATTTTATCATAAATTACACATGACCCATCAAAGGCCTTCAAGATGGCAACAGGCCCCAAAGAACAACCATCACACATTCGCGCTGCTGACTTGAATGTTCCAGTTTTATTGAATGTGCAAGTGCAATGCATTTCGATGTCACTGGTACATCGTCATAAAGTCAACCTCAACATGAGTTCTTTGCTTGTTGATCATATTCGAGCATATTTAACGACTCGCATGATAAACATGTAGTATAATAGATGTTTTGTGTTTGTGTGTGTCAGTCTGTCTTTGCATACTGTACGTGTTTTCGACACCCCCTAGGTGTTTGCTTTGGAAAGATCTTCTGTTTTCTTAATTCTGTGTGTTTGTCTCTGGGGAAGCATGCACTCCGTTTGCCTTTCTCTCCCTCCCTCCCCCTCCTCCTCGCTCTGTACCATGTCAGTATAATATTAATGGGGAAATGTGAGCCATGAATCATGTCAAATGTTCCTGGCTGCGTGTGGGCATGTCGGCTATTGTGGTGACAGACTATGTTTCTTTTGGCCAAATGGAAATACTGTTTTTGTTGTTTTACATCTACTACAGGCTTTTCCCCCGTTTTTATACTTCCATGAATTTCACTTCAGCAGTCATTTTCTGGCTGTGCAGTGCTTATGAAAGGAACGCTTCTTATTAACAACATATTCAGTCATGGCCACGGATGGGTTTCTTGACGTCATGCATGTAGCGGCATGAGCTGTGAATGATGTTCTTTTTGATGGAAAAGGAATAAAGCACATACAGTAGCAGCATCTGATGTAGGGCTAGTTTGGACTCCAGGAAGTCTTTAGCTACTATTTTTTATTTATTTCTTCAATTCTGATAACATGGATTAAAGTTCGGTTGGTATTGTGGCATGCCTTCTATCTAAGCATGTCACACATTGGTTACTGGTTATTTTAAGAATAAAGAGTATTTTTAAGGGGTCTAAAGATGAAAACATGCTCTGAAGCATCTTCCATAAAATCGGTCTTACATATTCCATAAAAGCAGAGGTTACACTGTATTTACATTGCTCAACTTGTTGGCAGGGTCTACAACAGCAAGAACAAGGTTTAGAACCATCAAGCCTAAACATAATAATTCTACACACTGTACTAATTGTTTAGGATGTGTTGCACTAGTGTGTGCTGTTCCGCAAATCACAGATTAGAATCTGTCAGAAAGTGCAGAATTCAGCTTTTTTTCCCCCATGTGATAAGCTATTTGCTTATGCTCTCTCAAACACACAGGAGCGATTCCAGTTCCCTCAGCAGTTGACGGACGTGTCGGACGATGCAAAGGACTTAGTTCGCCGACTCATCTGCAGCCGAGAGCACCGATTGGGCCAGAACGGCATCGAAGACTTCAAGCAGCATCCATTCTTCACTGGTAATGCAAAAAGTGGCCCTTTGCTCTAGCTGTAGCATGTAAAGTGTTGAGACAACTGTTTTGTGATTTGACACTTTAGTCAGATTTAATTGATCTTAATTAATTGATTGGATCTCAATTCTTAGTAACTGAAGGGATCTCAATTCTTAGTAACTGAAGACAAAAGGGCTGTCATGTGAATGTCACAGCATACTTTGAATCCATGCTGTAAACAAAAGCATATTTAAAGGGCTGACTGGACATACAATTTTATCTTAACAGTAACAGGAACTAAACATGTGGAGGAATTAGCCCTTCACTAAGTCCCTCCTCAATCCGGTTCTGTCCAACAGGCACGTTAGAAGAGGAAAGCCTGACCAGGACATTGTGCCACATTGTGCTCTTATTTGGCATTGATACAGTATTTCGAGAGCACATTGATATTCCTTAACATCCCTTCCTTCTGTTCAGGCATTGACTGGGACAACATCCGTAATTGCGAGGCCCCCTACATCCCGGAGGTCAGCAGTCCCACAGACACGTCCAACTTCGACGTGGATGACGACTGCCTCAAGAACTCTGTAAGTGGCAGTATTCTCTCTCTCTCTCTTTAAGTGCACCAAACTTGAATTGAAAGGCCGGAAGCCTGGATCCGGCATTTCTCACCCGTACACAGCGTAAAATCCACAACGTGTGACCACACGAATTGATGGATAAATGAACACTGTGGAATTTTCTGTGTGTATTAACTTGCGCAACATCCAAATCCCCTCCATCCAGCAATTAACCGCTTTATTGTCGGTTGTTTGACTTCTGAATCAAACAGAAAAAGTCTGCGTCATAAAATACAATCTTCACAACAGCACAGGCTCTCTCTCTCCTCTCTCCTCTCTCCTCTCTCCTCTCTCTCCTCTCCCTTGATTTGCTTCCTTATTTAGTCATGCCAGTCTTTATGGAGCCATCGGTCATTCATTGCTCTCCTGTTCTCTTTCCCTTGCATCTCTATATGTTACACTCACTTTTGTTTGGTTCTAACACTCACAACCTCCTCACTGCACCCCCAACCCACCCTCTCTCCGTTGTGTTGTCTCTCATTCTGTACTTGTCCCTTCGCTGTCTTTCAGGAAACGATGCCCCCTCCGTCCCACACAGCCTTCTCTGGCCATCACCTACCCTTTTGTGGTTTCACCTACACCAGTAAATGGTAAGTGGCGTCGCACCAAACGGACAAGGACATCATTCATCGAGTGAACCAAAAACAAGCGCTCCCTCCAAAACGACACCATGGACCCCCTCCCCCTACCAGGCGCGTCTGCTCTTTGCACTCTGTGTAGGATGTGTAGGGAGTAATGTATATGCTCCCCTAATAAGGTGATGTTCACGATTTGATGCTTTATCCCCCCCCTCCAAGTGCTCTGCCCCGTGAGAAAGTCACATACAGTCCCAATTACGTCTCTTATCTCTGCAAGGCTGAGTGATAATGGTCTTTCCTGTCTCTCTGTCTGCTCGCTCTCTCCCCTCCTCCCTTCTTCTCCGCTTAGCCATCAAGTTCCATTACACAACATTTCCTTATGTCAACTTTACCATCTCTTTCTATCGGTTTATCTATCTATTATTTTTCCCTCTGATCCTTTCCCCCACCCTATCTCTCTTTCTATTCTGCCGGCGTTCTTTTCGTCCTAACTTTTCCTAATACTTGAGTTAATTTGTTGTACAGAGTTGCAGTGCCGTATGCTTACGACTCGTGT
Organism: Benthosema pterotum; assembly: GCA_039105355.1. Classification (NCBI taxonomy): domain Eukaryota; kingdom Metazoa; phylum Chordata; class Actinopteri; order Myctophiformes; family Myctophidae; genus Benthosema; species Benthosema pterotum. Next base: position 39,072,818 of record CM076983.1, on the reverse strand, counting down.
TGAGAGCTTGGCTTGTACCTGGCTAGCTTTTTTTCTCCCACACTTAGCAACACTGATAATATGTATTATTTTCAATCTTGTTTCCTTGATGGGTGTTAGTGCCAAGGACTGTTTGACCTGCTACCATGTGAGCCAACTGGTAGTAGCTACATTTAAACAGACCCTAAATTGGAGTTTCTCTGTGTAGTCTTGAGGAAAAATGTTGCCGTTCGTCCCAAGGAGACTGCAAATAATTGCTATTTTCTTTGCTAACATGTATAAAACGATGCCAAGTGACATACCGTTCTATTGCATTGTTTTTGTGACACTTGCCTTTGCCATGTTCTCATGCCAACAGAGCTCATTTGAAGTCAACCGAAAATTGGTAGTAGACTGCTAAACAGCTACTTTCCCACTGCTACGATCACGCTTATGAACAAAGGAAAAACAAAACATAATCTAGGGCAGGGGAGCCCAACCAGTAGATCGGGATCTACCGGTAGATCTCGGCCTGATCACAAGTAGATCTCGGGAGATGTGGGAGGAAAAAAAAAAAAAAAAATGGGGTGGAAAAGAAAAAAGAGCGATTTTCGCGTGTGTGTGTGTGTGTGTGTGTGTGTGTGTGTGTGTGTGTGTGTGTGTGTGTGTGTGTGTGTGTGTGTGTGTGTGTGTGTGTGTGTGTGTGTGTGTGTGTGTGTGTGTGTGTGTGTGTGTGTGTGTGTGTGTGTGTGTGTGTGTGTGTGTGTGTGTGTGTGTGTGTGTGTGTGTGTGTGTGCGCGCGCGCGTCTGTCTGTGAATTATGCCAACAGTATTGTTCTGCAATGTGTAACATAAAGTAAAGTGGTAACAAAGTAGTGTTGTGTTGTTGTGAAGTTACTGCAGGCTGGCAACGATGCGTGTGGTTTTAAATGTTGATATTGGACTGGTAGATCCCAGAGGGGTTGGCTGCTGAAAAGTAGATCTTGGGTCAAAAAAGGTTGGGCACCCCTGATCTAGGGTAATGCTGATGCCCCCCACAGACCGACTACGTCACTTACCCCCCAACATCCTAACAGATCGGATCCCGTTTTGCTGTTTTGCATAACGCAGAACTCGCATGTAAATCTTAAAAAGCAAATGAATGTTTAATTACAACTCCGTTCACTTCATGGGGCCAGTCCAATACATAGACTTCTATTGAAGAGGGACAACCCGGACCCTATGGAGTCTATTGGCTCGCGCTTGCATTTTCTGAGCCCTCAATGTCCCAAAAAAGTAGCAAACATATTTGTATATATTTTTTTATATATATTTTTTATTTTACCGCGGTAATGAAGCCCATACTGCGGTATGCGTTACATACCGGCGGTATGGCGATATTGCAATTATTGCCCCCAGCCCTAATTACAACGTGAATGTCCAGGGAAGTCGTGTTCAACGTAGATAAGCATGTCCCCCTTCCCCTCAGCACCCTGTCGGACCGGGGCTGCCTGCGGGAGCTGTGTGCCGGTCAGGGCCAGGGCCCACGGGACGACATGGACTCCGGGGTCCAGCGCAGCCTGGAGGACAGCCTGGCCACCGAGGCCTACGAGAGACGCATCCGCCGCCTGGAGCAGGAGAAAACGGAGCTCAGCCGCAAACTACAAGGTGAGGTTACGACCCTAACGCCGTTGCACTGTCCATGTGAGGACCGTACTGGCAGTGTACGCACCATCAGGGCTGTCCCTGGCCTTTCTGTTGCCCTACGCACAAGTAGCTGCTTGTTGCCCCCAAAGCCCCCCCCCCCCCCCCCCCGTCTAGCGCCCTGACTGATCGATACATAAATACATACATAAAACGCAATATTAAGAAAACAAAAATTAAATTATTTACTTCAAGGCGTGATCTTCTTTTCAAGAAGATGGATCTAGTTTATTGTCATTTGACAGCAGGTTATATTAAACAGTGTTGCACTGCGTTTGCTACTAACATGCAGTACAGTATAAGGTGCAAATACCCAATTGACAAGGTAAATCACAACTACTGCTTTCAGTTTTGATACAAAACAATCCAAAACAAGAGGTATAGTTAAAGATAGAATTTGACAGTGCAAGATTTAACAACAATAACACCAGTGCCATCAATACTGCTGCTTGGTGGCTGTTGGTTAGGGCAGGCTCTTGTACCTTCTGAACAGCTTGGTGGCTTTTGGTCAGGGCAGGCTCTTGTACCTTCTGAACGGCTAGGTGGCTGTTGGTCAGGGCAGGCTCTTGTACCTTCTGAACGGCTAGGTGGCTGTTGGTCAGGGCAGGCTCTTGTACCTTCTGAACAGCTTGGTGGCTGTTGCTCAGGGCAGGCTCTTATACCTTCTGAACAGCTTGGTGGCTGTTGCTCAGGGCTGTGTGCTGCTGTTAATCTGTAAGGATGGTGCACACACTTTAAGAATCATGTCAATTAACTGTCTAGTTACTTGTGTGTCTTCCCCTATTTCACTATTAATCATGTCAAATGTATAAAGAGAGGCTTATGGGACACACATACAGTACATAGCCTCCTACTGATGATGCACCCAATCCATCACTACTGCTGCTTGGTAACTGTTGTTGGTCATGGCTGGGTCCAACTTCTGAACAGACTGTATGCTCATTGTGCTGCTGAGCATCTGTAAGGTTGATGAACACAATTTAATGATCATGTCAAGAGTTAAAGGTGAAAACGTATTTAAAATAATGTTTTTATGCTCATCAGGAAGCATGGAGTTTGTTTTAATAGCATATGCATTTTAAAATGATTGGTATATTCATTATAATTATATTGTAGTTGTAGAGGGCATGTATAATTTAAGGCATAATTGCCTTGTTAGTCAGGGTTCCTCCTTTTAAGCAATCAATACAACCATCTTTACCAGATGGTTGTTCCTTACTGGTTCCCTTGTACAAATTTCAGCATTGAAATAAATATAGATATAGCATACATTTCATGCACATAACCAAAATGTGCAAAACTTTACTGCCACTGACTGTGAGGATAAAAAGCTGGTTATGTTACTGTGGTCTGTCTGACATGCAATATATAGAATAGCAAAGTGCACAATAAATAATGTCATGTTTTTAAACAGGCCTACATATTTCAATTTTACCATAAAGTTAACACCATAATAAATATCACTCATAGTCGGTGAGACTAGACTGCCTGCACAAGCTCACAACATAAACACAGGCTAACTAGCCGCTAACACGCAGCCTGTGTGTCACACAACAACAACAACAACGGTGGGGTTGAGACACAGGTACATATCCCCATACCCATTTCTCCTAATGTTAGTAATACTAATTAATCAACATACCTGCAAGTTTGGCTCCAAATGTGCTTCTTTCTGTTTTCTGTGCTCTGAGTCTGCACGCAGTCTTCACTTGTGTTAAACAAGTGGGTAGGCGGTGTCGGGTTTCAATACAACAGCCACCAGCTGCACGTGCGAAGAAGGGAGGGGGGAGCGCTTCAGCCACACACACACACACACACACACACACACACACACACACACACACACACACACACACACACACACACACACACACACACACACACACACACACACACAGGATGGGACGGACGGTCGTTCTCGCTGTGCCATTGCAACTTGAAGAAGCCAGCACAGGAATATATAATACTGCGCAAGTTGCGCAGCTCATTGTGGTGCCCCTGGGCAGAGTGCGTGCCCTACGCTCTCTGCGTATCCCGCGTATTCGGAAGGACGGCGCTGCGCACCATGGTCTATTTCCGGGAGTGTACTAAATATTAGGGGTGGGACGATTCACTTACCTCGCGATACGATACAATAGTGATATTTAGGGATCTGAATCGATTTGTATTGCGATCCTTAGTTATGCTGCGATTCGATTTGATATATCGATATATTGCATTTTTTACCACAAATTTCCCGCTTTTATTATATTTGAACAAAGGGGATTCCACGCATTTTCATTTTTTTTTCTGAGAGCATACAACTGGATCCAAGTGGACCCTGACAGGTCCATTTGGTTTGGTTTTGTACACCCTCAGAAAAAAGGTCCTAAAAGAAAAATCATTAACAAACACAACTTGGTGATGGCATCATCAAGTAAAATACAGTACAGTAAAATGTTGAAAATGGGCGGAATTCTGAACAATATGGACCATGACAAGTTCAATCAACTAGAACATTTTAAAGCAATTTTAAACAATATAAATAACAAAGTCCAGTCTTTCTGACATGAACAAATTAGGCCTACATAATCATCAAAAAAATCGATTTTGAACCTGGCGATTTGATATGGATATCATGACATTAAGAATTAAGATATATTGGCTTATCGATTTTTTTCTCCTCACCCCTACTAAATATTAATACAACTTGTAGTGAGTTGTATTTAACCAAATTGACCTGTAAAGAGTCAGTTTGAGTGTCATGATTGCTTTGAACTGTAATTTCTGAAGTATGGATTAAAACCTGTCTTGCCGGGTGTCTTCACAGAGTCCACCCAGGCGGTGCAGGCACTGCAGCACCCGGGGGGAGAGGTTCCTCTGGGCCTCAACAAGGAGGTGGAGATCAGGAGTCTGAAGAGTGAAATCGACATCCTGAAGAAACAGATAGCTGGTCAGTACCGAATCTTTCTGCTCTATTATGCACCGCTTTGCACTAAGCAGTGCCCAGATGGCCATAGTTTAGGCAAACGACTCCAGCAACAGCATCCGTTTTAACTATCCACTCAATACCAAGTCATATGTAATATTAATATAGACTTATGACTTACCGCCGGTACTTTACTCTGATAATGTAATGCCAAACAGCTTTATCATACAACTTGTGAAATGGCGAGAAATCAGACCAAATGTGCAATACATTATTAGATGTTGATATTCACAAAGTTGCAGTGCGATAAACCTTGCATATTGCATAGAGGTCTGTCTTAATTTAATACATGTTTGCCTCAGATAGGCGCCACTGAAATTATGTGAGTGGTGTCATTGGCCCAAGTATCATGGAACCAAGGATCATGGTGCATAGGAGACCTTGTAAATCTAAAATTGTGGGGTTACAAAGTTCATGTATGTATGTTTAGTTAACGCGGATAGCCAGAAATGTACAATTTACAACCCTAGAGATGTTCTATGGGTCAGTGTTTGCTGTGCACAGTGTCGAACTACCATTGGTAGGGCTTGAACGGCAATGCTTTCAGCTTGGAATATTTTTTTTAATATTCTATGCTATTATCATCTTATAACATAGGATATTTACAACTTAATGTTTTTGTTTGTGACAAAACAAAACAAAGCTTAATTTCTCTTCTTTGGCAATGTTGTTCTTTAAAAAAAAAAGAAAAATTAAACTATTCAAAGACGGACCAGGATAAACGGGTCAGCTAGCTGATTTTAACAACCTATTCAAAGAAATTTGAAGAATTAATAGCCCACAATGGGGACGCCAGGTCAAAAGTGGTTATGTTTCATTGTAATCTCTTTAGGTAATAACGTGTGTGTGTGTCTGTGTCTGTGTCTCTCTCAGACTCGGGCCAGTTAGAGAAGCAGCTGGAGGACGTGACGTCGGCGCGCAGGGACCTGGAGGACTCGTCCAAACACATCAGAACGATGGAGAAACAGATGAAAAGCCTCTCGCAGGAGAGGGACGACCTGCACAAGGTAACTAATGCTGGGGCTGTGGGTGTGTGCCGCTGCGTGTTTGTTCTTGTACATCATTTCTACTGTATCTGATATGTGTGTAGGACCGTATGACCTCGTCATAGGTGTGCCCAGAGCCAGGTAAAAATAAAACTATGAGTACCACTTCTGTTATCCAAACCCAAGGAAATATGTGTGTTTTTGGGGTAGTCTGCATCTAACAGCTCAGTGCTGTTGGACTGATTAGCCTACACCAGTGGTTTTCACCAGTGTTTTTTTTTTTTTTTTTAACCAGAAGTAACTCTCAAAGAGTTACTTCTGGTTAACCAACTTTCCATCATTTAGCCTGAGGGCCACTTGGAATTCTCTCAAGGACCTCTGGTATTCCCCGGGCCACTGGTTGAAAACCCCTGGACTACACCATTTTGTTTGTTTTTTTTAATCCAAATACAAGTTCCCTCATTTATGCCAGTAGCCACTAACCAGTCTACATCCTTGGCTATTATTTCCAATGTTTGAAACATTTGCCAATAATCACCATGCCTGTAATAGGCCTGATTGAACAAATGGTTGGTTAACAAATCCGGGTGCTGTTAGTTTCCCGACCATACATCCTCGTCTTAGCGGTGGAATGCAATGTCTTGTCACCACCAGGACATTCTGGACGCCAGTGAGAAGCTGAAGGCTCAGGCCAAGGAGCTGAAGGAGGCTCACAGCCAGAGGAAACTGGCCATGCAGGAGTTCTCTGAACTCAATGAGAGACTAACAGACCTCAGGTACCTCCGTCTGCCACGGCTCTGACACACACACCTGCCATCAGCCACGTGGCGTCTATCTGTAGTGACGCTCACAAACACCATGCATGCGTCTCCGTTTCAATGTCCTGCAGAGCCCAACACTCAATACACCTTTCAGTAAGCCCCTCACCAAACTGCTATGGTGCAATCACAGCTACAGTAAGCATAATATGTGATAGACAAACCTCTCCATCAAAAGCTTTCCTATATGAAAATAAATGTCACCCACACATTTTTCCACTTTTCCAGTTTACATCTTATTCTGTGATTTTTGTCTTTATTTTGATTTGTTTTCATCTGCACCCAACTGTGTTTTTTCGGCAAAGAGCAGCGATGCCTTTGGACTAAAGGGCTAAATCAGGGGTCGGCAACCCAAGATGTTGAAAGAGCCATTTTCGACCAAAAATTAAATTCAAAATATGTCTAGAGCCGCAAAAATGTAAGCCTAATAAGTGCTTAAAGGTGAATTCCACCCTTGTTTTTCCTGAGAGTGTACAAATGTGAACCAAATGGACCCTGACGGGTCCATTTGGTTCCATTTGTACACTCTCAGAAAAAAAGGTCCTAAAAGAAAAGTTTCTGAAAAAAATAAAGGAGTTTTTCAGAACTCCATTTCTAGTCCACACAACATCTCTAAGGTATATTAATGACATAGTAAACTGTTAAATGGGTGGTTCAGATTGAAAGCTCCACCTCTGATAACTGCTGGGCTTTTTTGGCATGGCCAGCAAGTGCTACTTTAAATGGCAACTATCAGAGTGCAACGTGTTTTGTGTGCTGTCAGTGACTGAAATGTTTATACTATGTTGGCGGATCACCCCAGTGTGTATGTAATAATGCTACAGCCAGGGAGCCACTAGGGCTGTGTTCTAGAGCCGGCTCATGAGGTTGCTGACCCCCGGGCTAAATGAAAGGGTGTTAATGTGAGCGTGTTGCCCTCCAGGTCGTCCAAGCAGCGTCTGGCCCGCCAGCTGCGGGACAAGGAGGAGGAGATGGAGAGTCAGACTCAGAAGGTGGAGGCTCTCCGCCTGGAGGTGCGAAAGGCCGAGAGGGCCAAGAAGGAGGTAGAGTAGAGCCCTGTAGTCAGTACTGTAGCGCACTCCCTCTCTGTGTGTGTCTGCTGGAGTGATTGTTTTAGATCTGTCTCTCTATGAACAAGAATACAAGACATCCACGTAGAATACGTTAGATTTCTGGCTATTAGTATCGTCTCATTTGGCTGTTTGATAGTGTGTTTCGTGTGTGAGCGAGTGATTGAAAAGGAAGAGCATTGAAAAGGAAAAGGATCATTCTTTAATTGTGTGTGCGTGCGCTGTCAGATGGAGGCCCAGGCAGAGGAACAATCGTTGGAGGCGCAGAAAGAGAGGAAACTGAGGGAGCGCAATGAGCAGTACAGCCGACAACTAGAAGAGGAGCTGGAAGCATTCAAGGTAAACACACACACACACACACGCGCACACACACACACACACACACACACACACACACACACACACACACACACACACACACACACACTACACGCACGTGCTGCAATGCCATCGTCCCTCATCCACTGTTTCTCAGCCATCTCATCTAATGACATATTAGAATGTTGAAAATGAGTGGAATTCCCCTGGAATTAACCCTGCCCTGCCTCCCTTGTCCCCCCCGACCCAGTCGAAGCCCATGGGCTCGTCCACGCCGTCCAGTGCGGCGGACCAGGAGGTGGGCCGCCTGCGGGGGGACCTGGAGAAGAAGGCCCTGCTGTACAAGGAGGAGCTGGACCGGCGGGAGGCGCAGCACGCCACCGAGCTGAAGGGCCTGCGCAAGGAGCTGCGCGACGCAGAGGGCCAGCACCTCGCCCTGCAGAAGGAGATCCTCATGCTCAAGGACAAGCTGGAGAAGACGCGCCGCGAGAGGTAAACGCCACCCACCATGACGCGTTTCATCATGCCTTTTATTTGTTTATTTTAATGTTTTATTTTTAAAGGGGAAGTCCAGCCATTTTCGACATTTTACTATGTCATTGATGTACCTTTGAGGTGTTGGGTGGACATGATAAAAAAAAAGTTCCCCCAGAGGTCTGAAGAAAACCACCAACATGGTGAAATATCTTGATGACATCATGAAGATGTATTTTCACTGTGTTAATGGATTTTTTTAGACGCTGCTTTTTTTCTGAGAGAGCGTTTGTACGCTCTCTCAGAAATAAATGTTGAAAATAGGTGGAATTCCCCTTTAATGTTTTATTTAAAAGAGAATCCCAGTCTATCTCATCCCTGTGACATCATTTATACTGTACTTGATTTTTGACATGGATGCCCCCCTGGTCTACATTTCACCCCTGAGGTCCCCCTCCCACAGTTTGCATGCAGTTTTTATTCCACATATCATATTTTAATAGTATACTGATACACGTGCATGTGTTTTACATCACCCAGGTGCAGTCTTTACCTGGTAATCTGTTCCTCCCTTCCCTTCTGCCACTCTCCTCTCCAATCACTCAGGTCAAACCTCCTACTCCAGAGCATCTCCACCGTTAAGTGGTGGTACTGCCTGGGTTTTTTTAAAAGTCATGCAGTGTGAGCTGGATGAAATAATATGGCCTGATTATCCTGTAGTGTGTGGTTTGATGTGATGTGTGTGGAAAAAAGGGGGACCTCGGGGGTGAAATATACATCTACTGTATGTGACAAAAATCAAGTGCAGTATATATGATGTCACAAGAGAGAAAATATACCTATATATACATTTTCAGATGCTAAGAGGCATCTTAACTATTCTGATAATGTCTGTTGTTTTCTTCATTTTCCTTTGTTTGCAGCGATGAATGTGGGAGGTAACTATGACCCTTTAAAAGTAGCTCAACCCCCTGTGTAGAAGAAGCAGTAATACAGCAGATGTTAATTCCCCTTTGTGAATAGTTCATCCTAGTCGATAATGGAATGCAGAGTTACATTAACCACACAGCACAGTTTGTAGTTCTGCTAGTAGTACTACCTTACCTTCTAAAAGCTTTACCACTTTACATCTTTCCCACTAGTCACAAAATTGTTCCCAGTTATCTTATATACACGGCATACAATACATTTCAACCTAGTCCTTGACATGCAAAAGCACAGCTGATTTACAGAAAAGGATTTACAAGACCTTTTTGGAATCGGACTGTGGTCTTATTGGGTTGACGCAGGGGTTTTCAACCTTTTTGACACCAGGGCCCACTATTTATTCAGCATTTGAGCCACGATGGGCCGCAATTTAACAAGATTTTCACCCCAGAGACCCCAAACTAAAGATGTCTTTTGCTTTTGTCCACAATTCCAACTTCCAAGCTGGATTTTCGCAAACAAAACACTCAAATATACAGTAGATCATTATTTTTTTTTACATTCTCTAATTGTGTAGACTTCTTAATTAAGTGGTGGTAACATAGTTGATGTCCATTTGGTTTTATTTCTACGCTCTCAAGAGTTAGATCTGGCTAACCAACTTTTCATCTGGTTAACCAAATTAGCTGGGGACCACCTGGAACCCTCTCAAGGACCACCAGTGGGCACTGGACCACCGGTTGAAAACCACTGGGTTAACGGGACAGGCATGGATGCTCATACAGAAAACCCTGTCCTAGCTGGCTTGGCCTTCTTCCGCAGGATCTCCCTGTAATAAAATGCCTCTATGTTGAGCATACATGGACTTCAGTGCAACAATAACTGTGTTCCAGAATGGTACATTCCACTGTCAGTACGGCGATGAAAACACATGAAACGATGGCAGAGAGAGGGAGCGACTGTTTTTAATCCTTTGTTTTACTACATATGATTAGAATCAGCCACTGTCTCTCAACACAAACACTATAGGTACACCCCACTGTGTGACTAGGATATGAAACTTCTTTAGTTGTTGTTGTTGTTGTGGTAGTGTGGAAGCCCTGGGAAACGTCTCAGGGACACACAGGCCCGATCAACTTCTAATAAAGTTGTTTTTGAGGCTTTCAGAAAGCCCCTGGTTGCTCTGTTATTGTACCCTCAAGCCTCGCTTCCCCCGCCTGGTAGCACCGACAGGATCACCCCTTGCTGGTCATCTTAATTCATTTTTATTATCCACACAACAGGCGAGGGTATCACATTCTGTCTGCTTTAATATGCTTGGGCTGAATGATGCGGTCGTTGTCCCAAACACCTTTGAAATATGGTCATGTTCAGGGCCCCTCCAAGAAAGCTGGAATGATGGATGATGTTTTCCCTTGCTTAACCACATGAACCCTAGCATCCCTATTGTGGACATGTCCTAGTAAGCGAGTATGTGTGGGTATAGGCTATCTTCCGCTATTAGTCAGGCTGGGGTTATGCGTTCAGCTTGGAATGCTAAGGGTAGCTTAGCATTCCAGGTGTTAAGTAAAATGTCATAACAATGATTTGGGTGTGAGCTTGTAGATCTGCTATGGTTGCCATTGGGATTAAAAATGCCCCCCCAAAACATTAACCTGTGTAATATTCTGGTCCTCACAAGTATACTAATACAACCGTGTGTGTGTGTGTGTGTGTGCGTGTGTGTGTGTGTGTGTGTGTGTGTGTGTGTGTGCGGGCGTGTGTGTGTGTTTGTGTGTGCGCGCGTCGATGTTTGTGTGTTTGTTCATTTTCTTCCCTCCAGCCAAAGTGAGCGGGAAGAGTTTGAGACAGAGTACAAGCAGAAGTACGAGAGGGAGAGAGTACTTCTGACAGAAGAAAATAAGAAGCTATCCAGTGAACTGGATAAGGTGAGATAGATGGCTGCCCCCCCCCCCCACACACACACACACACACACACACAGATAAACCTAGATACCACGAGAGCCGATGCAGTTCACTGGCAAGGCCCACGCCACAGCGAGGCCGATTGGCCGAACGTCCCCTTTTGCGATGTACGCATCCAGTATCACCCGAGATGCAGATGCTCCAGAGCCGAAGGAGGCGTCTTTCTTTCTATGTCTATCGTCACGCATGCTCAAAACTAATTTGTTCTTAACTGCACAACCCTGTCAACCAGTGCCCCCCCACCCCTCCCCCCCCAAAAAAATACCCCCGAGAGGACTAAAAAAAACTATAATTTGTTGCTGGAAATACGGCAAAAGGATTGCGCAACAAGGTGGAAATGAGCTATAACTCACAAACGACCGCGATACCCTAAGTAACCCCAGGTAATTCTTTCAGCACATTCCTTCCTCCGCCCCCCCCCCCCCCTCTCCCGGTGAAGCCAAAGTAATCACTGTTCAATATCCTCTGTTAAAAACACCCCATCGCCTCCCGCGCACTCCCATGCAACGGCCCTCTGGATTGCTACTCTATTGACTTTGGAAAGTCGGGAATGGGTACTTGGAAGTTGGAAGCCAGGAGCTCCCAAGTCAAATAATGTCTCGGTAAAGGAGAGGAGGCATTCTGACATGTGGAATAAAAAAAGAAGCCAGGGTGTTTGTTATTTTTATGGTCTGCGTATGAAAAGTTGAAAAGGCAATGTCCTGGTCAAATGTAGAACACATGTGGGCACTAGGAGTTCCAGCGGGAACGATAGCACATGATTGTTATTGAAGAGTTATTATCCCGCTATTGCATACCCAACACTGATGTTTTTTAAAAATACAAAATACCCGTAATGCATTACGTCTGTCTGTCATAAACCCATAAACCAATCATAGGCAGAATACTACTGGGATACGTTAGCCTTCCTTGGCTTATCTCACCTTGGCATGTGATGTGCCCACTTATACAAGGCTGCAGGGGAAACAAAGCAATATTGGAAAGTAGATTCAAATGTAATTACATGTCTCGTGTCAGTTTATGAGAGGGAGAATGTGTAGGCCAACCCTGCTTGAGCTCGGCTTGAGATTTTAAAGTGTAGCCACAATACCGAAAAAAGTAAAAGGCTCTGGTGGGATTTGAACCTATAGGCTTGCCAGAGACGAGATGTGTGCTTCCAACATCACAGGGCCATTCGACCGCGCCCCACGCAAAGGACATTTCTGGGGTATATCTGAGCTTTATATTTGAGTCAAATGAAAGGAAGGATTAGAGAGAGAGGTTTAAGACCTATGCACCACATAACGCCGCCACAGAGGAAGACAAACGTGAAATGGGATCCACCAAGTAACGTGAGTGAGTGAAAAATGACCAAAACAATAGCTGAATATTTGAGGAAGGAGAGGGGGGTGATGGGGAGTAGGGAGGGAGAGAGGAGACGTGATTTATTTAATCTTCTAAAGCCTGGTTTTCCACCAGAAAAGGCAGTTAAAATGTCTGCAGGGATAAATCAGGCTCACCTGAAGTCATTCAGATTTTCCTTTTACTGTAATGAATTGTATTTTTTTCATGATTTGCTATTAATGTTATTACTTTGGTCAGCGTTTGAGGATTTCTTACTCTGTATCATGCCATAAAGGGCTGTCTCGGGTTTCGCTAAAAATGTGTATGCTGCATCTTCAGCATATACCTCAAACCAGGGGCGGATGTAATATTTCCCAATTGGGGGGCAGGAGAAAATGAAATTCTGTTGGTTTAGTGGTGACACAACTGTAGTTAGTTGCGGTAGTAGTGTTTCAAATCATTTTAAATATAAGCATTTAATTTTAAATATCTTGGGTTGTTTTGCATGCCATCGTGTTTGGTGGGGCAGTCTGGGCATTTAGGGGGGACATTGCCCCCCCATGCCTAGATCCGCCCCTGCCTCAAACCCCTGACCGATGCCAGGCTTTTTGTGCATGCGTGTCCGCGTATAAGTGAACATATGCCTGCGTTTTTTCCCCACAGCTGACCAGCATGTTTGAGAAGGTGAGCGGCAGCAACCGACAGCTGGAGGACGAGATGAGAGAGCTGGCCGACAAGAAGGAGAGCGTGGCGCACTGGGAGGCTCAGATCACTGAGATCATTCAGTGGTGAGTCGCCTGCACACCCACCCAGTGGTGGGCAATATTACTTATCTTTACTTTACTTATGACCCCTTAGAAAAAGTAACAATATTACATTACTTGAATCAAAGAGTAATATATTACATATTACGATATTACTTTTCCAAGCCCCCCCTCCCACCAGCAAAGGAATAGAGATGTACAACACAATCTGTTTAGTGACAACTTGCGGCAACTACGATAACTTATAGTGTAGGTCATGTGTGCAGAATGCTCTGGTGGACTAAAACCTATAAACTACAGTGTATGTCTGCTGTTATTTGTTGATAGCTTGTAAATCTGTTCCATTTTTACAGTGATGAGGCATGTTTTGGCAGAATAACATTACTTATTATACATTTTGGCAGAGTAATATCATTACTTTACTTTTGCTAGGAAAGGTAATAATCTTCCAGTAATATGAAATATTTAATTAGTTACGGCCCAACTCTGCACCCACCAGACACACTGTACATGAAATTGTAAATCTGAAAGCACTTTACACTGCATGCATGCTTGCACAAAATGTCTATAGTGATGCATTGGATTCCGTGATGGAGTAAAACGGCAGCAACTTCCACATACCTCTGGAGATCAGCCCCCCCCCATCTGACACCTCACCAGCTGTTCAGCTTCCCTTCCCTTTGGACAAGACTGCAGTCTTTGCATAGCGCGCATACCAACCACACAGACACACAGCACGCACCCACGCGGATGCACTTAGATGCAAATGCAATGACACCCACAGTCGGGGGGGAATTGACACAGACTGATATGTTCTCAAATGATTCTGCACAGACAGATTACACACACGCATTCCAAACATGCATCCATAAACACCAGGGAATCTACCCTTTCAGGGGGGAATTCAGGGGGTGCACAATGCCCCCTGGTGGACAAGTTCTGTTACTGAAGAGAAATGAAACCAGGAAATGAATTCATCAGGCTAGGTTTTCTAGAGAGTCTGGCAGTGGTTACATTTGTAGTTTTATTGGCATGCAATTTTGTACTATGTTGTGAAAAGGACTAATAACTTGAGTGTACACGTGGTGGTGCACTGCTATCGTATAGAGTATCTGGTTATTTTGTAGCAGTGGAAGAGGACTTGCCATCTACAGTCTTACAGCTATTTTACTGTGTTTATGGTTTCATCAAACACCATGTTTATTCTGCCTCATTGTTTAGGATTAGTGCTAGTGGCCAAGAGCAACTTCACACGCTGTACATGTGCGTGTGTGCAGTATTGCAACCATTTTCATACCAGGGCCCACTGTTTATTCTGCATTTTAGCCACGGAGGACCACCGTCTCTCAGCCTAATTTAGGAGAAAGAACTGACAAAATGTTGGTCAAAATAGCATTTCTTCTACATTTTCTAAATATGTATATTCTTGAAAATTGGGTAAACCAGATGGTTAAATATGATTTAAGTCTTGAGCGTAAAATGAAACCATTTTCATTTTACGATCTCAAGAGTTACAGATCTATAAGGGTCCATTTGGTTACCAATGGTCCTTTCTAGGAAGGAAGGAGGACTTTAACATAGAAGGAAAAATGGTGAAAAACAAGGGTTTTATCTCTGGCGCCTGTAAACCAATTTCGCACCAACTCACCAGCAAAAAAGCACCAGATTTTCCGCCAGGAGTTTTTCACTAATTTTGGCACTAGGGGGGTCTGGAAAAACGCTAAATATAGCGACAAATGCGCCAGTTTGGCAACAGTGCTTCTGTGTGTGTGTGTGCGCGCGTGTGTGTCACTTTAGTGTGTGTGCATAAACTTGAGATGTTGTAGCAATGAGGTGTCTGTTGCCCGCACAGGATGTAGTGGTATCAATTTATTTCAGCGACAGTTGTTTACGTGAGCAGCGTGTGCAGAGGCTGTGTGTGCTCTTTGTCATCTGTCCCCCAACTGAGGACCGATTTGAAGAATGTCCCGTCATCTTTCACCATATAAAGGAAGTCCGTTCATATTTAGGATTCGGATTAGGTTGCATTTTAAGGTCAGTGTTGGGTTTCCTCCATTTATACTTGACAAAGTAAAGTGCAAGACATTTTAAAGCCCGGAACAATACTGGAGGAAACCGTTGAGGAAGGCAGTGAATTCCTTTTCACGATGGAACAATCTGCTCTGCCTCTGTGACAGAGCTAGGCAGTTTATGATATTAGTTTGCAGACATAGGGATCCATTTCCTGCTAAACCCCTTATCCCTTAACTTCTTTGCCTTTTTAAACTATATAAAAAAACATTTTTCAGTAGTTCAAATGCCCAGTCTACAAGTTCACGGTGTGTTAATAGATTGACATGTTGAAATATTACAAAAGGTTTTACAAAATGGTAAAAATGAAATAAGGGATTTGGGATAAGGGGTTTAGCATGTAACAATCGTTTCTAAAATCTTTATTCCATTATTTTCATTTATGGCTCTGCTCGTGCAAGTACTGTGATCGGTTTGTGGTCGATCGTGGGTCGGTTGTCACCGATTGGCTGGTTTAGTTGATGATGTAATAATGATGTAAATTAAGATAACCTAATGACATGAAATGCAGCTCAAAGTGCGACAAAAAAAGAGAAAAAAATAAAATTCAAGCCATGAAACATTATAAAATATAAATATACCTTGGGGACATAACAAGCCTTTTCTTTGAATAGTGATCGATAGCTGAGATAGAGGGAGATAGGAATTTGTAGATACTGATTCAAACCTGGATGCAGCTCAAGATACGAGCAAACCTGGATGTGCTCAAGATACGAGCTTTAATGATGTGTGCTCTATGCCGTGTGCGTGTGTGTGCGTGTGCGTGTGCGTGTGTGTGTGCGTGTGTGTGTGTGTGTGTGTGTGTGTGTGTGTGTGTGTGTGTGTGTGTGTGTGTGTGTGAGAAGGATGCTAGAGAGTGATGAGGCTCTGAGGTTACCTGCACAGAGGACTGGAAGGACTGAGGAACACCACTGAGAAAGCACGGGCCACGGTGAGATACACACACACACACACACACACACACACCACACACACCCCCCCCCCCCCCCCCCCCCCCCCCCCACACACACACACACACACACACACACACGCGCACACACACACACACACACACAGTGAAGTGAATTATCATCACTGGTTGAGTGTGTATCAAAGTTGAAGTAAATTTAGACTGGTTTTCTGAGAGTTTCTTCTGTTATACAATCATGCTTTTGGTATCTTTCTCTTTACTAATGAAACCATTCGAATTACAT
Source organism: Benthosema pterotum (assembly GCA_039105355.1). NCBI lineage: Eukaryota > Metazoa > Chordata > Actinopteri > Myctophiformes > Myctophidae > Benthosema > Benthosema pterotum. Next base: position 39,056,301 of record CM076983.1, on the reverse strand, counting down.
CCTGACATTTGAGTATGACCTATCTTTCCACCCACCCCTCAAGTCACTGTTTATTTAATTCTGTAACATCTTCCTTTCGGTTTCTCCCCCCTCCCCGACAGGACATGCCGTGGAAGATGCGTCGCTTCGCCAAGCTGGACATGTCTGCCCGCCTGGAGCTGCAGTCGGCTCTGGACGCCGAGATCAGAGCCAAGCAGAGCATCCAGGATGAGCTCAACAAAGTGAAGGCCAACAGCATCTCCACGGAATGGTAACTAAATATTTCATTAAAGACCAAAACAAAATGTGGTCAAGTCTGATCCGTCTAGCTCCGGCCGCACAGATGGACGCACAGTCAGCGCCTCTCATAGAGGTCTAGCCTCTCGCAGAGCCGCGCTGTAAACAAAATCGGAGTGGGAACATGATAAACTTGTCATTATGGGTGTCATTGTGTCCTTTTATGGTATGAGGTCTCTTGGCATTGACAACTGGGCAAAAAATAAAGTCTGCCTCGTATCGTTCTCAGGCAATGTTATTTTCACTGAACGTACGTCTTTGTGTTTATCCCAGTAAACTGCAGGAAGTTGAGACTAAGAACCAGGATCTCCTGGCTGAGATCGACAGGTTGAAGAAAGAGACAGAGGAGCTGCGACTACGTAGAGGTGAGAGAGCACTGGAGCTACTGTGCCTTACAGACGCTAAGAGTATGGGGTTCTAGGTCAGTGGTTTTCAACCTTTTTGATACCAGGTCCCACCATTTATTCGGAATTTGAGCCACGGACCACCATTTGATGACAGCTTAGTCCCACAGGCCCACAAAACTAAAGATTTATTTTGCTTTTGTCCACAATTCCAGGCTGGATTTGTGAAACAAAACAGGCAAAAGATACAGATGTAAATGACCATTAATCTCGAGTTGTGTAGACTTATGGGCTAATTCAGATGATGAATATTTTAACTCTTGAGAGTGTAAAAATGAAACCAAATGGACCCGCAAGGGTCCATTTGGTTTCATTTTTACGTTCTCAAGAGTTACATCTGGTTAACCAACTTAGCTGGGGACCACCTGGAACCCTCCCAAGGACCACTGGTTGAAAACCCCTGTTCTAGGTGAAAAACACTATCTATCAGCATTCATTCAAAAATGATCGATAATATTTATTCCACCCTTTCGTTATCGATGGAAATTAAGGGTCTCAGAAGACACAAGGAATAGACCAGTGTGAGTGAGTTGCTTGAAAGACTTTTCAGAGTATCTTAACGGTCTAAAATAATAGTTCACTGCTTCTGATGTAGATCTAATGCTGGACAAACCATGCCTTTTATGACCGTGCTCGACTGTACACTGTATCATGGGCTCGACTGTACACTGTATCATGGTTTTTAATATAAAAAGAAGAAACAGTTGCACTTCACTGAGAAATCAATTTCACGTGCAGTCGTCTGTAATAGCGTCAGAAAAACCACAAACATTAGATCAAAGACATTTTTCAAGGTTTTAGTCATCTCGACCGTGGAGTATCACTTTTCCTGTGGCTGCTGTGATTGCAAGCACAATTTATACGGAATGAAACCTCAGTTAGACTTCTGAAGTCTGAAGTGTTGAAATCTAGCTTTTTATTGTAACTGGGACTCTAAATAAGAAACATTGTTTTGTGCTGAGCCTGAGATTTGGCAAATGAATCTAATCTTTCATTCCAGGCCCCCGAAACCTTCAATGTTTAAACAAATCTGTTTGCTTCCCCCTAGCCTCACATTCAGGGGTGTAGTGGAGGGGGGGCGTGGGGGGACGGCGTCCCCCCACTTCTCACATTTAAAATATTTTTGTGGCAAAAGTAGGCCTATGTTTTTTTGTCTTGTCATTTACTTTTATGGATACAATTAGGCATTGTAAACAATCTTTCTCAATATGCTATACTTGTTTTAATTGTGTTGTGCAGGTGCACGCATATGCACATGCAAATGCAAGTGTGCATGCACGTGTCTTACAGGGGAATTCCACTCATTTTCAATATTTTACTATGTCATTAATATACCTTAGAGATGTTGTGTGGACATGGTAAAAAAAAAGTTCCCCCATTCTGTGTTTCCTAGAAATGGTGGTCTGAAAAAAATCATTGGCATGGTGAAATACATCTTGATCATCAAGATGTGTTTCACCATGGAACCAAATGGACCCGCTAGGGTCCATTTGGTTCACATTTGTACACCCTCAGAAAAAAATGAAAATAAGTGGAATTCCCCTTTAAGAGACGTCCCCCACTTCTAAAAGTCCCACTACAACACTGCTCACATTTTCTGAATGAAAGGCTTTGATGATTATTTCTCAATTTAACGTCCATCCACCTTTCTTTCTGTCATTTTGTTTTGCTCTGTGTGTGTCTCTGTAGGTGTCAGGCACCAGGATTCCCAGAATTCCTTCCTGGCTTTCCTCAACGCCCCGACCTCGGCCCTCGACCAGTTTGACGTAAGTTGGCCGCTGCGCGACCCCCATACCGCTACCGACCTCACACGGTTCCGGCACGGGTTCCATATTAATCTTGTTTAATGTCAGCGGCCATCCATCAAATCCAGCTTCAAACAAAATCGGTTATGTGCTTTTCAAAGGATGATGGTCAAGAGGGCAGCAGTAGCTGAGTGGGTAGAGAGGGGCCGTCTGGGGGAAAAGCAAGGTTGCCGGTTTGACCCCCAGACCACCCAGTCAACATGTCCCTGAGCAAGACATTTAAACAGGATGTTTCTCTTTCAAACATGTTTGAAAGCGAAATCATCCCTTTGACTCCCTTTTACTCAGGCACTGTGTATTGAAATGTACCCCAACAACAACTCTAGGAGACTAGATGAATTATTTCGATTATTAAAGGGGAAGTCCACCCATTTTCAACATTCGAATATGTCATTAGTACCCCCTAGAGGTGCTGGGTGGACATGATAAAAACTTCCCCCATTCTGTGTTCCCAAGAAATGGAGGTCTGAAGAAAACCGCTAACATGGTGAAACATCTTGATGACATCATCAAGATGTATTTTCACCATGTGAATGGATTTCTTTAGATGCTTCTTTTTTTCTGAGACGCTTCTTTTTTTCTTCTTTTTTCTGAGACCAAATGAACCCTAGCGGGTTCATTTGGTTCGATTTGTACGCTCTCAGAAAAAATGTTGAAAATGGGTAGAATTCCCCTTTAATAACGGAATGGAATAAAATACTTCAGTCATTTAACCCCCAAAGGGAAATTAAGAACGGCAGCCTCTCTCATTAGCGACCACATCCAAGGCAATAAACAATAAATGATAACGATCATCAATTAAAACAACATTGTGCCATACAGGTTCTCATTCATGAAAAAATTAAATCATGGCCCCCATGATTTAATTCTGTTGACGTATCAATTTTGACGATTGATGATGCTGTTTCTTGAGTTCTTTCCATCCCTTTCAAGTTGTTTTTGTTCACATCTTTCCAATATGTTTTTATTTTTCTTGCTTCCCTTCTTTGGTATGTCAGGACTCTTATTCGTCATCCTCATCCTCTTTAATTGAGTTTTGGGAAGACGCTGTAAGTTTCATTTTGCCCAGGACAAGGCTTATTTGTATGTGTGTGAGAATGTGTGTGCGTGCGTATGAGAGAGAGTGTGAGTAGCTGTGTAGTTGTATGCAGTAGGAATCCTATAACTAGCCCAGAGGGAAAGAGAGTGTGATTGTTTGTGTACGTGCGAACAAGCGTGTGTTGGTGCACGTGATGGAGCAGATGTTGCCCTCTAACGTGTGGGTGCCCTCCAGTCTGCATTACTTTAGGCTAATAGGCTATTTGAATGGCTGCCTTGGCTTTCTAGCGCTAGGGTTTGGCTTCAAATACACACACGTGCAACAAACACGGTACGCACACAGTAAATGAGTCGCAACGTGCTACTTTTCATTTGACCGCTTCTCTATTTTGGGCCTGTCATTATAGGCAAAAAACTATTCACATTTTAAAGCTTGCCAAAAGTATAAGAAAGGGTGTTAGGTGGTAAATTCCCCCTGTGACACACAGACACCCTGCCTGCCATGATACACTCAACAATCACATTTTGCGTCCACATGATCTCAGCTCACTCCCAATCTCCAGCCCTCGTGAACATGACTTAATTTACCGAGGCTTCCATTCCATAACGAAACGACCCACAAAGTTTTCCCTCTTTTTTTCCCCCCTCCACCTCTGTGTGCGTAAATGATTTGCCTCTGTCCGGTTTGCTTCTCTTGACCATTCACTCGTGTCTTTGTCTCTGCCAACCCCTGCCTACTTGTCCCTTGCCACCGCAGCGCTCGCCATCCGTTGGGCCGACTAGCAAAGGCAGACGTGTAAGCAAGCGCCCCCCCATCTGTGCTCTGTGATGGCCAGAATGTACCTTTAGCTGTGTTGTGTCTGTCCTCGTGCATGGATGTCTGGTGTGTGTGTGTGAGTGTGTGTGAGTGTGTGAGGGATGTTGGTTGCATGGTGGGTGCTTTAGTAAAAAAGGCTTTCCTATGGTGACTGGATGCCAAGTGTTTTGCTAAGGCCTGTTTGCTGTGCATGGAGAACTGGAATAACGGTGCCACCCTGTCCTGTCCTCCAATGTGTATGCTTGCATTTATGTCTGTGATTATTATTTTTTGTTTGTTTTTAAATCCACCAAAGTGGCTTTGAGAATGGCTTGTATTGCATAATGCTTTTGATGTGTCCATTTGTGTACATTTTAACTTTGTTTGAAAGTTTGAAACAACTTTTCAAACGCTTGGCATGATCACTTAACCTTTTGATTCTTTGTCCTCCTGTGCTTGTAATATGTACCCTTCCGTTAAGTCGGGGTCTTGTCTCCTGTGTTAGGTTTGAGTGGGTTGAGATATTCTACTTAATCCTAAATCAGTGGTTCCTAAATCGGGTCCGTGGGATGCCTACTAGTACTACTGGTTCCATCTTTTACAAGCTCAAACTAGTCCTTGATTCAAAATCGGCTAGTATAAGGACAGTTGAATGCAGTTTCCCCGAGGGCCAGCGTTGGGAACCACTGTTTTATTAAACCACAAACTGTATACAGTAGCTCCTGTTCTGTGTTGTTGTTGTTGTGGTGGTTGCTTGCGTCTTCCCTTAAAGCATGGATCTGGTTCATGGAGTCCCATGGTGTGTTGTTCTTAGCTGTCCAATACAAACCCTCTGAAACTGACACTCCCAACCTCTCCCGCTCTTCCCTTTCTTTCTCTTCTCTCCCCATCTTTTGTTTCATCCTCTCTCCTGTCTTTACCTAATCACCAACTTCCACTTCATCGCTTCCTTCGTTCCTTTTTCCTTCCCTCTCTCTCCATCCTACCTCTCCCCTCATTCTCTTCCATGTCCCCTCTGCTATACTTCCTCCATCTCTCACTCCATCTCTCACTCCCAATCCGCCTGTCTCTTCCACAGGTGGACTCTGTGGATAACTTCACGCCCTCCAACACTCCGTCCCGGGACGAGGACTCCAAGTCCCACCTCAAGTCTCGGTCGCGCTCGCCCTCCACGGCCAGCGACATGGAACCCATAGAGGTCAGGAACTGTCTTAAGGTTATCTAACTGCCTGAGTAACTGTCGGTGTAACATAAGTTGAGCCTTTGCATTTGCTTGCATGCCAAGGGTTTTCAACCGGTGGTCCGGGGACCACCAGTGGTCCTTGAGATGGTTCCAAATGGTCCCCAGTTAAGTTGGTAAACCAGATGAAAAGTTGGCTAGCCACCAAATGGACCTGCAAGGGTCCATTTGGTATTGGAGGCGACACGGTGGCACAGTGGTTAGTGCTGTCGCCTAGCAAAAGAAATCTTTAGACTCCTCTAATGATGGTCTGTGGCTCAAATTCTGAATAAATAGTGGGCTCTGGTATGAAAAAGGCTGTAAGGCTATCGAGGCTAGGGCAAGTGCCACAGTAACTGAAATAGAACCTAGCCCAAATCTTTTCACATATTGTAGGCCTTCTCCTTACATTGCAATGTATCAGTATCATGAAAGTTCATTCAGCCAATGTCGATGATGTCAGTCGCTGTAGGTGACTCTTCCCATTTCCAATTTAACAGAATATTAACCAGAAGCTCACAATGCATTGTGAGCTTGTAGTTGGGCATAAGTGGTTAATCTGACATCCTGCATGCCTGAACGCCCATTCCAACAAAGACATGAGATTGAGACCTGTACACCCCCCTGCACCAAAACACAACTAAGCATTTAATAATATGATCCAGAGGTGCACAAAGTAACTGCAGCTGCAAAACAAACCTAGTTAAAGTGCTGAGTGACAGCCTCATGTATAATTCAGTTAAAAGTGTTGTGTGACATCACTTGGCACAAATGTTTTTTCTCCCAGTAATACTGTACGTTTATTGATTTTTGCATTTAAAGAACTTGACAAAAATCTTGGATTTTCAATCAAAGCACTTTGTCTTTGCCAATGTGTCATCACTGTCACAGACTCAATACCATTTGTTTTTGTTTTTTTGCGGTTCTCTCATGCAGCTGATAGACCACCCGTCGCGCAGCACAGTCCAGACGCCAACCATACGCTCAGGGGGGTATGGCAGCATCGGACGCTCGTCACCCAAGGTATGACATCTGTCTGTCTTTTTGCCATCGCCGAAATCAGTTACATATGTGACGGGTTGGCGATTTTTGCATGACTGTGACTCCGCACATTGTTTTTTTTCCCTTCTCCAACCCCAACTATATTTCTCTCTTGTCCTGTCCCGCTGCAGCCCAAAGCCCACCAGTTTGTGGTGAAGTCGTTCAACACTCCCACTAAGTGTAACCAGTGCACCTCTCTGATGGTGGGACTCATTCGCCAGGGCTGCACCTGTGAAGGTGAGGGAAAAAAACGGGAGCAGGGAAGGAATCGGTATGGAGAGGCGTTTAGGTGACGAGCAGAGAGAATCTTGTGTTCGGAAATAGGCCGGTATTGAGGATATTAGAGAGAAGATAGTGAGGCGTGTCAAACCTAAAAGACCTCAAACTACTACTGGATCTCTCTATCGTCCAAGAATTACAGATATACAAAGATGCTTTGGAACTCAGAATACTGGCTTACAGAATGTGGTTTCACTTTTCACTGCAAAGAGGTTGTTTGTCTGGTGTTAATGGCATTGATAATACAATTTTACATATAAAATTACATTAAAGGGAGTGACTTAAATTGAATTCAACTAATGGAAGTAGAGGCGAGTGTTTCATAGAACTACTTTTCTTTCCTCCACAGTGTGCAACTTCTCCTGCCATGTAACGTGTGCGGACAAGGCTCCAGCGGTGTGTCCAGTTCCCCAGGACCAGACCAAAGGACCACTTGGCATCGACCCTCAGAGAGGGATTGGTACTGCCTACGAGGGCCATGTCAGGGTACGGGACATTATCGATGGTCATGGGATGGCTCTATGGAGCTTTCTTTGATATATTGAAATGCATTGGTAGTAATTGAGAAGGCGAGCAGTCCATAATGTTTACCTCTGCGTTGTCGTAAGTCAGGGATGCCCAAAAGGTAGATCGTTATCTACCAGTAGATCACACAGGCCGTGCAGGTACTGTAGATCAAAGGACATTCCCCCCAGCACTTGGACCCTTATAGATCTGTAACTCTTGAGAGCGTTAAAATGAAACCAAATGGACCCTTACGGGTCCATTTGGTTTCATTTTACACTCGCAAGAGTTAAATTATATTTAAACATCTGAATAATTGTTATTTTGGCCAATGTTTTGCCAGATCTCTTTCCCAATTGTGGACAAAAATGTGAAAGTTATTAGCTTTGGAAGCAAGAGACTAAATTCAAAATCACAAACTGTCAACTCAAACCTCAAATACTGTTTTCAAACGTCAGTAGTAGCATATACAGGAAAACCTTCCAATTCTCCCCATCCATTTTTCATTATAAGTGCATTGTTCTTAAACACTATAACAGTTAAGTAACACTACTATTTCAAAGCTCAAACTTTCCTTGATGACCTTGAAATGGATTTTATGTGTGTAGATCTTATTGAGCCGGTCATTTTGAAAGTAGCTCTCAAGTCAAAAAAGTGTGGGCACCGCTGGCACCGCTGGCACCGCTGTCGTAAGCGATAACAATGTTCCGCCATCTATTCCAGGTGCCGAAGCCAACGGGGGTGAAGAAAGGGTGGCAGAGAGCAATGGCCGTGGTGTGTGACTTCAAGCTGTTCCTCTATGAACTGGGAGAAGGCAAAGCCACACAGCCCAGCGTCGTGGTCAGCCAAGTCATAGACATGAGGTAAGGGGAGGACGACGGCTCCAACGCAACCGTCCCTCTTCTGGGCTGCGGTTGAATTCCCACAGTCCGACAGATCCATATGTGTCATATTCGCAAAGAAGGACATATTAACAATGTGGTCGTTCACACCTAACTCTCTGTCCCGTTCTCTTCTCCAGGGACGAGGAGTTCTCGGTCAGCTCTGTTCTAGCGTCTGACGTTATCCACGCCAACCGCAAGGACGTCCCCTGTATATTCAGAGTAAGATCCCTCTCTTTTGCTCTGTGTGGAGAAATGGGGAATATAGGGTTTTCAGTTTTGTGCAATTGATGGCCGCTTAGCTGGCTTTAATGAGGGAGAAGGGTGCTGTGGGTTAAGTGTCTTTTTAACATCTTCAATGTTCAGGCCAAGGTGTCGAACCGCTGACCTGCATATTCACTGGCCTCTCCACACGCTCAGATAGCACCACAATGGAAACAAGTTCCCAGTTATCCTATAAGCCTAAAATTTGTGACTATACTGTATATTGTGCTGTTTACCTTTCTGAATAGTAATCAATCAGTCAGTCAATCAATTTCACAGGGGGAAATGGTACCATATTCATTTTATTCCATTTTGAATGCTGGCTATAGTTAAAAAGGCCTACAACCAGCCTACAACCTTTACCAGTTTCCCTCTCAGTCATTGCAGGGAGACTTGTCTAAAGTTGCATTGGTGCAGACTGGCAGAGACACACTGTTCAGTATACTGTAAAGAGCATCTAATAATAACATTATTAGGGCGTTGTCGTGGGTCAGCTAGTTGGAACGTAACACATAAGAAAGAACAGACCTAATTAAGATGTCTTGAGATTTATTTTATTCATGACCTGTGTTATGAATAAAATAAATAAATACAGTAAATGAAACATAAAAGGTGTTTTCATCATGTCCTCCCCTTCTCTAAATCTCAGTAAACTACCGGTAATAATCAGAGTTAACCCTTTGTGTCCTAAACGCGTTTTGGTGTTTTAGCTATTGAAAAATAGCAGATCAACAAGCTCATGTCGCGCCACCGAGTGGCGCGACATGAGCTTGTTGTTCTGCTATTTTTGAAAAATCATGAAAATGTGGCAGAAATCTTTGAATATATTATTTCAGAATCAAACATTTTAGCTCAAATCTTTGCTTCTGGGGTGATCCCTAGAAGTTTTTTTTTTTTTTTTAGATGGGGGTCCGCAGCCAAATATAGATAATTCTGGTGGTCCTATGAAATATGTTGAGCATCACTGACACAGAAGCATGGATTTTTCAGGAAAAAAAAACAAGAATCTAGCGTCAGAAACCAGAATTTAGCATCAGAAACGAGTGCCACAAACTAGAATCTGGCGCCATCTAGTGTCAGAAACTAGAATCTAGTCAGGACACAGTGGGGTTAATGAAGCTGGAATTGGCGGTGTCCTCTCCCAGGTGACGGCGTCCCAGCTGTCCTGCTCCAGCAGCCACAAGCCCTCCATCCTCATCCTGGCCGACAGCGACCAGGAGAGGAACAAGTGGGTGGGCCTGCTCAACGAGCTCCACCGCATCCTGAAGAAGAACAAGCTGAAGGAGCGCTTCGTCTACGTCCCCAAGGAGGCGTACGACCACACACTGCCACTCATCAAGACCACGCAGTCTGCTGCTATCATAGGTGGGTCGCCGGGGCGCCGTTGTTGTTTTTATACTAAAGCGTTAATACACCTGATACACCTCGAAATCAACAAACAACGTCAAGCAACGTCGTTGACTTTTCACTTTTCTTTACAAAAAAAAAAGATCAACTCCTGGTTATTTAGAAAAGTCTGATCAATAGCGCCCTCTACTGGTTAACATTTTGAGAACTGTTGTCTGAAAATGATTCAATTCAAACTAAAAACAAATTGGAAAAACACTTTTTTAAAATATTTTTAATAATACTTAGTGTTATACATTTTTTATTAATGATTTTTCTTTGAGGCTCATTTTTTCCTGAGAGTGTATAAATAGAACCAAATGGATCCGCTAGGGTCCATTTGGTTGATATTTGTATTTAACGGCACGTGTTGCCTGTCTCCATGTATCTCATCATGTCGCCTGTTGACATTGTTAGTTGATATTGATCAAAATATTGCTGTTGTATCAGGGCCTTTTCTCAAGTTGCCTGACACTTTATTCAGTCTGAATGCCCTCTACACACCTGCAGTTTATGGTATGGGCATTGTCAAAGCGACAGTCTTCTGTGTTTGGTTCATAACCAACCAATGAAACCCGACCTTCCTTCCTCAATAAACTATTTGCCATAGGTCGAAAAGCCAGGTTGACGCGGGATTCGCATTTCACCACAGTGGTGAGCCGTGTTTGCTGTTTGAAACTGTTGAGTGAAGGGGCTGTCGGCCAATCAGCTGCCCTGTGCTTTATAGCTTGTCGATGTGTTTCCTTTGATATCCTTTTTCAAATTAGATCCCGAAACGTAACATGGAGTATGACGGTTCCACTCGACAGAGAGCATTTCTTTGTGAATATGACGTTACTTTAACATTGTGCGGTGGAGTATGTTGATGGATACAGCCTTTCTTTTATAATCGATTCAATGCACACAAAAACGTGCCGAGAAGGTGTGATATTATTTTGCTGTTGTGCTATAAGAAAATATGGTTCATGAATGGTGTTATGTTATACTGTCTCGAGCTACAGAGAGTAGGTTATTGTTCATACCGCACACAACTCCTTTGTATCCGTGGGGCAGTCGGTAGCTCATAAATCCATTGTTCTCCGTTAAGTTGGGACGAATAGGCCATTGTTAAGAACGCAGCTAAGTGTTAAGCCTATTGCATATGCCATTATTATTTGGTTCATGATTTCCCGGTGACTGAGCAAGTGAGCAATTACACTGTGGGGAGAGAATCCCCTTCAGGGCAGGCTAGTTATAGCATTTCACCATCTATCTAACACAGTGGTATTCAATCTTTTTCATACCAGGGGCCACTATTCAGCATTGATCTAACATGATCTGAAAATACCAAACCGTGCTAATTAGATGGACCTTACTGTACAGAATGTCCTTTTTGTCTGTGTCCTGTCTGGCGCTTGAACCATATCCGTCTCAATGTCTTCTTTCTGCTTTCAGATCATGAGCGCGTCGCCTTGGGCAACGAAGAAGGCCTCTATGTCATCCATGTCACCAAAGATGGTAAGACCTGCTTGGCGGCTTCGTCTACTCCTCCTCGCTGTACTTTGTTTTTTTTAATACGTTTGAGTGGTGTTGCCTTGGTTTTAAACGTGTTTTACGTTCTTTGGAAATTTGCCAATTTTCTTTTTTTTTCTCCCTATGACAACATGCCCAAAATAGGAAATAGGGTTGGTAAATGGTGCATTTGTATAGCGCCTTTATCCAAGGCGCTTTACGTACTGTAGATTGTGCATCACATTAACCCAATCGCGCACACACATTCATACACTTATGGAGGAGCAAACCATGCAAGGCACAACCTCACATCAGGAGGGTTCAGTGTCTTGCTCAGGGACACATCAACACTAACTCTGGGGGAGCCCGGGTTCGAACTGGCAACCTTGTAGTTTCAGTACCATCCAGTGACTCTACCCCTGAGCCACCTCCGCCGGTTGGAATTGGTTAACACTATGTGCTGCATAAACAGAGATTTTCGGCCTCATAAAGAATCCCTCAGTGCTGCAAGAGAATAACCAAAAAGACAGAGATTGATTAATCAAAAAGACGGAGATTCATTAATCAAAAATGTAGCTCCAGAGACTACTGCTACCTCATCACGCCTGATTTGCGTCAGACCTGCCAGTAAATCGGTAGACCATCATCCAAAGTTGTCCAGCCCTGTTCTAACTTATAGGGAGAAAAAAGTTCGAGCCTTAACTTGTTACTAAATCAAATTCTTATCAAAGTGCTGTTTTTTACAGCCCATAGTCACTAACTTATGTTGTGGTAGGAAGTATATGACCTCCCTTTGGCACTTCTTTTCATAAAAAAGTGTCTAAAGAAATCCATTAACATGGTGAAAATACATCTTGATGATGTCATCAAGATTTGTTTCACCATGTTAATGATTTTCTTCAGACCTCCATTTCTAGGAGAAACAGAATGGGGAAACGTTTTTATCATGTCCACCCAGCACCTCTAAGGTATACTAATGACATATTGGAATGTTGAAAATGGGTGGAATTCCCCTTTAAAGTGTTGATGGTGACGGCCCTCTGCTCTCACAACTCCCCACCGCCGCCCCCATGCATTCAACCCTTCTATGTGTCCTACTCCCTGTCCCACAGAGATCATCCGGGTTGGGGACAACAAGAAGGTGCACCAGATAGACCTGATCCTGCAGGAGCAGCTGCTGGCAGTCATCTCTGGCAGGAACCGCCACGTGCGTCTCTTCCCCACGCAGGCGCTGGACGGCCGCGAGACGGACTCCTTCAAGCTGGCGGAGACCAAGGGCTGCACGGCCATCGTGTCCGGGCCGGTCCGCAACGGATCGCTCACCTGCCTCTGTGTGGCCATGAAGAGGCAGATCATATGCTACGAGGTGAGCGCTGGAGAGGTTTTACTTTTTTATACATTTGTTTTTGGCTTTAAAAAAAAAAAAAAAACTAACTATACTTTTCTACTATAACTATCAATAGTGCAATGTAGAAATACTCTGTTACAAGTAAAAGCCTGGAATTCAAAATGTACTTGAGTAAAAGTCCAAAATTATTGGCATAAAAATGTACTTAAAGTACCAAAAGTAAAAGTTTTCATTGTGCAGAATGTCTCAGTTCAGGTTTTCAAATGTATGATTTTTTTTAAATGGCATATAAAATGACCTAAAATGACCTAATATATACCTGTATACACCTAAGTGGTTAATGTACGTATGTTTTTTGTAGGCCCAATAGTCAAAATGTTAGCTAGTACTAGATTAAGTTTTCAAATAAAAAAGCTCAATATTGGGATCCGAGATGCAGTGTAGTTACAAGTATTGAACATTTTAAAAGTATTGGAATTTCTTATGTAAACGTCAACATGCAGGACCCACCTGTAAGTACTAAGTACACCAACACGAGTGGTCATGTGGTTAGAGATGGTCACCAGGCTAGTATATATTTACAATGTCCATCCTCACTGTAAAGCTAATGTGCAATGTGATAACTGACGTCCTCGTTTCCCTAAAATCGTCCCTCGCCTCATCCAGGTCAACAAGAGCAAGCAGCGTCACCGCCGGCTACGAGAGCTCCAGGCCCCAGGACAGGTCCAGTGGATGGGTCTGCTCAGTGAGCGTCTCTACGTGGGATACCAGGCTGGCTTCACACGATACAGGTTGGGACCTCTCCTTTCCATGGATCTTACAGTACCGGAAATGAATTTCACAGCAAATGTCTGACAATGCGTTTGCAAAGGCTTGGTTTCCGAGAGATGCCTTCAGAAAGCTTTCTGATTGACAATGATTCCATGATAACACACACAATGTTTTGGGACAATCAAGTAATTTATAAGAAGAAAAACGAAACAAAAAGTGTTGTATCCTGACGTTTTTCTTCTTGCTAATTAGATATTGTATGGTAATATTGTGTTTGTTTTCATGATTTGTTGAGACCCGAATTATCTGTGTCGTAATCGTCTTTATATAAATCATTTTCTAAAAGTCTATGAGGAAAATGAACGAGGATTCCATTTCTGGAACACAGGCGACGTCATGAAAGGGACGGAACTGCTCAGCTCTATTGTGCATGTAAAGTAAAAAGTGGAGCCGAGCCTTAATTAGTATCGTCGGTAACACCAGTGAATGTATAGTATAAGGGTTCCTGGAAGTTATTCTGCTTGCCGCAGACAGATCCCATCCTTAACCCCCACCGATGCGTCCACCCCCTCCCCACAGTGTCCACGGAGACGTGTCCCCGGTCCACCTGCTGCACCACGAGGACCACACGCTGGCCTTCATCTCCCAGCAGGGCCTGGACGCTCTCTGCGCCGTGGAGATCTCCAGCAAGGAGCTGCTGCTGTGCTTCAGTGCCATCGGCGTCTACGTGGACTCCCAGGGCCGCCGCTCGCGGCAGCAGGAGCTCATGTGGCCGGCCATGCCCATCGCTGCCTGTGAGTTCACTTGTTTTGATCTATACAAAGCCTTATTAACACCAACAGAAAAAAAAAATCTTAAACATGATACAGATGCTTTCCCTGTTCTGATGATGGATTAAACCAGGGTTTTTTAACCTTTTTGATACCAGGGCCCACTCTTCATTCAACATTTGAGCCATGGACCACCATTTGAGGACATTCTTTTAGCTCCATAGACCCCAAAACTAAAGATTTCTTTTGCTTTTGTCCACAATACCAGGCTGGATTTCGGAAACAAAACAGTCAAATGTACAGATCAAAATGACCATTAATCTTCTGCATATAGTTGTGTAGACTTGGAATAATTCAGAGTGATGTATATTTTTTTGAGAGTGTAAACATGAAACCAAATGGACCCACAAGGGTCCATTTGGACCCTTGCAAGTGGTCCCCGTACCACTGGTTGAAATGGGTTTGTAATGAGTCAAGTGGTCCCCACTTGTTACGCAGTAACATAACAGGGTCTGGGCTGCCCTAGATGTGGATAGTATTTGTTGGCCATTTAAATGTTGGACATGTGTTACTTGTGAAAGGCCATGTGACTGATTTCTAGAGTTTTCTTTTGCTCACGGTCAGGGAAAAAAGACTACTAGCAAATGTGTGTGGATTCCATTCTACAATATGTGTGTAATGTTTAAATACAGTCCAAAAGCACATTGTAGCCTATGATTATGCCAACCTGCTGACATGAGCTGCTTCTCCCTCCAGGCTACAACGCCCCCTACCTGTCGGTGTACAGTGAGAACGCCGTGGACGTGTTCGACGTCAACACCATGGAGTGGATCCAGACCATTCCACTGAAGAAGGTTTGTGAATACTTCATTATGCTTTACTTTATGCTTTGAGTTGAGTTTTTAAACACGTTTTACCTCTTAAACCATATAATTACTTGACCCGAAGTCCAGCCCTGACAGTTGGATGGCGGGAGAGAAAAAAAATCTGTACCCCTTTTTTTTTTCCTCCCCATGTTGCTATAAGGTGCAAAATGTCCAGTAGCTAAATAGTTTGATATAGTTGTGACAATCCAGTGAACTGTTTGAGACTTTGTCAGGTTATCTTTGGTTCCCCCTGGTGGACATACAGGAATATAAACCTGCTCTGCTCCTGACACTGCTCTGCCACTATGAACTACTCCTGACCTACACCGCCTAACACTGCATGATAACATTGTTCGGAAATGTACAGTGTATGACCTAACAATGTCAGTTTTTCTTTGCTAACGTCTGACATCTCTTACCTCCCTGGTAGGTGCGGCCTCTGAACATCGATGGCTCTCTGAACCTGCTAGGGCTGGAGACAGTCAGACTCATTTATTTTAGGAACAAGATGGCAGGTAAGGATTTGGCCACCCACATTCTCTAATGAAGGGGAAAAGCTTAAAATGGTTAATACACAAAGCCTCCCCAGACTGGCAACTGAAAGGTGCATCAATTTCAATAATTGACAATTGACATGCCTGTAATTGCACAAGAATGACTGGTTCAACGAAGAGTGCAGTTGCACACTACACCTGGCCGCGACTGGTGCAGGACAGGATATGTAACAGTTTGAAATGAAGGAAACAACACAGCAAAACAGCTTAGCTCCCACAAATTATTGTACTGCAGAAGATGTTTAGGTAAATCACAGGAAAGTTGCAGCAATGTTTCGGCTGCGCAATCTGTTCTTCCTCGGGGTCCAGACAAGAAATCTTTTCAGGAAACGCATTTTGCTTAGTAAAGACTTATGTAAGATAAGCTGTGTCACAGATAAGCATGTTGTTTAAAGTTTCTTCATTAACATTTTCTAATCAGAAAAGTAAAATAGCAGTATATATACTGTATATACAGTACATACAGTACATAAAAATAAAAATGTATTTTACCACTCCCACAACCCAGAGTTCCCGCTGCCAAACAGCCACAATTCTGGTATCTTCTACAATTGGCAATAAATAAAGAAAAAAATGAAAAGTACATATAGACATTCACATTTAAGTATAAACAGGCACACAGTATAACAGACGGCAATGGCTGAAATTTAAATGACAGAATAAGAAACCTTAGAATAGATAAATAATAATGCCATGTAACAACAGACCAACATGTTGAATGCAACGGTATCACGTTGTGGGGTTGTGTAATTTCTGCACACTGTCTGTCCCTCCATGCTAACTGTGCAGAGGGCGACGAGCTGGTGGTGCCGGAGACGTCGGACAACAGCAGGAAGCAGATGGTGCGCAGCATGAACAACAAGAGACGCTTCTCCTTCAGGGTGCCGGAGGAGGAGAGACAACAGCAGAGGAGGTAGGCAGCTCTGTTTATAACACATTTCATGTCAAGGACCCCAAAAATTAATAGGAATAGAATTTGGCTGCACGTTTCCTTCAGTCTCCCCCTCTTTGTTGGCTGTACACTGATGCAGTTCATGCTTTTCTATAAGCCGCTGCATGACTGCTTCTCCACTTTCAGCCTGGTGTTGTAGTTGGTTATATTGCAAAAATAGTTTAGTTGATCTACAAAAGTGGTTTTCAACCTTTTTGATACCAGGGCCAACTATGTATTCAGCATTTGAGCCACGGACCACCATTTGGGTATGTTTAAGCCCCACAAGCCCCCAAAACTAAAGATTTCTTTTCTTTTCTGTTCTTTTCTTTTCTTTCATCCACAATATGGAGTTGGGGAAACAAAACAGGAAAATATACAGATCAAAATGACCATTAATCTTCGATTGTAGACTTGGGACAATTCAGATAATGAATATTTTAACTCTTGAGAGTGTAAACATGAAACCAAATGGACCCGCAAGGGTCCATTTGGTTTCATTTTTAAGCTCTCAAGAGTTGCATCTGGTTAACCAACTTAGCTGGGGACCACCTGGAGCCATGTAAAGGTTGCTACGTGTTGTAATGCAACACAATATGATAAATTGGCTATTATTGTGGGTCAACGCTATTGTACCGCAAAGTATATAACGTGTACATACATTGCAGAGAGATGCTGCGGGACCCAGAAATGAGGAGCAAGCTGATCTCCAACCCCACCAACTTTAACCACGTGGCTCACATGGGACCAGGAGACGGCATCCAGATCCTCAAAGACCTGCCTATGGTAGGAGAACTGCTCTCACGACACACACACACACACACACACACACACACACACACACACACACACACACACACACACACACACACACACACACACACACACACACACACACACACACACAATCTACTGCCTTGAAGTCTCTCTCTCTCTCTCTCTCTCTCTCTCTCTCTCTCTCTCTCTCTCTCTCTCTCTCTCTCTCTCTCATATACAGGTATACAAATGTGCATACAGTACAATATAAAGAGACACATAGCATACCAGTGGCACAAAGCACACACATAGTGGTAATTTCCACACAAAAAAAAACATTTCCAGTAGCACTGGCCATGTTATACGACTATGTATTTGTATACATGTGCGTGGGTGTGCTTGTCCTGTGATATGATGCATGCAGACAAAGGAATCCACACAGAAATATACTTTGGTTTCCTTTCTGATTTTTTTTATTTAACCCAAAGAGACTATTGCACATATTATTTTCCTCTATCCATTTACAGATTTGTCCAATATAAGTCCAATATTGCGTTGTGTTCTTCCACTGCACCTACCCGGTAGCCTACTTGCATATTTCACCTGGAGTTGTTGTGACAAACCCTCACTCTTCCCACTCTGCACTCCTCTTCCCTGCACTGCACTGTGTGTACGTGTGTCCTTTCTGTATGCCATCTAATCCAGAACGTACGTGTTCAGGAGAGCCGCGCAGGCTTCAGCGGTTCGGTCAGCATCCCCTCCATCACCAAGAACCGAGGCGAACCTGGCCGGTCCATGAGCGCCAGTAGTGGACTGGGCATACGTAAGTGTTTTAATAATAATAATAATAATAATAAACTTTATTTATACAGCACTTTTCTAAAACAATGTTTACAAAGTGCTTTACAAAGGCAGCAACAATTGACAGACAGTGACGAAAACAATGAAAGTAAATAAAAAACAAACATATAAAAATAAATACATTAATAAATAGAAATCAATAAGCACTGCACGTGTAGCAAAGGAAAAGCTAAGGGTATGCTTTGGTGAACAAATATGTTTCCAGGAGTGATTTAAATGATTCCACTGAGCTAGCTAGTCTAAGAGCAAGTGGCAGCTCATTCCAAAGTCTGGGCGCCCGGACGGCAAAAGCCCGGTTGCCCATGGTGACCAGACGCGCTGAGGGGACCTCTAAGAGGGCCAGACCAGACGACCTAAGAGTGCGGGCTGGCCTGTAGGGTTTCAGCTGGCCTGTAGGGTTTCAGGGTTTTGTAGGGTTTTACTGTATATTAACCAACAACACCCTTCTCAGTAAGAGTTCATTTAAAGCCCCTCCAGTGCCATGTACCTAATTTAATCACGTGGAGCCAACATAATATGAAGCAACATACGGTACAGGTAAAAACCACCACTCCTGACCACAGTGTCTAGAAGAAAATATGTGGAGTACTGTATTTCTTTGATCCCATTTGTCATTCTATTATGTTTCCCTTTCTTCTTGCTAACTTCTCTCTCTTGACTCCAGGTTCGTCCTCCCAGAATGGCAGTGCGCTGCGCAGGGAGCTGTCGGGGGGAAGCTACGGCTCCAAGCGCCAGACCATGACCTCTCCCTCCGAGAGCTCCTTGTCCTCCGGAGGGGGCATGGACTGTGGCGACGCGCCGCTCTCCCAGTTCGACAGAGAGGTGAGAGATTATTATGTCAATCTCTTTCCTCTACTTACATTGCATTAAGACTTTATGAATAGCTGCCTCTACAGCAGGAATTGTGTACCGTAGCGTCAAATAGTGTTATTTCATGAACAAATAGGTGCACACAATGACACGAGATACTGTAGCCATAGTATGAACCAAACCAATGTGTTCCATTTGTTCTCTACAAAACTTTATACAATACGGTACTGAAGTAGATGTACTAATGGCATATGGCTGTTTTTTTTTGTTCTGTTTTTGCGCTATTTTGACTGTAAATGTCTTTTTATTTGATTTTGAGTTGAGTTGACGGTCTGTCCAGCTGCATTAAGCTGCAAGAATTTCAATGAAATGTTCCTCATCTTCCCAACAACCACTGTAGTTTTGGCCCGTTGATGCCCTGAAATGCTTTTTGCTGCTTAGTAACAGGTTTCCTACTAGCCATGTAGAATGTGTGCATCATTAGCCTGTCAGGTGATTGACAGAGTATCAGGTCCCTTGTTTCCTTGTGTCCCATCTATCTGCCACATACCGTTTACATCCTAACCTCTGCGTGCAGGTCTCCCACCTCATCCCAACCCCTCTCACTGATTGGTTAGCCTCTCTGTGATGTCACATCTCTATATCAGCGCTACCTATAGCTCGTCTCTTTGTCTTCATCCCTGGCACTGGCTCTTGTATTTGAGCTTTTGGGAAGCAGAGACACATTAGCTTGGATGGGTAGCTATTGCCTTAAATCAGTGGTTTTCAACCCGTGATCCAGGGACCACCAGTCGTCCTTGAGATGGGTTCCAGGTGGTCCCCATGCTAAATGATGGACAGTTGGTTAACCAGATGTAACTCTTTGAGAGAAATGAAACCAAAACATTTTAACTCCCAAGAGTTAAAATGTTCATCTTCTGAATTAGATGATGTAGAAGATTAATGGTCATTTTGATCCATGTTTGCCTGTTATGTTTCCGTAACATTTGTAGACAAAAACGGAAGAAATCTTTAGTTTGGGGGGCTGTGGGGCTAAAATGTCATCAAATGGTGGTCCGTGGCTCAAATGCTGAATAAATAGTGGGCTGTAATATCAAAAAAGGTTGAAAAACACTGCCTTAAATAACAGAAGGTTTTTCATGCACTGGACCAGTGTACTTGTCATAAAGAGAGAGACTTGGAATTACTTTCAATAAAGGACAATCCATAATGTTCTTGATTGTTTTTCCCCATGTTCCCCAGTTAATATTCTATAGCTTTGTACTATCTCCTAGCCGCCTAGCTCCATTGCCACCTAATAATATGTTAAGTATAGTAAATAATACGTTGCCAGTAGATAATCTAAGGTTGTGGAGTATAATAATAGCAGAAAGCACCTGGGATTTAGGGAGGAGTCGGTGGTGCACCCACGCAACTGGCTTCTGGAATTGCCCTCCATTTCTCCTCTGGCTCCCTCCTCCTCCTCCCCTCCAGCATCCTTTTAGCCCCGCCATGCCTGGCCCCTTGGTTTCTCCATCGCGCCCCCATTTTGCCCCATTTATCGCCCCTCCTCCACCCTCGAACCCAGCCCTCTGCCCTCCTCCACCACCACCACCTCGCCCCCCGCCATGCCCTCTCTCCCACCCCGGCATGTTGTTGTCTGTGGGCTGGGCGTTGAGTCTTGACTTCTCCTCTGCAGTGGCAGGCGGTTTCACCATCGGAGAAGACCCCCGATCTGAAAAGGGCATTAAGGACCCTGCTTAGTAAGATGAAGGTAATGTTCATGACAAAACCCATCGCAAAAAAAAAAAAAACAGCCTGAATCACCTCACCCCAAGCCTGTGGGTGGGATGCACCGACTGTGCGCTTTGAACATTCGACAGTAGGCGTCAACCGGCGCAGCATATCATCAATGGCAACACACACACATTTCACATGCACACACTCCTAGAGCAGCATGGTGTATGTTTAAAACACACACACACAGATAAACACTCACTCGGTCACGGTTTGTAAATTTTGACACCGACCAGCACCACTCCACTCCACGCCCCACCCCTCCCCCACCACCACGCCTCACCTCCCACATCATTTCAAACGATGCCGTTTGTATGAGCGGCATCTATGGGCTACTTGTCACTAGTCTGGCCTCCATGGGGAGCCTGGACCATGGATCGCAGTCCCATCTCCTCCGTGGGCCCAGACATGGCCCGTCTGCGTCACCACCCAGCCCCCTCTCGCCCCTCATTGGCTTGGGTTTGTGTTCCGGGCCGTTGGGAATGGTTGCCACGCTGCCACTCAGCCATTCTTCTACCAACTTGTACTTTGTTTGTAAAACCCCACTGCCCCTCTCCCCCAGCATGTCTGCTTCCATACTGCCTCCTGGTGGGCTGCTCATGTACTGTACCTGAATACCATGAAAACTGTGAAATGCTGTTCATGTTCAATTCTGAGCTCATTTGCAGAAGGATGTGTGAAGGCTATGGATCTCTTGCTAAACTAACTTAGTTGGTTCCGCAAAGGATTCTCCTCCTTGGCATGAAGTGAAGTTGTTATCCATGAAATGTCACCAAATAATCTCTTCCTGCATTATCATAAGTGGGGTCAATTGGAAAGTGTGCCACTAGATGGCGCTGTGGCACTGTTGTGTCATGGTCTGGGGGGAGAATCCTTGTTGCATTTACCTTATTCAGTGAATCGATTTGTGGACAGTAAAATTGCCAATGTTAAAGGGGATGTAAGTGAAATGTTTTGTAATATTCTAATTATTTTTCTTTTTGTTAAAAAAAAATCTGTTTATTAAAACCCTTTCAGGCCGGGAATCCATATTTGGATTCTGTACAGTATGTACAGTATCCCATAATTAATTATTTTTGGATGTGATAGATAAATATTTCAAGTTTTTCAGAATTCTTAGGTCAGGCCTAAATGGGTTAAAAAAAGGTTAAAGCTCTATATACAAAGTGCTACAGTGTTTGTTTAGGCACAGGGCTTCCCCGCTCTGTTACTGGACAACACATGAGCTATGATTGGAATTCAGTGCTCATTCAGCCCTTATTTTAACCAATAAATATCACTACCAATCCCAGTTTACACCTTACCTTTCCAATTAACACTGGGCATTTTACAGTGTTCGATTAGACAATGCAGAGGGAAAAGACTTGGTCACCATGTTACAGTTGACTTCTTAAAGCAATTAATATAGGTGGGTGGTATTCCGTTAGGTCAGTCTCCTCAGTACGGGGACATATTCAATCAAAATGCAATTGGAACTACTAGGCTAGGAAGCTGTAACTGTAGTGGTTTCCACAAGGTGCTCCTGTTCCGGTTTCTTTGATTGTCTCAGCAGCAGATATGAACTGGAAATGCATGCGTTTCAGAGAACGGGTTTATCACCTTGTGGAAAGCCAGAACTACAAGTTTAACGCATAGTTTACTGGTGGGGGGGGAAACACGCCCACCTATATTAACACCATTTATTGTCTGTGCTGTGAGAGCTGAGCTGCTACTGTATTTGCCCTGAAGTTGTACGATCAGCCACCTTACATTACTGTAGCCATTGAATTGAGACCATAGGGTGATGTTAAGAGTAAATAGAAAATCTTTTGTCCATAAGATACATGCATGCAATGGGCTGGGTTTGGATGGGTTTTGCTCCCAATAGAACCTAGACTTGGCTTTGCCTCAGATGCATGTCCAGGCAATCACGCAGATTTCTCAGTAGATTTTTAAAGGGAAGTTATGACACTTTGAGTAGCATTTCTTGGTAAATAGTGGCACTTGTTATTTTGTGGTAGAAACATATTTCACTAGGATGGAACTAGGATAGAACAATTGCATGGCATAACCCATTAAGACCTGAAATTGAAGCAAAAAGCCTTCTAAAGCCTTCCCAAATAGTTTTCTGAAAAAGGTATGTTGCTCTATCAATGGTGCCACTAGCCCTTATATCACCATATGTTGCCCCGGAAGTAAAGATTTGAGTTAAAAATGCTTGATTTAAAATGTTAAATGTTTGATCATGAAAAACAAAACAAAACAGTAAAATCTAAATTACGGATTACGAACAATCAACATTAAGATTATACATAGAGATCGGTTAATTTGTTTGATTTTATATGAATGTACCTTTCATTCCATTATTTGGACACTGTAGCCTAATGTAATTAGGATAATGCAGTCTGTGAAGATGAGATAATGAGACAAACCCTGGCCTGGTGGACGGAAGCATCATTGAACTGTAAAGAAAGATTCGTACAAATGAAGCTCATGGTATGACATCACTGAACTGGAAAAATGGGCATATGTAGCCACGCAGAATTGGCATACTTTACATAATTGGAGTAGCTTACATAGCAGCCTGTGTGATGGTCCAGTAATGCTTTGGGCCAGAAGCTGGGGGGTGAGACGAGAGGTTAAGCCTCGTTTGGCTATGCATATTAACCTTACCTCTCACCCCCCACACACTCCATCTCATTTCTACTACCCCTGCCTTTTGTGTTTGTTTTTCCTTCCTCAAATCGGTTCTGCTCCATCGAACTGCTCAACTGACTGATGAAGTAGAATGTGTCAGATCTGTTAGGTTCAGAGTGCAATACACAACAAGCTGCAATACACAGATGCCAGTCAAACACTGTGATGTGGAATGGCAGCAACCGTTGACTCTGGTTGAGGGAAGAATCATGTGTGCACGCAGGCGTGCACGCACGCACGCACGCGCGCACGCACACACACACACACACACACACACACACACACACACACACACACACACACACACACACACACACACACACACACACACAGCACTGAGCTCTTTGACATTTTTGCGAAGACCAGGCGAGCCCAACTGAGTTGTTAGTACAAACAAGATAAGGGTAATCTCGAAAGTAGCCATGTGTAATACACATTTCCAATTTGCACCTATTATGTGTATTGCACTCATGGGTGTGTCATTGGATGTGATCGCTTTTGCCAAATACATTCTACCCTAGTTTCAGTGTTGCACATTATCAACTGACCTAATTGTCTTTTTTTTTTTTTTTTTTTGGTATTCTCCCTCCCTATTTTCTTCCCCATCTGTTTATACACTTTATCCTTTCATCACTTCTGGTTTCTACTCTTGTTTCCTCCAACCCGCCCTCCCTCCCTCCCTCCCTCCCTCCCTCCCTCCCTCCCTCTCCATTTCTCTCTCCATCTTTATCATCCTTAATCTCCGCCGCATCCTAATCTGTCCACTGCCATTTCCGCCCCCTCTCTCCGTTCCTACAAACCCCTCTCTCTTGTCATCCTTCTCTGTTTTTCGACACCCTTCTCCTCTCCTCTCCTCTCCTCCAGGACTCGGACTCTCCGCGTCACTCCACGGCCTCCAACAGCTCCACGTTCAGCAGCCCCCCTAGCCCAGCCTCCCCCCACAAGACCAAGTCCCTCTCACTGGAGAGCACAGACCGCATGGCCTGGGACACATGAGCCCCCGCCACACTTCACTAACAGACTGACAGCACAGGACTCCAATCCCCATCCACCTCCTCCTCCCCCCACACCCTGTTCCCTCTAGGGCTCAGCCTATCCTATGTTATCTAAGAAGAAGACAAGCCCCTCCCACTGCCCAGAGAACTGCACCCATACTGTCCACTGGTCCCTTTCAGAAATGCTGTTTTGTCTCAGTTGAAGCTTTTTTTTTTTGCCCAACCAACGTTTTTGTCCCATTCGGCCCACCTCCTCAGCTCCCAGGCGAGGCTGAGCACAAGGAAAAAGGCACCGTCATCTCTGAGAATTACAGGCAAATCTTGGGGTGCAGGCTGTCTTGTTTTTAACAGATGGTTTATTGTGTGGCAGCGTGCGTTTGCGAGCGGTGTGTGTTGGTATGATTGAGAGAGAGCCTGTCCATTTACTGTGTGTGTGTGTGTGTGTGTCTGTGGGGCGTGTGTGCGCAAAGTGTTTACTAGGAAGGGGTGTAGCTTACACAAATTAATAATAAAGTACAAACAGCTGCCCTACTCAGTGGGCTCATTTGCTAATAGCCACGTTAAAGCAAAAACGCTGAGCTTCGTTGTCAATACTTTGATCGCGGGGCCCCCCATGATTTCCCATGATTTGACACACTCAAGGGACCCTCGAAACCTCAAGATGCTACAAAATGAAAAAAAAAAAAAAGAAGAGGATTATTATTAACAAAAACGCTTTGTATTTGTACATAGGACCCTTTGGGTTTTAGGGGATGATGTTTTAATTTATTTATCAGTCTCAGACAAGGAAAGGGGAGGCGCTTTGTGGCCCTAATGCAAGAGAGTGGATTTTCATCGCACAACACCTTTACTTCCGTGTACCGCTTTCTTTCTTTCTTTTTTTTGGATGTTAGTCGGGAGACAGTCCAAGCTGCGGCAATTGGAATATTTCACAAAAAACAAATTGGAGACGGGAGAAGTAATTATGTTAATTTTCCTTTTTCTTTGATCATGAAAGTGATATAAGTGCAGTGACTTTTACGATTTTGTTCACCATCGGCAAAAAGCTATATGCAGCGATAATAAGCAAACGAGGGGCAGGGGTTGTTTAGAACTTTTAGCTGCCCCTCCCAGGCTTCTGGTCGCTTGGGATGCTTCGACTTAGATGCACATAGAAGCTGAGGGAACATTCAATATGACGGCGTCATCACTGCTTCTTTTTTGCTACTCTCTCCTCGGTGGGCCAGCGTGAGAGACCTCATCGTCCAACGTTCTGGGACCATTTCCTCCATGTAGCCTAGACCTTTTCATTTTTGCAAAAAAGAAAACAAAAAAAACAACACCACCACCACCACAATACTTCACCTCTGTACAACCAGACAAACCTATCTATGACACCCCAGTTCCATCACAATAATGTACATAGGTTCAGAGTAGAGAGTAATATATGGTAAGGAAATACTATAGAGAAAATACATGAGAGACGGAAAAACAAATCCTCGTTCCTTTTAAATTTGTTTCTTTTTGTTATGAGAGTGATTTTTGTTTTTGTTTTTTTGGGTTGTATTCACACAAAAGCCATTTTAAACCACTTTCCTGTTTTTCTTTTTACAGATTGCTTTTAGATTTGTGTTTTTTATTATTATATTATTATTATTGTATGTATGACACACATTGTCGGGTGTTATCATCCCCCACCCCAACCCCATTCTCCCCCGCTTTGGTTTGTGTTTGAGTGAAGAAACTCATATATAAATATATATATATAAATATAACAGTGAACACTACTGCCCAGTGCCGGCGTAGAGTGAACATGCTTTTATCTAAAAAGCAGTCGCGCTTTCACGCAGATCCAATACAAGTGTACACTATATGCTGATATACTCGGCACACACGGAGGCGCGTTGTGCACACACACGTACGTTCACAAGTGGTGTGTTTATGCAGTGAATGCCTTGCCCCCTCCCAGGGGCGGATTGGCACATATTTTCCCACCGGGACAATTTTGCATTTGCCAGGCCACCCGGGGGGGCAGCTGGTTAACCAGATGTAACTCTTTGAGAGCGTAAAAATGAAACCAAATGGACCCTTGCGGGTCCATTTGGTTTCATTTTTACACCCTCAAGAGTTATAATATTCATCATGTGAATTAGCCCAATTAGAGACTGTAGAAGATTAATGGTCATTTTGATCTGTATGTTCCAGGCGAGCATCTAGCACATTCATAGTGCATTTTGGAAGTGCCACTAGTGCATTTTGGATCTTGTCCAGGCCACTAGGTGGCGCAGGCCACCGGGAAAACTCCCTGTACTCCAGATGGCCAATCCGCCCCTGCCCCCTCCCCTCTCCCTCTTCCTGTCTGTCGGCTCTGACTTCCAGGTGCGGATGATGGGGATCCTTTGGGGCTTTTGTATACCGCCATCAACGCTCACAGTGAATGTCCTGTATTTCCCCCCCGAGCTTCTCTGGATCTCAGAAACCCATTAGGTCAGTCCCTCCGACGGTAGACGAGACTTTGGAGGGAAAAGTTGTTTTATAACCAAAAATATATTTAAAAGAAAAAAAAAATCATCATTGGTCTTCAATACTTTATAATTTCTTTCTGACGGCCTTAGCATATTGTAAAGAATGTCCTGAGAGAAAAGACACTACAGTTCTAAGAGTTATCGACTCTTTTTTTTTTTTTTTTTTTTAGTCGGCACTAGGATATTCAAAAAAATGACATGACACTAAATGTACACAAGTGAAAACGGTGAAGCTACAAAATGATCAGCACTTTGTTTTCGGTCATGGTTCACAGACCTCTCATTCTCTTTATTTCTCCCTCGTGCCGATGCAGGCAGCACTGTGTGAAATTCTGTCCAGATATCCAGTAAACCTCAATGCTAATTGTTGCATCTGTAAATCATGGGCTTTCTGTTTTGAAGGGCATCTCAAACGGCAGTGGAAAAAAAAAGCCTGCATTAAAACAGACACGGTGCCTCGGTCAAAAGCCCCTCATCTTTTCAGTATCACCACAGGTTATGGCACACACACCGGTAGCGGATGTGTTGAAGAATGCCTCAGTAAGGAATTATCAAGATGTTGTTATGGTATACTACACTATAGTATGATGTGGGTTTACGAGTTCATATTTATGATGAGCTCTAGTACACGTGGTGCTGTCTGCGATGTTCAGAGGTGCAAGTAGTGGGAATGTAGCTACATGCCATGCCTCTGCCTGATGATGCACTTCAAGTAAAGGCTGCTTTATAGTTGTAAGACAGCGTCGACTGCCAAGGGAGTTTTTTAAAACACGAGAGTCCATTATTTCTGGCGGTCGACACTGTCGCCAAACATATTGTTTTCAAAGTAAATTAGCATTAAGGTACCACACTGGGGTATAGGGCTCCTAAACGTGCTTTCCAGATTTGTAGGGGCAAGTGAATTCTGGGCATGACACATTTGAAATTTCCAGTTGTTGCGAGAAAAGAGCCTGCTCCACATTAGATGTGTCAAAATCACTGCTGCACTTGGTAATTGACATGACCACTACAAGAGTATTTGTATTTTGGCAGATAATTTTGATGTATGTTGTTGATTCGTGCTGCTGAAACAAAGGGACCCTCTCTTTCTGTCTGTGTTGGAGATCAAAAGATGTACCAACCTCCCGTTTGTTCCCTGCTTAATTTAAGACAGTACATTCTGGTCGGAGGTTTTTCAGAGACCTGGCAGATGTTTTCTGACATTTGAAAGGGAAACAGATTTGAAAGGAATTTGGGGTTTCATTCCAAATGCCAAATAATGACAACTTTCCAAAAGCTGCACTGCAGTGTTATTCCCCTGCTGAATGGCAACATTATGTTGCCCCATGATGCCCCATTCCAAGTGTTTATATGTAGTTTTATATTGATATATATTGAGATATATATTGATATATTCCATTCAGAGTTGCAAAGCTGGTTTTATTCCTAAAACAATCACCTCTTATGAACGGTTTTATTTTATTCTTTTAAGCTTGTAAACTCGTTGTTTTCCACAACCTGCTGGCTGGACTTCCATCTGTCGAGTGTATTATTAAGTGAAGATGATAAATACCTTTGGGCCGTGTTGTTTTTGCTCGGTATTTTATACTGTAACGGAAAATGAAATCCCACCTTTATGAGAGAGGAAACAAACTCAGGAAAACGTCTAAAACCAATGATCTTATTCATCGTAATGATGATGATTTAAAAGGAGCGTGTTTTGGCATGGCGAGGAGAGTGGATGAGGAGGGAAGCGGAGATACATTTAGCTGTAGTGTTGTAGATGTTGATCCAGGGTTTGAGACAGTATAACAGACGGGTGTTTTATGAAATCCAGTATGAGCTTAGTGTCAGGGTGAAGGTGAAGAGGTGTTTTGACCCCCAGAGTTGCAGGCTGGTGCCACAATTTAAAAGAAAATGTAAAGAAAAAGAATTCACGACAAAAAATCCAAACGCCTTTGCATTTCAGTGAGGTCTTATCTAAAACTACCGTCAATATTATTTTTGCTCTTTCATATCATATTACACTTCTTTTTTTTAGGATTGCTTTGTAATAATTTGTACAGTTTTGCATGTTATAGATGTAATCATTTTTGTTTTTTGTTTTTTGTTTTTTTCGGTTTGTTGTTTTACTTGGACTGGCTCATTTTTTGAACGGTTTGGGCGTTTCACTGAGGATAAAACCCACTACAGGGGATGTAGATTCTTTTTTGCACAAAAAATATTTAAGGTGTAAGGTCAACAAAAAATAATGTATGGAACTGGCTGCCACGCTTATGTGGACAAAACTCATTATATTAACCTGACTCCCATGTATTTCAATAAAGCGGAGGGCTGTTACAAATGGAGCTTGGTGTCTTTTTTTGGGTGTTCTAAGCATTTTGTTTTAGCTATTGAAATATATGTTTTCAGATGGCGGTCCACAGACAAATATAGATAATTCTGGTGGTCCTTGGCATGAAATATTTTGAGCATCACTGTCACAGGAACAAAGATTCCCCCCCCCCCCCCCACCAGAAAAACTAGAATCCATTGTCAGAAACTAGAATCTGGTGACAGCAAACTAAATTCTAGCATTGGAAACTAGAATCTACTGTAGAACCAAAAAATTAGAATCTAGTGTCAGAACAAGAAGCTAGCATCAGAAACTAGAGTCTAGCATCAGGAACTAGAATCTAGTATGAGAAATTAGAATCTAGCATCAGGAATTAGAATCTAGTGTCAAACAGAGTCTAGCATCAGGAACTAGAATCTAGTGTCAGAAATTAAAGTCCTGTGTCTCATCAGAAACAAGAATCTAAGGCTATAGCCTTACGGTCTTGCACAGCATGCCGTTTTTCATCGTTTTGAGGATTTTTGAGGATTTCCAAAAAATGTCGAAATTTTGAAAAAATCAAGGCTATAGCCTTACCGTTTTTCATCGATTTGAGGATTTTTGAAGATTTTCGAAAAATTACGAAATCTGGCAAAAACACAAGGCTACAGCCTTACAGTTACACAGCATGCCGTTTTTCATCGCTTTGAGGATTTTTGGCGATTTTCGAAAAATGTCGAAAGTTTCGGAAAAAAAAAACAAGAGGCCATAGCCTTACCGTTTTTCATCGTTTTGAGGAATTTTGAAGATTTTCGAAAAATGACAAAATCTGGCAAAAACGCAAGGCTATAGCCTTACGGTCTTGTACAGCATGCCATTTTGCATCATTTTGAGGATTTCTGTCAAATGTCAAATTTGGAAAACATAAAATAAAATAAAAAACGCAAGGCTATAGCCTTACCGTTTTTCATCATTGAGGATTTTTGAAAGATTTTCGAAAAATGACGAAATCTGGCAAAAACACAAGTTTATAACCTTACGGTTTTACAGACAGACTACAGCACCTGGTCTCGGACAACATTTTCGACATGACCCCGGGTTCATGTCAGAATTTTGAAAAATGATGAAATTAAAGAGAAACAACAGGCTATAAGCACCTGGTCTCGGACAACATGCTATAGTATGTCGCTTTTTATCGTTTTGAGGATTTTGAAAAAATGTCGAATGATGATTTTCGTCATGACCCCGGGGTCATGTCAAAAATCATCGTTTTCGAAGAATTTTGAAAAATGATGAAATCAAAGAGAAAAGACAGGCTATGATGCAAACCTGTCTCGGACAACACCTGTCTCGGACAACATGCTATAGTATGTCGTTTTTCATCGTTTTTGAGGATTTTGAAAAGATGTCAAAAATTATGATTTTCGACATGACCTCAGGGTCATGTCAAAAATCATCGTTTTTGAGGAATTTTGAAAAATGATGAAATCGAAGAGAAACGTCAGGCTATAGCACCTGGTGTGATATAACATGTTATAGTATGTCGTTTTTCATCGTTTTTGAGGATTTTGAAAAAATGTCAAATTATGATTTTCGGCATGACCCCAGGGTCATGTCAAAAATCTTCATTTTCGAAGAATTTTGAAAAATGATGAAATTGAAGAGAAACAACAGGCTATAACACCTGGTCTGCTATAACATGCTATAGTATGCCGTTTTTAATCGTTTTTGAGGATTTTAAAAATGTCAAAAATCATCGTTTTTGAAGAATTTTGAAAAATGCTGAAATCGAAGAAAAATGACAGGCTATAGCAACTGGCCTAAGACAACATGCTATAGTATGTCGTTTTTCATAGTTTTTGAGGATTTTGAAAAAATGTCAAATGATGATTTTCGACATAAACCCGGGGTCATGTTAAAAATCATCGTTTACGAAGAATTTTGAAAAATGATGAAATTGAAGAGAAACAACAGGCTATAGCACCTGGTCTTGATAACATGCTATAGTATGTCGTTTTTCATCGTTTTTGAGGATCCTCCAAATGATAAAAAAACGGCATGCTGTGCAAGACCGTAAGGCTATAGCCTTGCGTTTTTGCCAGATTTCGTCATTTTTTGTCATTTTTCGAAAAACCTCAAAATGATGAAAAACCGTAAGGCTATAGCCTTGCGTTTTTTTTCTTCGAAATCTCAACATTTTTCGAAAATGATAAAAAAAAAACTCAAAATGATAAAAAAAAAAAAACGCCATGCTGTGCAAGACCGTAAGGCTATAGCCTTGCGTTTTTGCCACGTTTCGTCATTTTTTGTCATTGATATAAATATTTCATATTTCTGAGGTTTATTGTGAATGATTTCACATATGTCATACATTTGGTTTGTAACTGGGTCATGCTACCACCTTTAGATCTGCTATTTTGAGAAACGTGCCACCATGTCTCTATACTGTGCCATCTTTACATCACATAAAGAACATCTTGCCATTATTTGTTTTCAGAACGTCCTAACTGTTTCTGATTGTAACCTGTTTATCATTACTAATGCACAGTTATTGCTTGATTTTTGTGTCGCCAATGTTGATATCTGTTCCAGGAGACACTTAGCCTAGGTCACTCTGATCTCTGAACCAGTTTCATCCAGTATAATCTTTTATTGTTTTTGTTTTACCTATCCATGTGTAACTATGACGACAATTCATTGTGATTACATTTGTCTTAAATATTCCCTGCATCCTTTGGGATGTTGGGAGAGCCTTTGTTCATCATTATGGTTTGTCTGTGCTTCCGTATTAAATGCTCTCCACCAGAATACGACTGGATTATTCAACAAAGAAACATGACTCCGTTGACTGGTAATAAAATACTTTGTTTGCATGTCTTTGGTCTAAGGGTCCATTTGGTTCAGGAGTGTTTTTCACTCATTTCATGTTGTTTACCTCTGGGTACATTTACTCAGAGATCCTAGGGTTACCATTTTACCTCTGATCCATTTAGTTTTCCGACTGTCTGATAGTCGGTGGTCCTTTTCTAAATTTTGCTCAGCTATCGAAGGATACAGTCCTTTTTCTATTCTCACTAATATATGGATACATTATTAAAAAAATATCCATCATTTGATCCTCGAGCCTTTCTTCTAACGAAAGAACTTTGTTTACTAATATGTTAGTGAATGAACTTTTTTCTGACAGAAGGAACCAAAGCGCCTTTTTCTGTTTTTCACCCTGACCGAACATGCAACACAGCTTCCTTGTCTCCCTCTCCCGCGGGGAGGAGGGGTAGGGGTCATTTTTCGAAAATCCTCAAAACGATGAAAAGACATCAGGTTATAGCCTTGCGTTTTTTTTTTCGAAATTTCGACATTTTTCAAAAATGCTCAAAAATCCTCAAAATGATAAAAAACGGCATGCTGTGCAAGACCGTAAGGCTATAGCCTTGCGTTTTTGCCAGGTTTCGTCATTTTTGGTCATTTTTCAAAAATCCTCAAAACGATAAAAAGACGTAAGGCTATAGCCTTGCTTTTTTTTTTTTTTTTTTTTAATTTCGACATTTTTCGAAAATGCTCAAAAATCCTCAAAATGATAAAAAAAAACCGGCATGCTGTGCAAGACCATAAGGCTATAGCCTTGCGTTTTTGCCAGGTTTCGTCATTTTTTGTCATTTTTCGAAAAACCTCCAAACAACGAAAAAACGTAAGGTTATAGCCTTACCGTTTATCGAAATTTTGACATTTTCGAAAATGCTCAAAAATGCTCAACATGATGAAAAACGGCATGCTGTTGCAGACCGTAAGGCTATAGCCTTGCTTTTTTGCCAGATTTCGTCATTTTTTTGTCATTTTTCGAAAAACCTCAAAACGATGAAAAACCGTAAGGCTATAGCCTTGTGGTTTTTTGAAATTTCAACATTTTTCGAAAATGCTCAAAAATGCTCAAAATGATGAAAAACGGCATGCTGTGCAAGACCGTAAGGCTATAGCCTTGCGTTTTTGCCAGATTTCGTCATTTTTTGTCATTTTTCGAAAAACCTCAAAACAATGAAAAACCGTAAGGCTATAGCCTTGATTTTTTTTCGAAATTTCGACAATTTTCGAAAATGCTTAAATATGCTCAACATGATGAAAAACGGCATGCTGTGCAAGACCATAAGGCTATATCCTTGACTTTTTGCCAGATTTCGTCATTTTTTGTCATTTTTCGAAAAACCTCAAAACAATGAAAAACCGTAAGGCTATAGCCTTGCCGTTTATCGAAATTTCGACATTTTTCGAAAATGCTCAAAATGATGAAAAACGGCATGCTGTGCAAGACCGTAAGGCTATAGCCTTGCGTTTTTGCCAGATTTCGTCATTTTTGTCATTTTTCAAAAAACCTCAAAACAATGAAAAACCGTAAGGCTATAGCCTTGCCGTTTATCGAAATTTCGACATTTTTCGAAAATGCTCAAAAATGCTCAACATAATGAAAAACGGCATGCTGTGCAAGACTGTAAGGCTATAGCCTTGCGTTTTTGCCAGATTTCGTCATTTTTTGAAAAACCTCAAAATGATGAAAAACTGTAAGGCTATAGCCTTGCGGTTTTTCGAAATTTCGACATTTTTCAAAAATGCTCAAAATGATGAAAAACGGCATGCTGTGCAAGACCGTAAGGCTATAGCCTTGCGTTTTTGCCAGATTTCGTCATTTTTTGTCATTTTTCGAAAAAACCTCAAAACAATGAAAAACCGTAAGGCTATAGCCTTGCCGTTTATCGAAATTTCGACATTTTTCAAAAATGCTCAAAAATGCTCAAAATGATGAAAAACGGCATGCTGTGCAAGACCGTAAGGCTATAGCCTTGCGTTTTTGCCAGATTTCGTCATTTTTTGTCATTTTTCGAAAAACCTCAAAACAATGAAAAACCGTAAGGCTATAGCCTTGCCGTTTATCGAAATTTCGACATTTTTCAAAAATGCTTAAAAATGCTCAACATGATGAAAAATGGCATGCTGTGCAAGACCGTAAGGCTATAGCCTTGCATTTTTGCCAGATTTCGTCATTTTTTGTCATTTTTCGAAAAACCTCAAAACAATGAAAAACCGTAAGGCTATAGCCTTGCGGTTTTTCGAAATTTCGACATTTTTCGAAAATGCTCAAAAATGCTCAAAATGATGAAAAACGGCATGCTGTGCAAGACCGTAAGGCTATAGCCTTGCGTTTTTGCCAGATTTCGTCATTTTTTGGTCATTTTTTGTCATTTTTCGAAAAACCTCAAAATGATGAAAAACCGTAAGGCTATAGCCTTGCGGTTTTTCGAAATGTCGACATTTTTCGAAAATGCTCAAAATGATGAAAAACGGCATGCTGTGCAAGACCGATTTCGTCATTTGTCATTTTTCGAAAAACTTCAAAACAATGAAAAACCGTAAGGCTATAGCCTTGCCGTTTGTCGAAATTTCGACATTTTTCGAAAATGCTCAAAAATGCTCAACATGATGAAAAACGGCATGCTGTGCAAGACGGTAAGGCTATAGCCTTGCGTTTTTGCCAGATTT
Source organism: Benthosema pterotum (assembly GCA_039105355.1). NCBI lineage: Eukaryota > Metazoa > Chordata > Actinopteri > Myctophiformes > Myctophidae > Benthosema > Benthosema pterotum. The sequence goes on along the minus strand of CM076983.1, from coordinate 39,021,477 downwards.
CGTCTTTTTTTTGCCTTTATCGAAATTTCGACATTTTTCAAAAATGCTCAAAAATGCTCAACATGATGAAAAACGGCATGCTGTGCAAGCCGTAAGGCTATAGCCTTGCGTTTTTGCCAAATTTCGTCATTTTTTGTCATTTTTCGAAAAACCTCAAAACAATGGAAAACCGTAAGGCTATAGCCTTGCCCTATCGAAATTTCGACATTTTTCGAAAATGCTAAGAAATGCTCAACATGATGAAAAACGGCATGCTGTGCAAGATTTCGCCATTTTTTGTAATTTTTTTTACATTTTTCGAAAAACCTCAAAATGATGAAAAACCGTAAGACTATAGCCTTGCAGTTTTTCGAAATGTCGACATTTTTCGAAAATGCTCAAAATGATGAAAAACGGCATGCTGTGCAAGACCGATTTCGTCATTTTTTCGTCATTTTTTGAAAAACCTCAAATTGATTAAAAACGGTAAGGCTATAGCCTTGCGGTTTTTTCGAAATTTTGACATTTTTCGAAAATGCTCAAAATGATGAAAAACGGCATGCTGTGCAAGACCGTAAGGCTATATAGTGGGGTTTCGTCTCCATGTTAAATGTAGATGTCATTTACAACTCTTGTAAAAGTTTCACTTTCAGTCCTAATTTGTTGGTGAGGGTCTATAGAACCATTTTGGTTCGAGTGGCCCGCACACAAATTAAATATTTGGCCTGTAGGGGGCGTAACAAGGTGCCAACCCTACCAAAACATGTAAACTGTTGTAACTTTTGATCAAATTGTCCAATCTGTACATATGGGATATCTATGGATTCACAATCAGGAGTAGCATTTGCTACCTAAACCTAATTACACATAAAATATATTTTTTCATCCATTATTGGTGTATATCGACAAAAATAGCAAGCAAAACAAGCTAAAATTAGCTAAAACCGAAGTGAGTTTCCATCTCCATGTTAAATTTAGTTGTCGTTTACAACTTTAAAAGTTTAACTTTCAATACTAAATTCTAGGTGAGGTAACCATTTTGGTTACCTCACCTGCAGATAAGATTATTATTAGGGGGGGCTTCCAAAATATGATATAAGACTGTCGTAACTTATCCAATCTGAACATATGACATATTCACATTCAGAAGTAGTATTTAGTCATTTAGACCATATTACCCCAGCCCCCCCCCCCCCTCCCCACCCCCTTGTGTGTATCCACAAGAATAGTCCTGACAGCTATTTTCTAAAATATTAATTCTATTAAATAGTCCCACATTGTCAATGATGAGGAATTCATTGGTACTATTTACATTTGTCCTGTGACCATGGCAGATATTTCTCATAATGGCCACCACCTGCTGATATTTTAACAGTAATTAAAATTCTCTGATCCTGATTCTGGTAACTAATCCTACGTTTTCAAGGACAAGGTCTAAAGGATGACGTGGGGTGAGGGCTTCCAGCCAGAGTTTCTCCTCACTTCTTATGGCCTCAGTGTTCTGGGGCTATGTCAACTATGTCAATGCCATTGTCTTTGCTGAAGGTTTCTTTCCAAGTCTCTAGCTCAGCCCTGCAAGGTCTAACCCAGACTTGTGCAGATGGCTGCTGGCTCATCTGGAGGCCCCAGTTTGTGTGATTAGGTGGGGTTGACCCGGTTGACTGCCGCAATCAGCATTAGGGGCTTGACCCTTTCAAACTGTGGCAGTCTAGCCAAGTGTCTGCATTTGTTTTGGAGGCTATATACAGGAGACAGTTTCTCACCAGCACGAGGTATCATGAGGTGAAGGCTCCTTCAATTGACATTGTTGTTGAGTCTTCATGGGGAGAAGCATTATGCATTCCGAACCATCTTCAAGAAGGACATGAGAGTCGAAAAGAATGGTCACCATGGTGCAATATAACTACTTTGAGTATGACTATTTTCCTGTCAACTAGCTTGTGTGTGAAGGTACAGCACTTCAGCAGTGGTTTTCACCAGACAGCTTTTACTGTATGGATCTGGATGGGATCTGGCTAGAAGTACACAGACTGGTGTTGAATCTGGTGGGGATCTGGCTAGAAGTACACAGACTGGTTTGGATCTGGGTGGGGATCTGGCTAGAAGTACATAGACTGGTGTTGGATCTGGATGGGGATCTGGCTAGAAGTACACACACTGGTGTTGCATCTGGGTGGGGATCTGGTTAGAAGTACACAGACTGGTGTTGGATCTGGATGGGGATCTAGCTGGCTAGAAGTACACAGACTGGTGTTGGATCTGGATGGGGATCTGGCTAGAAGTACACAGACTGGTGTTGGATCTGGGTGGGGATCTGGCTAGAAGTACACAGACTGGTGTTGGATCTGGCTAGAAGTACACAGACTGGTGTTGGATCTGGCTAGAAGTACACAGACTGGTGTTGGATCTGGGTGGGGATCTGGCTAGAAGTACACAGACTGGTGTTGGATCTGGGTGGGGATCTGGCTAGAAGTACACAGACTGGTGTTGGATCTGGGTGGGGATCTGGCTAGAAGTATACAGACTGGTGTTGGATCTGGGTGGGGATCTGGCTAGAAGTATACAGACTGGTGTTGGATCTGGGTGGGAATCTGGCTAGAAGTACACAGACTGGTGTTGGATCTGGATGGGGATCTGGCTAGAAGTACACAGACTGGTGTTGGATCTGGATGGGGATCTGGCTAGAAGTACACAGACTGGTGTTGGATCTGGGTGGGCATCTGGCTAGAAGTATACAGACTGGTGTTGGATCTGGGTGGGGATCTGGCTAGAAGTACACAGACTGGTGTTGGATCTGGATGGGGATCTGGCTAGAAGTATACAGAGTGGTGTTGGATCTGGGTGGGGATCTGGCTAGAAGTACACAGACTGGTGTTGGATCTGGGTGGGGATCTGGCTAGAAGTACACTGGTGTTGGATCTGGATGGGGATCTGGCTAGAAGTATACAGACTGGTGTTGGATCTGGGTGGGGATCTGGCTAAAGTACACAGACTGGTGTTGGATCTGGATGGGATCTGGCTAGAAGTATACAGAGTGGTGTTTGATCTGGGTGGGGATCTGGCTAGAAGTACACAGACTGGTGTTGGATCTGGGTGGGGATCTGGCTAGAAGTACACTGGTGTTGGATCTGGATGGGGATCTGGTTAGAAGTACACAGACTGGTGTTCTGACCTCACTGGGTACTGGTCAATCGGGTAGAGCTGGTTTGAGTTGGAGTGAGTACTAAGAATATGTCAGTTGATTTCATGGGCTCACTTGCTTTTCACATATAGGGTAGAAGACATGGATTTACTGCCTACATCAATACATCAATATTACACATTTTGATGATTTGACTATTATCTAGCATTTTATAAAAAATCATAATCCTTGAAAACGTTTTGTCATCAGAATCAAGATTGTATGTTGTATGAGCTGAATTGGTAAAATAACAGCAGATGATGGCCACCATAGCTGTCATCACAGACCCATAGCCAAAACAATTCCTTATGGCAGGCTTTAACTTTGTGCCAAATGTCATGCTTTCATTGAAAAGTGCACAATTTTCACACATAGAGGCTGGGCTATAAGTGGGTATGCCTAACTTTAATCCCCCCAATACTGTATTGTTTCTATTTATATACAATTTATACCATTACTCATTCATGATAGGTAGGCACTAACTTAATCCCTTAAATTAGGTGCCATTTGAAGTAATTTGATGTACATGGGCGTCCATTTTTTCCATATCATATTCCAAACATTAATATTTGAAATCCATTTAATTCCGGGTTAGTATTGACTTGATATAGCAAAAGAAAACAAAGAAAAAACAGCAATTGTGAGAAAATAAAGACTTTTAAGAAAAACAAAAATCCGATTTTGGTCAATTTTGAAATTAGGCAAAAAATGCATATTTTTTTTCATCTACAGATGGGCCACTCGAACTAAAATTGTTCTACAGGTCATCATCTACAAATTAGAAGCGAAAGTCAAACTTTTACAAGAGTTGTAAATGACGGTGTGTCGTGGGACCCCACTATATAGCCTTGCATTTTTGCCAGATTTCGTCATTTTTGTCATTTTTCGAAAAACCTCAAAACGATGAAAAACCGTAAGGCTATAGCCTGTGTTTTTTTTTTTAAAAATTCGACATTTTTCAAAAATGCTCAAAAATGCTCAACATGATGAAAACGGCATGCTGTGCAAGACCGTAAGGCTATAGCCTTGCGTTTTTGCCAGATTTCGTCATTTTTTGTCATTTTTCGAAAACCTCAAAATGATGAAAAACCGTAAGGCTATAGCCTTGCGTTTTTTTGAAATTTCGACATTTTTCGAAAATGCTCAAAAATGCTAAAAATGATGAAAAACGGCATGCTGTGCAAGACCGTAAGGCTATAGCCTTGCGTTTTTGCCAGATTTCGTCATTTTTGTCATTTTTCAAAAAACCTCAAAACAATGAAAAACCGTAAGGCTATATCCTTGTGTTTTTTTAAAATTTCGACATTTTTCAAAAATGCTCAAAAATGCTCAAAATGATGAAAAAGGCATGCTGTGCAAGACCGTAAGGCTATAGCCTTGCGTTTTTGCCAGATTTATCGTCATTTTTTGTCATTTTTCGAAACCCTCAAAACGATGAAAAACCGTAAGGGCTGTCGAAATTTCGATAAACGGCAAGGCTATAGCCTTGCCGTTTATCGAAATTTCGACATTTTTCAAAAAATGCTCAACATGATGAAAAACGGCATGCTGTGCAAGACCGTGAGGCTATAGCCTTGCATTTTTGCCAGATTTCGTCATTTTTTGTCATTTTTCGGAAATGCTCAAAATGATGAAAAACGGCATGCTGTGCAAGACCGTAAGGCTATAGCCTTGGGTTTTGCCAGATTTTCGTCATTTTTGTCATTTTTCAAAAAACCTCAAAACAATAAAAAAACCGTAAGGCTATAGCCTTGTGTTTTTTTTTTTTAAATTTCGACATTTTTCAAAAATGCTCAAAAAGCTCAACATGATGAAAAACGGCATGCTGTGCAAGACCGTAAGGCTATAGCCTTGCGTTTTTGCCAGATTTCGTCATTTTTTGTCATTTTTTTGTCATTTTTCGAAAAACCTCAAAATGATGAAAACCGTAAGGCTATAGCCTTGCGGTTTTTCGAAATGTCGACATTTTTCGAAAATGCTCAAAAATGCTCAAAATGATGAAAAACGGCATGCTGTGCAAACCGATTTCGTCATTTGTCGAAAAACTTCAAAACAATGAAAAACCGTAAGGCTATAGCCTTGCCGTTTATCGAAATTTCGACATTTTTCGAAAATGCTCAAAAATGCTCAACATGATGAAAAACGGCATGCTGTGCAAGACTGTAAGGCTATAGCCTTGCGTTTTTGCCAGATTTCGTCTTTTTTTTTTGCGTTTTTTTGAAAAGTCGACATTTTTCGAAAATGCTCAAAAATGCTCAAAATGATGAAAAACGGCATGCTGTGCAAGACCGATTTCGTCATTTGTCATTTTTCGAAAAACTTCAAAACAATGAAAAACCGTAGGCTATAGCCTTGCCGTTTGTCGAAATTTCGACATTTTTCGAAAATGCTAAAAAATGCTCAACATGATGAAAAACCGCATGCTGTGCAAGACGGTAAGGCTATAGCCTTGCTTTTTTGCCAGATTTCGTCTTTTTTTTGCCTTTATCGAAATTTCGACATTTTCAAAAAATGCTCAAAAATGCTCAACATGAGATGAAAAACGGCATGCTGTGCAAGCCGTAAGGCTATAGCCTTGCGTTTTTGCCAAATTTCGTCATTTTTTGTCATTTTTCGAAAAACCTCAAAACAATGGAAAACCGTAAGGCTATAGCCTTGCCCTATCGAAATTTCGACATTTTTTCGAAAATGCTAAGAAATGCTCAACATGATGAAAAACGGCATGCTGTGCAAGATTTCGCCATTTTTTGTAATTTTTTTTACATTTTTCGAAAAACCTCAAAATGATGAAAAACCGTAAGACTATAGCCTTGCAGTTTTTCGAAATGTCGACATTTTTCGAAAATGCTCAAATGATGAAAAACGGCATGCTGTGCAAGACCGATTTCGTCATTTTTTCATCATTTTTTGAAAAACCTCAAATGATTAAAAACGGTAAGGCTATAGCCTTGCGGTTTTTTCGAAATTTGACATTTTTCGAAAATGCTCAAAATGATGAAAAACGGCATGCTGTGCAAGACCGTAAGGCTATAGCCTTGCATTTTTGCCAGATTTCGTCATTTTTTGTCATTTTTCGAAAAACCTCAAAACGATGAAAAACCGTAAGGCTATAGCCTTGTGTTTTTTTTTTAAATTTCGACATTTTTCGAAAATGCTCAAAAATGCTCAACATGATGAAAAACGGCATGCTGTGCAAGACCGTAAGGCTATAGCCTTGCATTTTTGCCAGATTTCGTCATTTTTTGTCATTTTTTCGAAAAACCCTCAAAATGATGAAAAAACCGTAAGGCTATAGCCTTGCGTTTTTTTTGAAATTTCGACATTTTTCGAAATGCTCAAAAATGCTAAAAATGATGAAAAACGGCACGCTGTGCAAGACCGTAAGGCTATAGCCTTGCGTTTTTGCCAGATTTCGTCATTTTTGTCATTTTTCGAAAAACCTCAAAACGATGAAAAACCGTAAGGCTATATCCTTGTGTTTTTTTTAAACTTCGACATTTTTCAAAAATGCTCAAAAATGCTCAACATGATGAAAAGGCATGCTGTGCAAGACCGTGAGGCTATAGCCTTGCTTTTTGCCAGATTTCGTCATTTTTTGTCATTTTTTCGGAATGCTCAAAATGATGAAAAACGGCATGCTGTGCAAGACCGTAAGGCTATAGCCTTGGGTTTTGCCAGATTTCGTCATTTTTGTCATTTTTCAAAAAAACCTCAAACAATAAAAAACCGTAAGGCTATAGCCTTGTGTTTTTTTTTTTAAATTTCGACATTTTTCAAAAATGCTCAAAAATGCTCAACATGATGAAAAACGGCATGCTGTGCAAGACCGTAAGGCTATAGCCTTGCGTTTTTGCCAGATTTCGTCATTTTTTGTCATTTTTTGTCATTTTTCGAAAAACCTCAAAATGATGAAAAACCGTAAGGCTATAGCCTTGCGGTTTTTCGAAATGTCGACATTTTTCGAAAATGCTCAAAAATGCTCAAAATGATGAAAAACGGCATGCTGTGCAAGACCGATTTCGTCATTTGTCATTTTTCGAAAAACTTCAAAACAATGAAAAACCGTAAGGCTATAGCCTTGCCGTTTATCGAAATTTCGACATTTTCGAAAATGCTCAAAAATGCTCAACATGATGAAAAACGGCATGCTGTGCAAGACTGTAAGGCTATAGCCTTGCGTTTTTGCCAGATTTCGTCTTTTTTTTTTTTGCGTTTTTTTGAAAAGTCGACATTTTTCGAAAATGCTCAAAAATGCTCAAAATGATGAAAAACGGCATGCTGTGCAAGACCGATTTCGTCATTTGTCATTTTTCGAAAAACTTCAAAACAATGAAAAACCGTAAGGCTATAGCCTTGCCGTTTGTCGAAATTTCGACATTTTTCGAAAATGCTAAAAAATGCTCAACATGATGAAAAACCGCATGCTGTGCAAGACGGTAAGGCTATAGCCTTGCGTTTTTGCCAGATTTCGTCTTTTTTTTGCCTTTATCGAAATTTCGACATTTTTCAAAAATGCTCAAAAATGCTCAACATGATGAAAAACGGCATGCTGTGCAAGCCGTAAGGCTATAGCCTTGCGTTTTTGCCAAATTTCGTCATTTTTTGTCATTTTTCGAAAAACCTCAAAACAATGGAAAACCGTAAGGCTATAGCCTTGCCCTATCGAAATTTCGACATTTTTCGAAAATGCTAAGAAATGCTCGACATGATGAAAAACGGCATGCTGTGCAAGATTTCGCCATTTTTTGTATTTTTTTTTTACATTTTTCGAAAAAACCTCAAAATGATGAAAAACCGTAAGACTATAGCCTTGCAGTTTTTCGAAATGTCGACATTTTTCGAAAATGCTCAAAATGATGAAAAACGGCATGCTGTGCAAGACCGATTTCGTCATTTTTTTGTCATTTTTTGAAAAACCTCAAATTGATTAAAACGGTAAGGCTATAGGCCTTGCGGTTTTTTCGAAATTTTGACATTTTTCGAAAATGCTCAAAATGATGAAAAACGGCATGCTGTGCAAGACCGTAAGGCTATAGCCTTGCGTTTTTGGCAGATTTCGTCATTTTTTGTCATTTTTCGAAAAACCTCAAAACGATGAAAAACCGTAAGGCTATAGCCTTGTGTTTTTTTTTTTTAATTTCGACATTTTTCAAAAATGCTCAAAAATGCTCAACATGATGAAAAACGGCATGCTGTGCAAGACCGTAAGGCTATAGCCTTGCATTTTTGCCAGATTTCGTCATTTTTTGTCATTTTTCGAAAAACCTCAAAATGATGAAAAACCGTAAGGCTATAGCCTTGCGTTTTTTTTGAAATTTCGACATTTTTCGAAAATGCTCAAAAATGCTAAAAATGATGAAAAACGGCATGCTGTGCAAGACCGTAAGGCTATAGCCTTGCGTTTTTGCCAGATTTCGTCATTTTTGTCATTTTTCAAAAAACCTCAAAACGATGAAAAACCGTAAGGCTATATCCTTGTGTTTTTTTTAAATTTTCGACATTTTTCGAAAATGCTCAAAAATGCTCAAAATGATGAAAAACGGCATGCTGTGCAAGACCGTAAGGCTATAGCCTTGCGTTTTTGCCAGATTTATCGTCATTTTTTGTCATTTTTCGAAACCCTCAAAAACGATGAAAAACCGTAAGGCTGTCGAAATTTCGATAATAAACGGCAAGGCTATAGCCTTGCCGTTTATCGAAATTTCGACATTTTAAAAAATGCTCAACATGATGAAAAACGGCATGCTGTGCAAGACCGTGAGGCTATAGCCTTGCATTTTTGCCAGATTTCGTCATTTTTTGTCATTTTTCGAAAAACCTCAAAATGATGAAAAACCGTAAGGCTATAGCCTTGCGTTTTTTTGAAAATTTCAACATTTTTCGAAAATGCTCAAAAATGCTCAAAATGATGAAAAACGGCATGCTGTGCAAGACCGTAAGGCTATAGCCTTGCGTTTTTGCCAGATTTCGTCATTTTTTTGTCATTTTTCGAAAAAAATCAAACCAATGAAAAACCGTAAGGCTATAGCCTTGCCGTTTATCGAAATTTCGACATTTTTCGAAAATGCTCAAAAATGCTCAACATGATGAAAAACGGCATGCTGTGCAAGACCGTAAGGCTATAGCCTTGCGTTTTTGCCAGATTTCGTCATTTTTTGTCATTTTGCGAAAACCCTCAAAACAATGAAAAACCGTAAGGCTATAGCCTTGCCGTATCGAAATTTCGACATTTTTCGAAAATGCTCAGAAATGCTCAACATGATGAAAAACGGCATGCTGTGCAAGACTGTAAGGCTATAGCCTTGCGTTTTTGCCAGATTTCGTCATTTTTTGTCATTTTTTTGTCATTTTTCGAAAAACCTCAAAACGATGAAAAACCGTAAGGCTATAGCCTTGTGTGTTTTTTTTTTTTAAAAAAATCGATATTTTTCAAAAATGCTCAAAAATGCTCAACATGATGAAAAACGGCATGCTGTGCAAGCCGTAAGGCTATAGCCTTGCGTTTTTTGCCAAATTCGTCATTTTTTGTCATTTTTTCGAAAAACCTCAAAACAATCGAAAACCGTAAGGCTATAGCCTTGCCTATCGAAATTTCGACATTTTTCGAAAATGCTAAGAAATGCTCAACATGATGAAAAACGGCATGCTGTGCAAGATTTCGCCATTTTTTGTAATTTTTTTTACATTTTTCGAAAAACCTCAAAATGATGAAAAACCGTAAGACTATAGCCTTGCAGTTTTTCGAAATGTCGACATTTTTCGAAAATGCTCAAAATGATGAAAAACGGCATGCTGTGCAAGACCGATTTCGTCATTTTTTTGTCATTTTTTGAAAAACTCAAATTGTTTAAAAACGGTAAGGCTATAGCCTTGCGGTTTTTTTCGAAATTTTGACATTTTTCGAAAATGCTCAAAATGATGAAAAACGGCATGCTGTGCAAGACCGTAAGGCTATAGCCTTGCGTTTTTGCCAGATTTCGTCATTTTTTGTCATTTTTCGAAAAACCTCAAAACGATGAAAAACCGTAAGGCTATAGCCTTGTGTTTTTTTTAAAAAATTTCGACATTTTCAAAAATGCTCAAAAATGCTCAACATGATGAAAACGGCATGCTGTGCAAGACCGTAAGGCTATTTATTGCCTCATTTTTGCCAGATTTCGTCATTTTTTTGTCATTTTTCGAAAAACCTCAAAATGATGAAAAACGTAAGGCTATAGCCTTGCGTTTTTTTGAAATTTCGAACATTTTTCGAAAATGCTCAAAAATGCTAGAAATGATGAAAAACGGCATGCTGTGCAAGACCGTAAGGCTATAGCCTTGCGTTTTTGCCAGATTTCGTCATTTTTGTCATTTTTCAAAAAAACCTCAAAACGATGAAAAACCGTAAGGCTATATCCTTGTGTTTTTTTTTTAATTTCGACATTTTTCAAAAATGCTCAAAAATGCTCAACATGATGAAAAAGGCATGCTGTGCAAGACCGTAAGGCTATAGCCTTGCGTTTTTGCCAGATTTATCGTCATTTTTTGTCATTTTTTCGAAACCCTCAAAACGATGAAAAACCGTAAGGCTGTCGAAATTTCGATAAACGGCAAGGCTATAGCCTTGCCGTTTATCGAAATTTCGACATTTTTCAAAAATGCTCAACATGATGAAAAACGGCATGCTGTGCAAGACCGTGAGGCTATAGGCTTGCATTTTTGCCAGATTTCGTCATTTTTTGTCATTTTTCGAAAAACCTCAAAATGATGAAAAACCGTAAGGCTATAGCCTTGCGTTTTTTTGAAATTTCAACATTTTTCGAAAATGCTCAAAAATGCTCAAAATGATGAAAAACGGCATGCTGTGCAAGACCGTAAGGCTATAGCCTTGCATTTTTGCCAGATTTCGTCATTTTTCGAAAAAAATCAAACCAATGAAAAACCGTGAGGCTATAGCCTTGCCGTTTATTATCGAAATTTCGACATTTTTCAAAAATGTTAAAAAATGCTCAACATGATGAAAAACGGCATGCTGTGCAAGACCGTAAGGCTATAGCCTTGCGTTTTTGCCAGATTTCGTCATTTTTTGTCATTTTTCGAAAAACCTCAAAACAATGAAAAACCGTAAGGCTATAGCCTTGCCGTATCGAAATTTCGACATTTTTCGAAAATGCTCAGAAATGCTCAACATGATGAAAAACGGCATGCTGTGCAAGACTGTAAGGCTATAGCCTTGCGTTTTTGCCAGATTTCGTCATTTTTTGTCATTTTTCGAAAATGCTCAAAATGATGAAAAACGGCATGCTGTGCAAGACCGTAAGGCTATAGCCTTGGGTTTTGCCAGATTTCGTCATTTTTGTCATTTTTCAAAAAAACCTCAAAACAATGAAAAACCGTAAGGCTATAGCCTTGTGTTTTTTTTTTTAAATTTTGACATTTTTCGAAAATGCTCAAAAATGCTCAAAATGATGAAAAACGGCATGCTGTGCAAGACCGTAAGGCTATAGCCTGGCATTTTTGCCAGATTTCATCATTTTTTGTCATTTTTCGAAAAACCTCAAAACGATGAAAAACCGTAAGGCTATAGCCTTGTGTGTTTTTTTTTTTTTTAAATTCGATATTTTTCAAAAATGCTCAACATGATGAAAAAACGGCATGCTGTGCAAGACCGTAAGGCTATAGCCTTGCGTTTTTGCCAGATTTTGTCATTTTTTGTCATTTTTCGAAAAACCTCAAAACGATGAAAAACCGTAAGGCTATAGCCTTGCGTTTTTTCAAAATTTCGACATTTTTCGAAAATGCTCAAAAATGCTCAAAATGATGAAAAACGGCATGCTGTGCAAGACCGTAAGGCTATAGCCTACACCAGCGGTGACCGCGGGGAATATTTTCATTTATTTATTTATTTATTTATTTATTTATTTTTTGAGGACCAGGGAAGCGGGGCGTAGGTGGGGCGAGCGCCTCCCTTTCCCCGGCCCGGAAGCGCTGCAGTGCCTGCCCTGGACGGTGACCCGCCGGGCGGGGCCTCAGGCCCAGTCAGAGACCCAGGGCGTCCCTCCGGCCGGGAACCACCGCCCGGCGGCCTGCCCTGGACGTGACCCGCCGGGCGGGCCTCAGGCCCCAGGTCAGAGACCCAGGGCGTCCCTCCGGCCGGGAACCACCCGCCCGGCGGCCTGCCCTGGCGGTGACCCGCCGGCTGGGGGCTCGGCCCCGGGTCAGAGACCCAGGGCGTCCCTCCGTCGGGAACCACCACCCGGCGGCCTGCCCTGGGCGGTGGACCTGCCGGCCGGGGGGCTCGGGGCCCGGGTCAGAGACCCAGGGCGTCCCTCCGGCCGGGAACCACCACCCGGCGCTCCGTCCGAACACGTGCACCCACCCTTAAGCACCCCTCTTGGGGGATCAAGAGTGATGTGCCGCGCCGCACGGACCCGCACGCCCCTGGGCATACCGAGGGACTTAGAAACATTTCTGGCAGGGGTCCGCGCCCCTGGCCATACCGAGGGACTTAGACACATTTCTGGCAGGGGCCCGCGCCCCTGGCCATACCGAGGGACTTAGACACATTTCTGGCAGGGGCCCGCGCCCCTGGCCATACCGAGGGACTTAGACACATTTCTGGCAGGGGCCCGCGCCCCTGGCCATAACCGAGGACTTAGACACATTTCGGGCAGGGTCCGCGCCCCTGGGCATACCGAGGGACTTAGTAGACTCGCCGGCCGGGGCTCGCTCGGGCCAGAGACCCAGGGCGTCCCTCGGCCGAAGGCTACCGCCCGCGCTCCGTGCGAACACGTGCACCCACCCTTAAGCACCCCCTCTTGGGATCAAGAGTGATGTGCCGCGCCGCACGGACCGCACGCCCCTGGGCATACCGAGGGACTTAGACACATTTCGGGCAGGGCCGGCGCCCCTGGACATACCGAAGCACGAGCCACCCAGAACGCCCCAGGGCGCACCGGGGCGCACCGGGGCAGGACCAACCGAGCAATCCCCCGCCCGCCGGGGCCCAAGGCCGGCTAGGAGAGAGACTCGGAGACGAGCGACCCCCGCCGTCGGCCGTCCCCCGAGGGGCTCTGGGCACGACGGCGCGGCGTGGCCCGCCGACGGGACTCGCGTACACGGGGAGGGAAAAGAACTCCCCCCCCCGCCGCACCCGCACGCGCTGGTACTCGGTCGGAATCCGCCGGAGGCCTCGCCGGGCGGCCCCAGACAGGCAGTGCGAGGGACGCGAAGTCCACAGGCAGCCTTTAGGGGCCGCGTCGACGGGCCGCGGCGCAGAGCCGGCTCCGAGACGCGGGCGAGCGGCGGGGGGGAGGAGAACCCCTGCGTCTGTACTTAGGGGGACGAAGCGCGGAGCGCTGCGACTCCCCAGCCGCGGAGAGCCCGGCGGGCTCTCCGATAGATTCACCATCTTTCGGGTTACCCGTTAGTCCGTGTTTCAAGACGGGTGGTGTGTAGGCGCGGCCCGCCGAGGCGGGACTCGCGTACTTGGGGAGGGAAAGAACTCCCCCCGCGCCCGCACACCGCACACGCTGTACTCGGTCGGAATCCGCCGGAGGCCTCGCCGGGGCGGCCCAGACAGGCAGTGCGAGGGACGCGAAGTCCACAGGCAGCCTTTAGGGGCCGCGTCGACGGGGCGCGGCGCAGAGCCGGCTCCGAGACGCAGCGAGCGGGCGCGGAGGAGAACCCCTGCGTCTGTACTTAGGGGGACGAAGCGCCGAAGCGCTGCGACTCCCCAGCCGCGGAGAGCCTGACGGGCTCTCCGATAGATTCACCATCTTTCGGGTTACTGTTAGTCCGTGTTTCAAGGCGCCGGAGCGCTGCCAACGCTTTCAAGAGACAAAGACTTAAAGTGTTTCCGGGGCGACAAGACCCCCGGGCGCCCCGAGGGCCGCCGGCCGTCCCCGGAGGGGCTCTGGGCACGACGCCGGGGACATTGAACCCCCCGCGCGCCCCCCCGAGGAGGGCGGGCGGGCGCTGGGTACCCGTGGGCGGCCCCTGGGTGGGGGCCTGGACTTTGTTCCTGCCGAGCAATCCCCCGCCCGCCCGGTACCAAGGCCGGCTAGGAGAGAGACTCGGAGACGAGCGACCCCCGCCGTCGGCCGTCCCCCGAGGGGGCTCTGGGCACGGCGGCGGGGGAGGTGACCCCCGCCACCGGCCGACCCCCGAAGGGGCTCTGGGCACGGCGGCGGGGGTGGGATTCTGACAAAGGCTCGGCGCCGGAGCGCCTCGCGAGGGTTTAGGGACACGACTCGGCCCGCGCCGACCGCTCCCCGAGACTACCCCCGCCGCCGGCCGACCCCCGAAGGGGCTCTGGGCACGGCGACGGGGGTGGGATTTCTGACAAAGGCCTCGGCGCCGGAGCGCCTCGGCGAGGGTTTAGGGACACGACTCGGCCCGCGCCGACCGCTCCCCGAGACTACCCCCGCCGCGGCCGACCCCGAAGGGGCTCTGGGCACGGCGGCGGGGAGGTTGTCTGAATCTGCAGAGGGCAACTCGGGTGTCTGAACCTGCACGCGGACCGCCGCAGAGTGCCATACAGCGCCCCGGAGCGGGACTTGCTTACACGGGGAGAGCAGAGCTCTTTGCCCGCCCTGTGTACGCAAGTCCTGCTCCGGGGCGCTCCAAGGCGCTCTGGGGCGGTCCGCGCACAGATCCAGACACCAGGGGTCCTTGTCTGCACTGTGGTGGGTAGACGCGGCCCGCCAAGGCGGGACTCGCGTACACGGGAGGGAAAAGAACTCCCCCCCGCGCCCGCACGCGCTGGTACTCTCGGTCGAATCCGCCGGAGGCCTCGCCGGGCGGCCCCAGACAGGCAGTGCGAGGACGCGAAGTCCACAGGCAGCCTTTAGGGCCGCGTCCGACGGGGCGCGGCGCAGAGCCCGTCTCCGAGACGCAGCGAGCGGGCGCGGGGAGGAGAACCCCTGCGTCGTACTTAGGGGACGAAGCGCCGGAGCGCTGCGACTCCCCAGCCGCGGAGAGCCCGGGCGGGCTCTCCGATAGATTCACCATCTTTCGGGTTACCCGTTGGTCCGTGTTTCCAAGACGGGGTCGGTGTGTAGGCGCGCCCGCCGAGGCGGGACTCGCGTGCTCGCCCCCCCCCGCCTCACCCCCCACCGACTTGGGGAGGGAAAAGAACTCCCCCCGCGCCCCGCACACGCTGGTACTCGGTCCGGAATCCGCCGGAGGCCTCGCCGGGCGGCCCAACGGCAGTCGAGGGACGCGAAGTCCACAGGCAGCCTTTAGGGGCCGCGTCGACGGGGCGCGGCGCAGAGCCGGCTCCGAGAACGCAGGCGAGCCGGCGCGGGAGGAGAACCCCTGCGTCTGTACTTAGGGGGACGAAGCGCCGGAGCGCTGCGACCTCCCCAGCCGCGGAGAGCCCGGCGGGCTCTCCGATAGATTCACCATCTTTCGGGTTACCCGTTGGTCCGTGTTTCAAGACGGGGTCGGTGTGTAGGCCGCGCCCGCCGAGGCGGGACTCGCGTACTTGGGGAGGGAAAAGAACTCCCCCCGCGCCCCACACGCTGGTACTCTCGGTCGGAATCCGCCGGAGGCCTCGCCGGGCGGCCCCAGACAGGCGTGCGAGGGACGCGAAGTCCACAGGCAGCCTTTAGGGCCGCGTCGACGGCCGCGGCGCAGAGCCGGCTCCGAGACGCAGGCGAGCGGGCGCGGGGAGGAGAACCCCTGCGTCTGTACTTAGGGGGACGAAGCGCCGGAGCGCTGCGACTTCCCCAGCGCGGAGAGCCCGGCGGGCTCTCCGATAGATTCACCATCTTTCGGTTACCCGTTGGCCGTGTTTTCAAGACGGGGTCGGTGTGTAGGCGCGGCCCGCCGAGGCGGGACTCGCGTACTTGGGGAGGGAAAGAACTCCCCCCGCGCCCGCACACGCTGGTACTCTGTCTACTCGGTCGGAATCCCCGGAGGCCTCGCCGGGCGGCCCCAGACAGGCAGTGCGAGGGACGCGAAGTCCACAGGCCAGCCTTAGGAGGGCCGCGTCGACGGGCCGCGGCGCAGAGCCGGCTCCGAGACGCAGGCGAGCGGGCGCGGGGAGGAGAACCCCTGCGTCTGTACTTAGGGGGACGAAGCGCCGGAGCGCTGCGACTCCCCAGCCGCGGAGAGCCCGGCGGGCTCTCCGATAGATTCACCATCTTTCGGGTTACCCGTTGGTCCGTGTTTCAAGACGGGGTCGGTGTGTAGGCGCGGCCCGCCGAGGCGGGACTCGCGTACTTGGGGAGGGAAAAGAACTCCCCCCGCGCCCGCACGCGCTGGTACTCTTCGGTCGGAATCCGCCGGAGGCCTCGCCGGGCGGCCCCAGACAGGCAGTGCGAGGGACGCGAAGTCCACAGGCAGCCTTGGAGCAGGCCGCGTCGACGGGGGCCGCGTCGAGGGCCGCGGCGCAGCCGGCTCCGAGACGCAGGCGAGCGGGCGCGGGGAGGAGACCCCTGCGTCTGTACTTAGGGGGACGAAGCGCCGAAGCGCTGCGACTCCCCAGCCGCGGAGAGCCTGACGGGCTCTCCGATAGATTCACCATCTTTCGGGTTACTCGTTAGTCCGTGTTTCAAGGCGCCGGAGCGCTGCCAACGCTTTCAAGAGACAAAGACTTAAAGTGTTCCGGGCGACAAGACCCCCGGGCGCCCCGAGGCCGCCGGCCGTCCCCCGGAGGGCTCTGGGGCACGACGCCGGGGACATTGAACCCCCCCGCGCGCCCCCGGAGGAGGGCGGGCGGGCGCTGGGTACCCGTGGGCGGCCCCCTGGGTGGGGGCCTGGACTTTGGTTCCTGCCGAGCAATCCCCCGCCCGCCCGGTACCAAGGCCGGCTAGGAGAGAGACTCGGAGACGAGCGAACCCCCGCCGTCGGCCCGTCCCCCCGAGGGGCTCTCTGGGCACGGCGGCGAGGGAGGCGACCGGCTCGTTCGGTAATGATCCTTCCGCAGGTTCACCTACAGAAAACTTTGTTACGACTTTTGCTTTCTCTAGATAGTCAAGTATGAATGAATCTGATCTGCGGAGGGCAACTCAGGTGTCTGAATCTCCACGCGGACCCACCCAGAGCGCCCTGGATCGCCCCGGAGCGGACCCTGCTTACAAGGGGAGAGCAGGAGCTCTTTACCCTCCCCTTGTATGCAAGTCTTGCTCCGGGGCGCTCCAAGGCGCTCTGGGGCGGTCCGCGCCCAGATCCAGCCACCCGAGTCGCCCTCGTCTGCACTTAGGGGGACGAAGCGCCGGGGCGCTGCGACTCCCCAGCCGCGGAGAGCCCGGCGGGCTCTCCGATAGATTCACCATCTTTCGGGTTATCCGTTGGTCCGTGTTTCAAGACGGGGGCGGCCCGCCGAGGCGGGACTTGCGTACTTGGGGAGGAAAAGAACTCCCCCCCCCCCCCCGCACACGCTGGTACTCGGTCGGAATCCGCCGGAGGTCCCGCCGAGCAGCCCCAGACAGGCAGTGCCAGAGACACGAGGTCTCCAGGCAGCCTTTAGGGGCCGCAGGCGACGGGCGCGGCGCAGAGCCGGTTCCGAGACGCGGGAGCGGGCGCGGGGAGGAGAACCCCTGCGTCTGTACTTAGGGGGACGAAGCGCCGGAGCGCTGCGACTCCCCAGCCGCGGAGAGCCCGGCGGGCTCTCCGATAGATTCACCATCTTTCGGGTTATCCGTTGGTCCGTGTTTCAAGACGGGGGCGGCCCGCCGAGGCGGGACTTGCGTACTTGGGGAGGGAAAAAGAACTCCCCCCGCGCACCGCGACACGCTGGTACTCGGTCGGAATCCCCGCCGGAGGTCCCGCCGAGCGGCCCCAGACAGGCAGTGCCAGAGACACGAGGTCTCCAGGCAGCCTTTAGGGCCGCAGGCGACGGCGCGGCGCAGAGCCGGTTCCGAGACGCGGGCGAGCGGGCGCGGGGAGGAGAACCCCTACGTCACATTTACACCCAGAGGCGAGCCTCTAGGGCGCCATGCACCACTACCATTACAGGCCTCCAAAGAGTCCTGGATTGCTATTTTTCGTCACTACCTCACCGTAATTTATCTTCCTTGGATGTGGAGCCTTTCTTGTTTAAAGACAAGCATATGCTACTGGCAGGATCAACCAGGTAGGCCTCCTGTTGCCGCCGCGCGCCGGCCCAGGTGAGGTCTCGGCGCTCGGGGTTGCCGGCGCCGCGGCAGGCAGGGGCCGGTCCCCCCCTCCGGGGGCCGGAGCCGGAGCTCCGGCGGAGGGGGCCGGCGTGCGAGCCCGGGGGCGTGTGCCGGACGGTCGGCTTTGCCGCGTTGCCTCGTAGCCGGGTCGAGGGCGTGTTACCAAGGATTGCGGCTCCACCCGTTTCGCAGCTGTTCGGTTCGGTGGCCGGGAGCGCGCCACGCGATCTGGGGGTTTGAGAAAACGAGTCTCGGAGCTCGCCTCGGGAAAGCTCCGCCGGGGCACAGGCCGGGCTCCGACGCGCCCCCGGAGGAGCGCGAGGGCCGGCGACCCAACGGCGTGAGCCACCCGGGCGTTCCGTGGAGGACCGCTTGGACAGACGGGGCTACTCGGTCTCGCTAGGCCGGGTCGGCCGCGGGGAGGCCCGAAGAGCTGGCTCTCCCGGGCGTAGGTTTCCACGCGCCTGGTCGGGCCCGCAGGCGGCGAGCAACCGTCCGCCGGAGCACAGAGTGCCGGCGGGGCCCTCGCCAGAGGCGGGCTTCGCGTTCCAATCGATCGGACGGGGAAGCTCCGGAGCTCACGCCAGGGGCGAGGCTCCCGAAGTCTTCCCCAGGCCGGGGTTCTGCGGCCCGGCCGGCTTACTTTCTTCCAGGCCAGGTCGGCCGCCCGACCTGGTTCCTATATACATGATAGGAAAAGTCTGCGATCGGTCTTGTGGGTGCCGGTGGAGAGGGGGGGAGAGGGGGGAGAGCCCAGGAGGCCGGGCTTCCCCCTCTGTTTCCTTTTTCCCCTCTCTCCTGGGCTTCCCCCACTCGAGCCTCGAAGCTGGCGAGACTTCCAGGACCAACACCCACATTGGCGAAAACGAGCCCCCACTCTTTCCCCTGGGCAAGGCCCCGCGGCTCGCCCCCTGAAAAGCTCCAGGCCGGAGCCCTCCATGACCAACACCCAGCATTGGCGAAAACGAGCACCCACTCTTCCCTGGGCAAGGCCCCGCGGCTCGCCCCCTGAAAAGCTCCAGGCCGGAGCCCCTCCATGACCAACACCCAGCATTGGCGAAAACAGCACCCACTCTTCCCTGGGCAAGGCCCCGCGGCTCGCCCCTGAAAAGCTCCAGGCCGGAGCCCCTGGAGGACGCTCTCCCCCCTGGGGCCCGGGGCGGCTCGGGGGCCGCCCGGGGTCGACAAGGGCCGGAGGAGCGCTCTCCTATATACGGGATGGCAAAAGTCCTGGGGCTCCTTTGGTCCTTTAGTACAGAGGGGGGAAGAGGGAAGCAGAGCCCAGGAGCTCTGGGCTTCTGGCACTCGAACTAAACACAAAATCAATGGGCACTCCCAAATATGGAGGGGCTGGAAATGCTGTTGGTTGAGGGGGAGACTCCGCGTGTAAGCAGGCACCTTGGCCGGCATGAGCCAGCGCGCCCGCCCCCCGGGGGGGGGGGGCCTGGAGGGTCAGCGCCGCCCTGTGGCCAAACTGGGAACTGCGCCCGCACCAAATGGACCCCAGAGGACCTCCGTCCAGGGGCACTTTCTCCAACCTTACCCCCAGAGGTGAACCTCCGGGGGCCATGCACCACTACCAGAGGGCCGCCGCCCCAGAAGGGGCGCCACCAGGCGGCCGCACGCGGTACTGCGCCCCGCACAAAATGGACCCCAGGGACCTCCGTCCAGGGCACTTTCTCCAACCTACCCCCAGAGGTGAACCCCTGGGGCCATGCACCACTACCAGATGGCCGCCGCGCCCAGAAGGGCGCCACCCAGGGCGGCCGCACCGCGGTACTGCGCCCCGCACCAAATGGACCCCAGAGGGACCTCCGTCCAGGGGCACTTTCCCCACCTTACCCCCAGAGGTGAACCTCCGGGGGCCATGCACCACTACCAGAGGGCCGCCGCCCCAGAAGGGCGCCACCAGGCGGCCGCACGCGGTACTGCGCCCCGCACCAAATGGACCCCAGAGGACCTCCGTCCAGGGGCACTTTCTCCAACCTTACCCCCAGAGGTGAACCCCTGGGGGCCATGCACCACTACCAGAGGGCCGCCGCCCCAGAAGGGCGCCACCAGGCGGCCGCACGTGGTACTGCGCCCCGCACCAAATGGACCCCAGAGGACCTCCGTCCAGGGGCACTTTCTCCAACCTAACCCCCAGAGGTGAACCTCTGGGGGCCATGCACCACTTCCAGACTGCCGCCCACCCCGAAGGGCGCCACCAGGCCGCCTGTCCTGGGTACTGCCGCCAGTATCCAGTGCTCCCGGCACACCTCCGTGCAGGGGCACGTTCTCCAACCCGCCCCCCAGAGGAGAGACTCTGGGGGCCATGCACCACAACCACCAGGCCACCGCCTAGGCCCAGGGCCCACGCCCTGGGCACTGACGCGCCGGGCGGGGGCCCAGGCCCAGGCCCAGGCCCTGGGTCAGGCACCCTCCCGGCCGAAGGCCACCACCCGGCGCCCCGTCCGAGCACGTGCACCCACCCTTAAGCACCCCTCTCGGGGGATCAAGAGTGATGTGACGCGCCGCACGGACCGCACGCCCCTGGGCATACCGAGGGACTTAGAAACATTTCTGGCAGGGGTCCGCGCCCCTGGCCATACCGAGGGACTTAGACACATTTCTGGCAGGGGCCCGCGCCCCTGGCCATACCGAGGGACTTAGACACATTTCTGGCAGGGGCCCGCGCCCCTGGCCATACCGAGGGACTTAGACACATTTCTGGCAGGGGCCCACACCCCTGGCCATACCGAGGGACTTAGAACATATTTCTGGCATACCTGACCATGCCGAGGGACTCGCCAAAGTGTGTGAAGGCCAGCCAGCCCTAAGCACCCTTTTCCCGGCTGACCTTTACACACTTTGCCGCTCATGGAACTTTAATGATATATAATATAATATATTCAACTATAACCAATGTATACAGTTAAAGGAGAGGCAGAGCAAGGCAGGTACAAGGGTTTTATTATTATTATTATTATTATTATTTATTTTTATTGCACAACACAACACCGACAACACCATCAGTCCCTCTGCTTGCGCGGCCGTCCGCGCGGCCTCTTAGCGGGCGGGGGGTTTTGCACGGTGGTCGCCGGGTGTTTTCTCGGCCGTCCGCGCGGCCTCTTGCCGGGGGGCGGCGGGGTATCCTGCGCGACGGCGGGCGGCCGCCAGGCCAGGATGTCTGCATCTGCGGGTTGAGAGGATAGCAGTCTATTAGTGACTTGAGCAAAACACATTCTCAAAACAGATTTTGTCCCTGGCCTCTGGAGGGACTTTGTCCCATTTTGAACTCACCTGTAAGACGCTGGACCGACACTCGGAGCTCCTGGGCGGGGGTCTCTGGAGGCTCTGGAGGCTGCGGGGTCTCCTCTGGAGGCTGCGGCGGCGCACGGGACGTGGGCTGGGGGCGGCGATGGATCTCTCCTGTCACGGCGCGGTCCAGCAGGTCCCGTGTGGCGATGACTTCTTTGTTGCTGCGTTGGGCGACATAATACCTGTTCATGGTGGCCAAGCTATGGCCCATGGAGCGGCTCACTTCACTCTGTTCATCCGGACTGAGGATTCTGTCGGCGACCGTGGCCACGGCGCTGCGGATGGACGTCATGGTGGTACCCGCGCGGTTGATACACTTCAGGATCTCGGCTTTCACGTGCGTTCCCAGCTTGTAAAACGGCCTCCCCGTGGAGCTGAAGAAGAAGGTCGCCACTTCGCCGCTGTAGCCGCACATGAACGGCCGTTGGTCCAGGAAACGTCTCAGCCATCCGTGCTCCGTTGGCGTGAGAACCAGCTTCGCGGGGCCATAGGTGCGCCGTGTCTTGTGATGTTCCAACCGCATGACCCGACGCGCCGCCGTCGCCTCCACCTCCAGTGCGGAAGAAACGTCCACGTCCGTCATCCAGAGGAAGCACCCGCGCCGCAGCCCGCTGAT
Source organism: Benthosema pterotum (assembly GCA_039105355.1). Lineage (NCBI taxonomy): Eukaryota > Metazoa > Chordata > Actinopteri > Myctophiformes > Myctophidae > Benthosema > Benthosema pterotum. The sequence goes on along the minus strand of CM076983.1, from coordinate 38,999,297 downwards.
GGCGGCCAGATAAGCCGCTAGCAGGCCCATCGCCGAGCGGACGGCTGACCGACATCTCGGGTCTTGTTCGACGCGCGCCAGGGCAGCTGGGATCCTTCGAGCGGTTTCCTGGCGTAGTCGGTGGAGGTCGGAGCGGGTAAGCATCGCTTCCGTCTTGCGGTCCATGATCCTTCTACGGTGTTGGGCCACAGCATCGGCCAGTCCCTCTCGCTCCATCTTTAACCAACGGAGCGCGCGATCCAAGTCGCGCAGGGACGGTGAGATGCCGGCTGGCTGACGCTCTTTCAAGTACACGATGAACCGCCGGCAGTCCTGGATGTAGTTTTGTACGGTCGTTGGACACCAGCGGGACTGGAGGAGCTTGAACCACTGGAGGAAGCGCGCACGGTTGGTGATGAAGTGAAGGTCGGCGGACGCTGGGGTGGCCGGTGGTCCGGACATAAAATCCAAAAATGACTCCACATGGCGTCGTCTCTGGCGCATATTCTTTTTTCTCTGTTCCGTGGGGCTGGAGGGGAGCAGATCCGCCTCAAAGTCATCCATCAGCGCCTTTAAGTCAGCGAATTCCATCTTCAACCTGTTGTGGTGGGAAAAAAATAATATAAGTATACACAGAGCTGCTCTACCGCCATGCACACACATACACACGCCGGTACCGGTGGGAGCCCACAGCCATGCCCGCTGGAGACCGCTCTCTAGCAGGCAGAGATCGCACCGGTGGTCCCCGAATCACTCTGGAGCTCAACACACAACCACACACACACACACACCCACACACCCACCCACACACACGCTAAAGTTACCCACCTTTTAAGTGCTGAAACTCCGGCAGAGTTGCTGCTGATGCTTGTCTCTCTCTGGTCTTCGTCTGGTCCGTCGTCTCTCTGATCTGTCACGGCTCTCTGAACTGTCACGGCCATGACCCCTGAAATACACACACACAGACGCCCCGCTTCCTGTGCCACGTCGACAGCCACGGGGTTCCGGGGTTGCGTGGGTACCCCGGAAGAAGCGGGGTGACGCACACACACGCAACCCCGGAACCCCGTGGCTGTCGACGTGGCACGGGGCGCCCGCACCGCAGCGGCCGCGACCGGGAATTGCAGCGGGGGAAAACGCGGCCACCGCGCGCCTACACCAGCGGTGACCGCGGGGAATATTTTCATTTATTTATTTATTTATTTATTTATTTATTTTTTGAGGACCAGGGAAGCGGGGCGTAGGTGGGGCGAGCGCCTCCCTTTCCCCGGCCCGGAAGCGCTGCAGTGCCTGCCCTGGACGGTGACCCGCCGGGCGGGGCCTCAGGCCCCAGGTCAGAGACCCAGGGCGTCCCTCCGGCCGGGAACCACCGCCCGGCGGCCTGCCCTGGACGGTGACCCGCCGGGCGGGGCCTCAGGCCCCAGGTCAGAGACCCAGGGCGTCCCTCCGGCCGGGAACCACCGCCCGGCGGCCTGCCCTGGGCGGTGACCCGCCGGCTGGGGCTCGGGCCCCGGGTCAGAGACCCAGGGCGTCCCTCCGGTCGGGAACCACCACCCGGCGGCCTGCCCTGGGCGGTGACCTGCCGGCCGGGGGCTCGGGCCCCGGGTCAGAGACCCAGGGCGTCCCTCCGGCCGGGAACCACCACCCGGCGCTCCGTCCGAACACGTGCACCCACCCTTAAGCACCCCTCTTGGGGGATCAAGAGTGATGTGCCGCGCCGCACGGACCGCACGCCCCTGGGCATACCGAGGGACTTAGAAACATTTCTGGCAGGGGTCCGCGCCCCTGGCCATACCGAGGGACTTAGACACATTTCTGGCAGGGGCCCGCGCCCCTGGCCATACCGAGGGACTTAGACACATTTCGGGCAGGGGTCCGCGCCCCTGGGCATACCGAGGGACTTAGTAGACTCGCCGGCCGGGGGCTCGCTCGGGCCAGAGACCCAGGGCGTCCCTCCGGCCGAAGGCTACCGCCCGGCGCTCCGTGCGAACACGTGCACCCACCCTTAAGCACCCCTCTTGGGGGATCAAGAGTGATGTGCCGCGCCGCACGGACCGCACGCCCCTGGGCATACCGAGGGACTTAGACACATTTCGGGCAGGGGCCGGCGCCCCTGGACATACCGAAGCACGAGCCACCCCAGAACGCCCCAGGGCGCACCGGGGCGCACCGGGGCAGGACCAACCGAGCAATCCCCCGCCGCCGGGGCCCAAGGCCGGCTAGGAGAGAGACTCGGAGACGAGCGACCCCCGCCGTCGGCGTCCCCCGAGGGGGCTCTGGGCACGACGGCGCGGCGTGGCCCGCCGAGGCGGGACTCGCGTACACGGGGAGGGAAAAGAACTCCCCCGCACCCGCACGCGCTGGTACTCGGTCGGAATCCGCGGAGGCCTCGCCGGGCGGCCCCAGACAGGCAGTGCGAGGGACGCGAAGTCCACAGGCAGCCTTTAGGGGCCGCGTCGACGGGGCCGCGGCGCAGAGCCGGCTCCGAGACGCGGGCGAGCGGGCGCGGGGAGGAGAACCCCTGCGTCTGTACTTAGGGGGACGAAGCGCCGGAGCGCTGCGACTCCCCAGCCGCGGAGAGCCCGGCGGGCTCTCCGATAGATTCACCATCTTTCGGGTTACCCGTTAGTCCGTGTTTCAAGACGGGGGTGGTGTGTAGGCGCGGCCCGCCGAGGCGGGGACTCGCGTACTTGGGGAGGAAAAGAACTCCCCCGCGCCCGCACACGCTGGTACTCGGTCGGAATCCGCCGGAGGCCTCGCCGGGCGGCCCCAGACAGGCAGTGCGAGGGACGCGAAGTCCACAGGCAGCCTTAGGGGCCGCGTCGACGGGGCGCGGCGCAGAGCCGGCTCCGAGACGCAGGCGAGCGGGCGCGGGGAGGAACCCCTGCGTCTGTACTTAGGGGGACGAAGCGCCGAAGCGCTGCGACTCCCCAGCCGCGGAGAGCCTGACGGGCTCTCCGATAGATTCACCATCTTTCGGGTTACTCGTTAGTCCGTGTTTCAAGGCGCCGGAGCGCTGCCAACGCTTTCAAGAGACAAAGACTTAAAGTGTTCGGGGCGACAAGACCCCCGGGCGCCCCGAGGCCGCCGGCCGTCCCCGGAGGGGCTCTGGGCACGACGCCGGGGACATTGACCCCCCGCGCGCCCCCCGGAGGAGGGGGGCGGGCGCTGGGTACCCGTGGGGCGCCCCCTGGGTTGGGGGCCTGGACTTTGGTTCCTGCCGAGCAATCCCCCGCCCGCCGGTTACCAAGCCGGCTAGGAGAGAGACTCGGAGACGAGCGACCCCCGCCGTCGGCCGTCCCCGAGGGGGCTCGGGCACGGCGGCGGGGGAGGTGGACCCCGCCACCGGCCGACCCCCGAAGGGGCTCTGGGCACGGCGCGGCGGGGGTGGGATTCTGACAAAGGCCTCGGCGCCGGAGCGCCTCGGCGAGGGTTTAGGGAACGACTCGGCCCGCGCCGACGCTCCCCGAGACTACCCCCGCCGCCGGCCGACCCCCGAAGGGGCTCTGGGCACGGCGACGGGGGGTGGGATTCTGACAAAGGCCTCGGCGCCGGAGCGCCTCGGCGAGGGTTTAGGGACACGACTCGGCCCGCGCCGACGCTCCTCTCCCGAGACTACCCCCGCGCCGCCGCGGCCCCGGCCGACCCCCGAAGGGGCTCTGGGCACGGCCGGCGGGGGAGGTTGTCTGAATCTGCAGAGGGCAACTCGGGTGTGTCTGAACCTGCACGCGGACCGCCGCAGAGTGCCATATACAGCGCCCCGGAGCGGGACTTGCTTACACGGGGAGAGCAGAGCCTCTTTGCCCGCCCTGTGTACGCAAGTCCTGCTCCGGGGCGCTCCAAGGCGCTCTGGGGCGGTCCGCGCACAGATCCAGACACCAGGGTTGTCCTTGTCTGCACTGTGGTGGGTAGACGCGGCCGCCAAGGCGGGACTCGCGTACACGGGGAGGGAAAGAACTCCCCCGCGCCCGCACGCGCTGGTACTCGGTCGGAATCCGCCGGGGCCTCGCCGGGCGGCCCCAGACAGGCAGTGCGAGGGGACGCGAAGTCCACAGGCAGCCTTTAGGGGCCGCGTCGACGGGCGCGGCGCAGAGCCGGCTCCGAGAACGCAGGCGAAGCGGGCGCGGGGAGGAGAACCCCTGCGTCTGTACTTAGGGGGACGAAAGCGCCGGAGCGCTGCGACTCCCCGCCGCGGAGAGCCCGGCGGGCTCTCCGATAGATTCACCATCTTTCGGGTTACCCGTTGGTCCGTGTTTCAAGACGGGGTCGGTGTGTAGGCGCGGCCGCCGAGGCGGGACTCGCGTACTTGGGGAGGGAAAAGAACTCCCCGCCGCGCCGCACACGCTGGTACTCGGTCGGGAATCCGCCGGAGGCCTCGCCGGGCGGCCCCAGACAGGCAGTGCGAGGGACGCGAAGTCCACAGGCAGCCTTTAGGGGCCGCGTCGACGGGGCGCGGCGCAGAGCCGGCTCCGAGACGCAGGCGATCGCGGGCGCGGGGAGGAGAACCCCTGCGTCTGTACTTAGGGGGACGAAGCGCCGGAGCGCTGCGACTCCCCAGCGCGGAGAGCCCGGCGGGCTCTCCGATAGATTCACCATCTTTCGGGTTACCGTTGGTCCGTGTTTCAAGACCGGGTCGGTGTGTAGGCGCGGCCCGCCGAGGCGGGACTCGCGTACTTGGGGAGGGATAAAGAACTCCCCCGCGCCCGCACACGCTGGTACTCGGTCGGAATCCGCCGGAGGCCTCGCCGGGCGGCCCAGACAGGCAGTGCGAGGGACGCGAAGTCCACAGGCAGCCTTTAGGGGCCGCGTCGACGGGCCGCGGCGCAAGAGCCGGCTCCGAGACGCAGGCGAGCGGGCGCGGGGAGGAGAACCCCTGCGTCTGTACTTAGGGGGACGAAGCGCCGGAGCGCTGCGACTCCCCAGCCGCGGAGAGCCCGGCGGGCTCTCCGATAGATTCACCATCTTTCGGGTTACCCGTTGGTCCGTGTTTCAAGACGGGGGTGGTGTGTAGGCGCGGCCCGCCGAGGCGGGACTCGCGTACTTGGGGAGGGAAAAGAAACTCCCCCCCGCGCCCGCACACGCTGGTACTCGGTCGGAATCCGCCGGAGGCCTCGCCGGGCGGCCCCAGACAGGCAGTGCGAGGGACGCGAAGTCCACAGGCAGCCTTTAGGGGCGCGTCGACGGGCCGCGGCGCAGAGCCGGCTCCGAGACGCAGGCGAGCGGCGCGCGGGGAGGAGAAAACCCTGCGTCTGTACTTTAGGGGGACGAAGCGCCGGAGCGCTGCGACTCCCCAGCCGCGGAGAGCCCGGCGGGCTCTCCGATAGATTCACCATCTTTCGGGTTACCCGTTGGTCCGTGTTTCAAGACGGGGTCGGTGTGTAGGCGCGGCCCGCCGAGGCGGGACTCGCGTACTTGGGGAGGGAAAAGAACTCCCCCGCGCCCGCACGCGCTGGTTTACTCAGGTCGGAATCCGCGGAGGCCTCGCCGGGCGGCCCCAGACAGGCAGTGCGAGGGACGCGAAGTCCACAGGCAGCCTTTAGGGGCCGCGTCGACGGGCCGCGGCGCAGAGCCGGCTCCGAGCCGCGGCGTGCGGCGCGCGGGGAGGAGACCCCTGCGTCTGTACTTAGGGGGACGAAGCGCCGAAGCGCTGCGACTCCCCAGCCGCGGAGAGCCTGACGGGCTCTCCGATAGATTCACCATCTTTCGGTTACTCGTTAGTCCGTGTTTCAGGCGCCGGAGCGCTGCCACGCTTTCAAGAGACAAAGACTTAAAGTGTTCCGGGGGCGACAAGACCCCGGGCGCCCCGAGGCCGCCGGCGTCCCCCGGAGGGGCTCTGGGCACGACGCCGGGGACATTGAACCCCCGGCGGCGCCCCCGGAGGAGGGCGGGCGGGCTGGCTGGGTACCCGTGGGCGGCCCCCTGGGTGGGGGCCTGGACTTTGGTTCCTGCCGAGCAATCCCCCGCCCGCCCGGTACCAAGGCCGGCTAGGAGAGAGACTCGGAGACGAGCGACCCCCGCGGCCGCCCCGTCCCCGAGGGGGCTCTGGGCACGGCGGCGAGGGAGGCGACCGGGCTCGTTCGGTAATGATCCTTCCGCAGGTTCACCTACAGAAAACTTTGTTACGACTTTTGCTTTCTCTAGATAGTCAAGTATGAATGAATCTGATCTGCGGAGGGCAACTCAGGTGTCTGAATCTCCACGCGGACCCACCCAGAGCGCCCTGGATCGCCCCGGAGCGGGACTTGCTTACAAGGGGAGAGCAGAGCTCTTTACCCTCCCCTTGTATGCAAGTCTTGCTCCGGGGCGCTCCAAGGCGCTCTGGGGCGGTCCGCGCCCAGATCCAGCCACCCGAGTCGCCCTCGTCTGCACTTAGGGGGACGAAGCGCCGGGGCGCTGCGACTCCCCAGCCGCGGAGAGCCGGCGGGCTCTCCGATAGATTCACCATCTTTCGGGTTATCCGTTGGTCCGTGTTTCAAGACGGGGGCGGCCCGCCGAGGCGGGACTTGCGTACTTGGGGAGGGAAAAGAACTCCCCCGCGCCCGCACACGCTGGTACTCGGTCGGAATCCGCCGGAGGTCCCGCCGAGCGGCCCCAGACAGGCAGTGCCAGAGACACGAGGTCTCCAGGCAGCCTTTAGGGGCCGCAGGCGACGGGGCGCGGCGCAGAGCCGGTTCCGAGACGCGGGCGAGCGGGCGCGGGGAGGAGAACCCCTGCGTCTGTACTTAGGGGGACGAAGCGCCGGAGTGCTGCGACTCCCCAGCCGCGGAGAGCCCGGCGGGCTCTCCGATAGATTCACCATCTTTCGGGTTATCCGTTGGTCCGTGTTTCAAGACGGGGGCGGCCCGCCGAGGCGGGACTTGCGTACTTGGGGAGGGAAAAGAACTCCCCCGCGCCCGCACACACGCTGGTACTCGGTCGGAATCCGCCGGAGGTCCCGCCGAGCGGCCCAGACAGGCAGTGCCAGAGACACGAGGTCTCCAGGCAGCCTTTAGGGGCCGCAGGCGACGGGGCGCGGCGCAGAGCCGGTTCCGAGACGCGGGCGAGCGGGCGCGGGGAGGAGAACCCCTACGTCACTTTTACACCCAGAGGCGAGCCTCTAGGCGCCATGCACCACTACCATTACAGGGCTCCAAAGAGTCCTGGATTGCTATTTTTCGTCACTACCTCACCGTAATTTATCTTCCTTGGATGTGGAGCCTTTCTTGTTGTAAAGACAAGCATATGCTACTGGCAGGATCAACCAGGTAGGCCTCCTGTTGCCGCCGCGCGCCGGCCCAGGTGAGGTCTCGGCGCTCGGGGTTGCCGCGCCGCGGCAGGCAGGGGCCGGTCCCCTCCGGGGGCCGGAGCCGGAGCTCCGGCGGAGGGGGCCGGCGTGCGAGCCCGGGGGCGTGTGCCGGACGGTCGGCTTTGCCGCGTTGCCTCGTAGCCGGGGTCGAGGGCGTGTTACCAAGGATTGCGGCTCCACCCGTTTCGCAGCTGTTCGGTTCGGTGGCCGGAAGCGCGCCACGCGATCTGGGGGTTTGAGAAAACGAGTCTCCGGAGCTCGCCTCGGGAAAGCTCCGCCGGGCACAGGCCGGGCTCGCCACGCGCCCCGGAGGAGCGCGAGGGGCCGGCGACCCAACGGCGTGAGCCACCGGGGCGTTCCGTGGGGACCGCTTGGACAGACGGGGCTACTCGGTCTCGCTAGGCCGGGGGTCGGCCGCGGGGAGGCCCGAAGAGCTGGCTCTCCGGGCGTAGGTTCCACCGCGCCTGGTCGGGCCCGCAGGCGGCGAGCAACCGTCCGCCGGAGCACAGAGTGCCGGCGGGGCCCTCGCCAGAGGCGGGCTTCGCGTTCCAATCGATCGGACGGGGAAGCTCCGGAGCTCACGCCAGGGGCGAGGCTCCCGAAGTCTTCCCCAGGCCGGGGTTCTGCGGCCCGGCCGGCTTACTTCCAGGCCAGGTCGGCCGCGCCGACCTGGTTCTATATACATGATAGGAAAAGTCTGCGATCGGTCTTGTGGGTGCCGGTGAGTGGGGGGGAGAGGGGGGAGAGCCCAGGAGGTCCGGGCTTCCCCCCTCTGTTTCCTTTCCCCTCTCTCCTGGGCTTCCCCCACTCGAGCCTCGAAGCTGGCGAGACTTCCAGGACCAACACCCAGCATTGGCGAAAACGAGCACCCACTCTTCCCTGGGCAAGGCCCCGCGGCTCGCCCCTGAAAAGCTCCAGGCCGGAGCCCTCCATGACCAAACACCCAGCATTGGCGAAAACGAGCACCCACTCTTCCCTGGGCAAGGCCCCGCGGCTCGCCCCCTGAAAAGCTCCAGGCCGGAGCCCTCCATGACCAACACCCAGCATTGGCGAAAACGAGCACCCACTCTTCCCTGGGCAAGGCCCCGCGGCTCGCCCCCTGAAAAGCTCCAGGCCGGAGCCCCTGGAGGGGGACGCTTCCCCCTGGGGGCCCGGGGCGGCTCGGGGGGCCGCCCGGGGGTCGACAAGGGCCGGAGGAGCGCTCTCCTATATACGGGATGGCAAAAGTCTGGGGCTCCTTTGGTCCTTTAGTACAGAGGGGGGAAGAGGGAAGCAGAGCCCAGGAGCTCTGGGCTTCTGGCACTCGAACTAACACAAAATCAATGGGCACTCCCAAATATGGAGGTGCTGGAAATGCTGTTGGTTGAGGGGGAGACTCCGCGTGTAAGCAGGCACCTTGGCCGGGCATGAGCCAGCCGCCCGCCCCCCGGGGGGGGGGCCTGGAGGTCAGGCGCCGCCCTGTGGCCAAACTGGGAACTGCGCCCCGCACCAAATTGGACCCCAGGGACCTCCGTCCAGGGGCACTTTCTCCAACCTTACCCCCAGAGGTGAACCTCCGGGGCCATGCACCACTACCAGAGGGCCGCCGCCCCAGAAGGGCGCACCAGGCGGCCGCACGCGGTACTGCGCCCCGCACCAAATGGACCCCAGAGGACCTCCGTCCAGGGGCACTTTCTCCAACCTTACCCCCAGAGGTGAACCCCTGGGGGCCATGCACCACTACCAGAGGGGCCGCCGCCCCAGAAGGGCGCCACCAGGCGGCCGCACGCGGTACTGCGCCCCGCACCAAATGGACCCCAGAGGACCTCCGTCCAGGGGCACTTTCTCCAACCTTACCCCCAGAGGTGAACCTCCGGGGGCCATGCACCACTACCAGAGGGCCGCCGCCCCAGAAGGGCGCCACCAGGCGGCCGCACGCGGTACTGCGCCCCGCACCAAATGGACCCCAGAGGACCTCCGTCCAGGGGCACTTTCTCCAACCTTACCCCCAGAGGTGAAACCCCTGGGGGCATGCACCACTACCAGAGGGCCGCCCGCCCAGAAGGGGCGCCACCAGGCGGCCGCACGTGGTACTGCGCCCCGCACCAAATGGACCCCAGAGGACCTCCGTCCAGGGGCACTTTCTCCAACCTAACCCCCAGAGGTGAACCTCTGGGGGCCATGCACCACTTCCAGACTGCCGCCCACCCCGAAGGGCGCCACCAGGCCGCCTGTCCTGGGTACTGCCGCCAGTATCCAGTGCTCCGGCACACTCCGTGCAGGGGCACGTTCTCCAACCCGGCCCCCAGAGGAGAGACTCTGGGGGCCATGCACCACAACCACCAGGCACCGCCTAGGCCCAGGGCCCACGCCCTGGGCACTGACGCGCCGGGCGGGGGCCCAGGCCCAGGCCCAGGCCCTGGGTCAGGCACCCTCCCGGCCGAAGGCCACCACCCGGCGCCCCGTCGAGCACGTGCACCCACCTTAAGCACCCCTCTGGGGGGATCAAGAGTGATGTGACGCGCCGCACGGACCGCACGCCCTGGGCATACCGAGGGACTTAGAAACATTTCTGGCAGGGGTCCGCGCCCCTGGCCTTACCGAGGACTTAGACACATTTTCTGCAGGGGCCCGCGCCCCTGGCCATACCGAGGGACTTAGACACTATTTTTGATGGGCCGCGCCCCTGGCCATACCGAGGGAATTAGACACATTTCTGGCAGGGGCCCACACCCTGGCCAACCGAGGGACTTAGAACTATTTCTGGCATACCTGACCATGCCGAGGGACTCCAAAGTGTGTGAAGGCCAGCCAGCCCTAAGCACCCTTTTCCCGGCTGACCTTTACACACTTTGCGCTCATGGAACTATAATGATATATAAATATAT
>CM076983.1:38901089-38988666 GCA_039105355.1 Benthosema pterotum | reverse complement strand
CGCCCTGGACATACCGAAGCACGAGCCACCCAGAACGCCCCAGGGCGCACCGGGGCGCACCGGGGAGGACCAACCGAGCAATCCCCCGCCGCCGGGGGCCCAAGGCCGGCTAGGAGAGAGACTCGGAGACGAGCGACCCCCGCCGTCGGCCGTCCCCCGAGGGGGCTCTGGGCACGACGGCGCGGCGTGGCCCGCCGAGGCGGGACTCGCGTACACGGGGAGGGAAAAGAACTCCCCCCGCACCCGCACGCGTGGTACTCGGTCGGAATCGCCGGAGGCCTCGCCGGGCGGCCCAGACAGGCAGTGCGAGGGACGCGAAGTCCACAGGCAGCCTTTAGGGGCCGCGTCGACGGGCCGCGGCGCAGAGACGGCTCCGAGACGCAGGATGAGCGGGCGCGGGGAGGAGAACCCCTGCGTCTGTACTTAGGGGGACGAAGCGCCCGGAGCGCTGCGACTCCCCAGCCGCGGAGAGCCCGGGGGCTCTCCGATAGATTCACCTTCTTTCGGGGTTACCCGTTAGTCCGTGTTTCAAGACGGGGGTGGTGTGTAGGCGCGGCCCGCCGAGGCGGGGAACTCGCGTACTTGGGGAGGGAAAAGAACTCCCCCGCGCCCGGCACCGCTGGTACTCGGTCGGAATCCGCCGGAGGCCTCGCCGGGCGGCCCCAGACAGGCAGTGCGAGGGACGCGAAGTCCACAGGCAGCCTTTAGGGGCCGCGTCGAAGGGCCGCGCGCAGAGCCGGCTCCGAGACGCGGGCGAGCGGGCGCGGGGAGGAGAACCCCTGCGTCTGTAACTTAGGGGGACGAAGCGCCGGAGCGCTGCGACTCCCCAGCGCGGAGAGCCCGGCGGGCTCTCCGATAGATTCACCATCTTTCGGGTTACCGTTAGTCCGTGTTTCAAGACGGGGGTGGTGTGTAGGCGCGGGCCCGCCGAGGCGGGACTCGCGTACTTGGGGAGGGAAAAGAAACTCCCCCCACGCCCGCACACGCTGGTACTCGGTCGGAATCCGCCGGAGGCCTCGCCGGGCGGCCCCAGACAGGCAGTGCGAGGGACGCGAAGTCCACAGGCAGCCTTTAGGGGCCGCGTCGACGGGGCGCGGCGCAGAGCCGGCTCCGAGACGCAGGCGAGGCGGGGCGCGGGGAGGAGAACCCCTGCGTCTGTACTTAGGGGGACGAAGCGCCGAAGCGCTGCGACTCCCCAGCCGCGGAGAGCCTGACGGGCTCTCCGATAGATTCACCATCTTTCGGGTTACTCGTTAGTCCGTGTTTCAAGGCGCCGGAGCGCTGCCAACGCTTTCAAGAGACAAAGACTTAAAGTGTTCCGGGGCGACAAGACCCCGGGCGCCCCGAGGCCGCCGGCCGTCCCCGGAGGGGCTCTGGGCACGACGCCGGGGACATTGAACCCCCGCGCGCCCCCGGAGGAGGGCGGGCGGGCGCTGGGGTACCCGTGGGCGGCCCCCTGGGTGGGGGCCTGGACTTTGGTTCCTGCCGAGCAATCCCGCCCGCCGGTACCAAGGGCCGGCTAGGAGAGGAGACTCGGAGAGACGAGCGACCCCCGCCGTCGGCCGTCCCCCGAGGGGCTCTGGGCCACGGCGGCGAGGGAGGCGACGGGCTCGTTCGGTAATGATCCTTCCGCAGGTTCACCTACAGAAAACTTTGTTACGACTTTTGCTTTCTCTAGATAGTCAAGTATGAATGAATCTGATCTGCGGAGGGCAACTCAGGTGTCTGAATCTCCACGCGGACCCACCCAGAGCGCCCTGGATCGCCCCGGAGCGGGACTTGCTTACAAGGGGAGAGCAGAGCTCTTTACCCTCCCCTTGTATGCAAGTCTTGCTCCGGGGCGCTCCAAGGCGCTCTGGGGCGGTCCGCGCCCAGATCCAGCCACCCGAGTCGCCCTCGTCTGCACTTAGGGGGACGAAGCGCCGGGGCGCTGCGACTCCCCAGCCGCGGAGAGCCCGGCGGGCTCTCCGATAGATTCACCATCTTTCGGGTTATCCGTTGGTCCGTGTTTCAAGACGGGGGCGGCCCGCCGAGGCGGGACTTGCGTACTTGGGGAGGGAAAAGAACTCCCCCCGCGCCCGCACACGCTGGTACTCGGTCGGAATCCGCCGGAGGTCCCGCCGAGCGGCCCCAGACAGGCAGTGCCAGAGACACGAGGTCTCCAGGCAGCCTTTAGGGGCCGCAGGCGACGGGGCGCGGCGCAGAGCCGGTTCCGAGACGCGGGCGAGCGGGCGCGGGGAGGAGAACCCCTGCGTCTGTACTTAGGGGGACGAAGCGCCGGAGTGCTGCGACTCCCCAGCCGCGGAGAGCCCGGCGGGCTCTCCGATAGATTCACCATCTTTCGGGTTATCCGTTGGTCCGTGTTTCAAGACGGGGGCGGCCCGCCGAGGCGGGACTTGCGTACTTGGGGAGGGAAAAGAACTCCCCCCGCGCCCGCACACGCTGGTACTCGGTCGGAATCCGCCGGAGGTCCCGCCGAGCGGCCCCAGACAGGCAGTGCCAGAGACACGAGGTCTCCAGGCAGCCTTTAGGGGCCGCAGGCGACGGGGCGCGGCGCAGAGCCGGTTCCGAGACGCGGGCGAGCGGGCGCGGGGAGGAGAACCCCTACGTCACTTTTACACCCCAGAGGCGAGCCTCTAGGCGCCATGCACCACTACCATTACAGGGCCTCCAAAGAGTCCTGGATTGCTATTTTTCGTCACTACCTCACCGTAATTTATCTTCCTTGGATGTGGAGCCTTTCTTGTTGTAAAGACAAGCATATGCTACTGGCAGGATCAACCAGGTAGGCCTCCTGTTGCCGCCGCGCGCCGGCCAGGTGAGGTCTCGGCGCTCGGGGGTTGCCGCGCCGCGGCAGGCAGGGGCCGGTCCCCTCCGGGGGCCGGAGCGGAGCTCCGGCGGAGGGGGCCGGCGTGCGAGCCCGGGGGGCGTGTGCCGGACGGTCGGCTTTGCCGCGTTGCCTCGTAGCCGGGTCGTCGAGGGCGTGTTACCAAGGATTGCGGCTCCACCCGTTTCGCAGCTGTTCGGTTCGGTGGCCGGAGCGCGCCACGCGATCTGGGGGTTTGAGAAAACGAGTCTCCGGAGCTCGCCTCGGGAAAGCTCCGCCGGGGCACAGGCCGGGCTCCGACGCGCCCCCGGAGGAGCGCGAGGGGCCGGCGACCCAACGGCGTGAGCCACCGGGGCGTTCCGTGGAGGACCGCTTGGACAGACGGGGCTACTCGGTCTCGCTAGGCCGGGGTCGGCCGCGGGGAGGCCCGAAGAGCTGGCTCTCCGGGCGTAGGTTCCACCGCGCCTGGTCGGGCCGCAGGCGGCGAGCAACCGTCCGCCGGAGCACAGAGTGCCGGCGGGGCCCTCGCCAGAGGCGGGCTTCGCGTTCCAATCGATCGGACGGGGAAGCTCCGGAGCTCACGCCAGGGGCGAGGCTCCCGAAGTCTTCCCCAGGCCGGGGTTCTGCGGCCCGGCCGGCTTACTTCCAGGCCAGGTCGGCCGCCCGACCTGGTTCCTATATACATGATAGGAAAAGTCTGCGATCGGTCTTGTGGGTGCCGGTGGAGAGGGGGGGAGAGGGGGGAGAGCCCAGGAGGTCCGGGCTTCCCCCTCTGTTTCCTTTCCCCTCTCTCCTGGGCTTCCCCCACTCGAGCCTCGAAGCTGGCGAGACTTCCAGGACCAACACCCAGCATTGGCGAAAACGAGCACCCACTCTTCCCTGGGCAAGGCCCCGCGGCTCGCCCCCTGAAAAGCTCCAGGCCGGAGCCCTCCATGACCAACACCCAGCATTGGCGAAAACGAGCACCCACTCTTCCCTGGGCAAGGCCCCGCGGCTCGCCCCCTGAAAAGCTCCAGGCCGGAGCCCTCCATGACCAACACCCAGCATTGGCGAAAACGAGCACCCACTCTTCCCTGGGCAAGGCCCCGCGGCTCGCCCCCTGAAAAGCTCCAGGCGGAGCCCCTGGAGGGGGACGCTCCCCCCTGGGGGCCCGGGGCGGCTCGGGGGGCCGCCGGGGGTCGACAAGGGCCGGAGGAGCGCTCTCCTATATACGGGATGGCAAAAGTCTGGGGCTCCTTTGGTCCTTTAGTACAGAGGGGGGAAGAGGGAAGCAGAGCCAGGAGCTCTGGGCTTCTGGCACTCGAACTAACACAAATCAATGGGCACTCCCAAATATGGAGGTGCTGGAAATGCTGTTGGTTGAGGGGGAGACTCCGCGTGTAAGCAGGCACCTTGGCGGGCATGAGCCAGCCGCCCGCCCCCGGGGGGGGGCCTGGAGGTCAGGCGCCGCCCTGTGGGCCAAACTGGGAACTGCGCCCCGCACCAAATGGACCCCAGAGGACCTCCGTCCAGGGGCACTTTCACAACCTTACCCCCAGAGGTGAACCTCCGGGGGCCATGCACCACTACCAGAGGGCCGCCGCCCCAGAAGGGCGCCACCAGGCGGCCGCACGCGGTACTGCGCCCCGCACCAAATGGACCCCAGAGGACCTCCGTCCAGGGGCACTTTCTCCAACCTTACCCCAGAGGTGAACCCTGGGGGCCATGCACCACTACCAGAGGGCCGCCGCCCCAGAAGGGCGCCACCAGGCGGCCGCACGCGGTATCTGCGCCCCGCACCAAATGGACCCAGAGGACCTCCGTCCAGGGGCACTTTCTCCAACCTTACCCCAGAGGTGAAACCTCCGGGGCCATGCACCACTACCAGAGGGCCGCCGCCCCAGAAGGGCGCCACCAGGCGGCCGCACGCGGTACTGCGCCCCGCACCAAATGGACCCAGAGGACCTCCGTCCAGGGGCACTTTCTCCAACCTTACCCCAGAGGTGAAACCCTGGGGGCCATGCACCACTACCAGAGGGCCGCCGCCCCAGAGGGCGCCACCAGGCGGCCGCACGTGGTACTGCGCCCGCACCAAATGGACCCCAGAGGACCTCCGTCCAGGGGCACTTTCTCCAACCTAACCCCCAGAGGTGAACCTCTGGGGGCCATGCACCACTTCCAGACTGCCGCCCACCCCGAAGGGCGCCCCAGGCCGCCTGTCCTGGGTACTGCCGCCAGTATCCAGTGCTCCCGGCACACCTCGTGCAGGGGCACGTTCTCCAACCCGCCCCCAGAGGAGAGACTCTGGGGGCCATGCACCACAACCACCAGGCCACCGCCTAGGCCCAGGGCCCACGCTGGGCACTGACGCGCCGGGCGGGGGCCAGGCCCAGGCCCAGGCCCTGGGTCAGGCACCCTCCCGGCCGAAGGCCACCACCCGGCGCCCCGTCCGAGCACGTGCACCCACCCTTAAGCACCCCTCTCGGGGGATCAAGAGTGATGTGACGCGCCGCACGGACCGCACGCCCCTGGGCATACGAGGGACTTAGAAACATTTCTGGCAGGGGGGTCCGCGCCCCTGGCCATACCGAGGGACTTAGACACATTTCTGGCAGGGCCCGCGCCCTGGCCATACCGAGGGACTTAGACACATTTCTGGCAGGGGCCCGCGCCCCTGGCCATACCGAGGGACTTAGACACATTTCTGGCAGGGGCCACACCCCTGGCCATACCGAGGGACTTAGAACATATTTCTGGCATACCTGACCATGCCGAGGGACTCGCAAAAGTGTGTGAAGGCCAGCCAGCCCTAAGCACCCTTTTCCCGGCTGACCTTTACACACTTTGCCGCTCATGGAACTTTAATGATATATAATATAATATATTCAACTATAACCAATGTATACAGTTAAAGGAGAGGCAGAGCAAGGCAGGTACAAGGGTTTTATTATTATTATTATTATTATTATTTATTTTTATTGCACAACACAACACCGACAACACCATCAGTCCCTCTGCTTGCGCGGCCGTCCGCGCGGCCTCTTAGCGGGCGGGGGGTTTTGCACGGTGGTCGCCGGGTGTTTTCTCGGCCGTCCGCGCGGCCTCTTGCCGGGGGGCGGCGGGGTATCCTGCGCGACGGCGGGCGGCCGCCAGGCCAGGATGTCTGCATCTGCGGGTTGAGAGGATAGCAGTCTATTAGTGACTTGAGCAAAACACATTCTCAAAACAGATTTTGTCCCTGGCTCTGGAGGGACTTTGTCCCATTTTGAACTCACCTGTAAGACGCTGGACCGACACTCGGAGCTCCTGGGCGGGGGTCTCTGGAGGCTCTGGAGGCTGCGGGGTCTCCTCTGGAGGCTGCGGCGGCGCACGGGACGTGGCTGGGGGCGGCGATGGATCTCTCCTGTCACGGCGCGGTCCAGCAGGTCCCGTGTGGCGATGACTTCTTTGTTGCTGCGTTGGGCGACATAATACCTGTTCATGGTGGCCAAGCTATGGCCCATGGAGCGGCTCATTCACTCTTGTTCATCCGGACTGAGGATTCTGTCGGCGGACCGTGGCCACGGCGCTGCGGATGGACGTCATGGTGGTACCCGCGCGGTTGATACACTTCAGGATCTCGGCTTTCACGTGCGTTCCCAGCTTGTAAAACGGCCTCCCCGTGGAGCTGAAGAAGAAGGTCGCCACTTCGCCGCTGTAGCCGCACATGAACGGCCGTTGGTCCAGGAAACGTCTCAGCCATCCGTGCTCCGTTGGCGGAGAACCAGCTTCGCGGGGCCATAGGTGCGCCGTGTCTTGTGATGTTCCAACCGCATGACCCGACGCGCCGCCGTCGCCTCCACCTCCAGTGCGGAAGAAACGTCCACGTCCGTCATCCAGAGGAAGCACCCGCCGCCGCAGCCGCTGATGGCGGCCAGATAAGCCGCTAGCAGGCCCATCGCGAGCGGACGGCTGACCGACATCTCGGGTCTTGTTCGACGCGCGCCAGGGCAGCTGGGATCCTTCGAGCGGTTCCTGGCGTAGTCGGTGGAGGTCGGAGCGGGTAAGCATCGCTTCCGTCTTGCGGTCCATGATCCTTCTACGGTGTTGGGCCACAGCATCGGCCAGTCCCTCTCGCTCCATCTTTAACCAACGGGCGCGCGATCCAAGTCGCGCAGGGACGGTGAGATGCCGGCTGGCTGACGCTCTTTCAAGTACACGATGAACCGCCGGCAGTCCTGGATGTAGTTTTGTACGGTCGTTGGACACCAGCGGACTGGAGGAGCTTGAACACTGGAGGAAGCGCGCACGGTTGGTGATGAAGTGAAGGTCGGCGGACGCTGGGGTGGCGGTGGTCCGGACATAAAATCCAAAAATGACTCCACATGGCGTCGTCTCTGGCGCATATTCTTTTTTCTCTGTTCCGTGGGGCTGGAGGGGAGCAGATCCGCCTCAAAGTCATCCATCAGCGCCTTTAAGTCAGCGAATTCCATCTTCAACCTGTTGTGGTGGGAAAAAAATAATATAAGTATACACAGAGCTGCTCTACCGCCATGCACACACATACCCACACGCCGGTACCGGTGGGAGCCCACAGCCATGCCCGCTGGAGACCGCTCTCT
Source organism: Benthosema pterotum (assembly GCA_039105355.1). NCBI lineage: Eukaryota > Metazoa > Chordata > Actinopteri > Myctophiformes > Myctophidae > Benthosema > Benthosema pterotum. The sequence continues at coordinate 38,981,259 of CM076983.1, read as the reverse complement.
AGCAGGCAGAGATCGCACCGGTGGTCCCGAATCACTCTGGAGCTCAACACACAACCAACCACACACACACACACACCACCACCCACCCACACACACGCTAAAGTTACCACCTTTTAAGTGCTGAAACTCCGGCAGAGTTGCTGCTGATGCTTGTCTCTCTCTGGTCTTCGTCTGGTCCGTCGTCTCTCTGATCTGTCACGGCTCTCTGAACTGTCACGGCCATGACCCCTGAAATACACACACACAGACGCCCCGCTTCCTGTGCCACGTCGACAGCCACGGGGTTCCGGGGTTGCGTGGGTACCCGAAGAAGCGGGGTGACGCACACACACGCAACCCCGGAACCCCGTGGCTGTCGACGTGGCACGGGGCGCCCGCACGCAGCGGCCGCGACCGGGAATTGCAGCGGGGGAAAACGCGGCCACCGCGCGCCTTGCGTTTTTGCCAATTTCGTCATTTTTTGTCATCTTTCGAAAAACCTCAAAAACAATGAAAAAAACGTAAGGCTATAGCCTTGCCGTTTATCGAAATTTCGACATTTTTTGAAAATGCTCAAAAATGCTCAACATGATGAAAAACAGCATGCTGTGCAAGACTGTAAGGCTATAGCCTTGCGTTTTTACCAGATTTCATCATTTTTGTCATTTTTCGAAAAACCTCAAAATCAATGAAAAACGTAAGGCTATAGCCTTGCGTTTTTTTTTTAATTTTGACATTTTTCGAAAATGCTCAAACATGCTCAAAATGATGAAAAACGGCATGCTGTGCAAGACTGTAAGGCTATAGCCTTGCGTTTTTGCCAGATTTCGTCATTTTTTGTCATTTTTCGAAAACCCTCAAAACGATGAAAAATCGTAAGGCTATAGCCTTGCCGTTTATCGAAATTTCGACATTTTTCAAAAATGCTCAAAAATGCTCAACATGATGAAAAACGGCATGCTGTGCAAGACCGTAAGGCTATAGCCTTGCATTTTTGCCAGATTTCGTCATTTTTTGTCATTTTTCGAAAAACCCTCAAAACAATGAAAAACCGTAAGGCTATAGCCTTGCCGTTTATCGAAATTTCGACATTTTTAAAAATGCTCAAAAATGCTCAACATGATGAAAAACGGCATGCTGTGCAAGACCGTAAGGCTATAGCCTTGCTTTTTTGCCAGATTTCGTCATTTTTTGTCATTTTTCGAAAACCTCAAAATGATGAAAAACCGTAAGGCTATAGCCTTGCCGTTTTTCGAAATTTCGACATTTTTCGAAAATGCTCAAAAATGCTCAAAATGATGAAAAACTGCATGCTGTGCAAGACCGTAAGGCTATAGCCTTGCGTTTTTGCCAGATTTCGTCATTTTTGTCATTTTTCGAAAAACCTCAAAACGATGAAAAACCGTAAGGCTATAGCCTTGCGGTTTTCCGAAATTTCGACATTTTTCGAAAATGCTCAAAATGATGAAAAACGGCATGCTGTGCAAGACCGTAAGGCTATAGCCTTGCGTTTTTGCCAGATTTCGTCATTTTTTGTCATTTTTCGAAAACCCTCAAAACAATGAAAAACCGTAAGGCTATAGCCTTGCGTTTTTTTTTTTAAATTTCGACATTTTTCGAAAATGCTCAAAAATGCTCAAAATGATGAAAAACGGCATGCTGTGCAAGACTGTAAGGCTATAGCCTTGCGTTTTTGCCAGATTTCGTCATTTTTTGTCATTTTTCGAAAACCCTCAAAACGATGAAAAACCGTAAGGCTATAGCCTTGCCGTTTATCGAAATTTCGACATTTTTCAAAAATGCTCAAAAATGCTCAACATGATGAAAAACGGCATGCTGTGCAAGACCGTAAGGCTATAGCCTTGCATTTTTGCCAGATTTCGTCATTTTTTGTCATTTTTCGAAAAACCTCAAAACAATGAAAAACCGTAAGGCTATAGCCTTGCCGTTTATCGAAATGTCGACATTTTTCAAAAATGCTCAAAAATGCTCAACATGATGAAAAACGGCATGCTGTGCAAGACCGTAAGGCTATAGCCTTGCATTTTTGCCAGATTTCGTCATTTTTTGTCATTTTTCGAAAAACCTCAAAATGATGAAAAACCGTAAGGCTATAGCCTTGCGTTTTTTTTAAATTTCGACATTTTTCGAAAATGCTCAAAAATGCTCAAAATGATGAAAAACGGCATGCTGTGCAAGACTGTAAGGCTATAGCCTTGCGTTTTTGCCAGATTTCGTCATTTTTTGTCATTTTTCGAAAAACCTCAAAACAATGAAAAACCGTAAGGCTATAGCCTTGCCGTTTATCGAAATTTCGACATTTTTCGAAAATGCTCAAAAATGCTCAAAATGATGAAAAACGGCATGCTGTGCAAGACCGTAAGGCTATAGCCTTGCGTTTTTGCCAGATTTCGTCATTTTTGTCATTTTTCGAAAAACCTCAAAACGATGAAAAACCGTAAGGCTATAGCCTTGCGGTTTTCCGAAATTTCGACATTTTTCAAAAATGCTCAAAAATGCTCAAAATGATGAAAAACGGCATGCTGTGCAAGACCGTAAGGCTATAGCCTTGCATTTTTGCCAGATTTCGTCATTTTTTGTCATTTTTCGAAAAACCTCAAAATGATGAAAAACCGTAAGGCTATAGCCTTGCGGTTTTTTGAAATTTCGACATTTTTCAAAAATGCTCAAAAATGCTCAAAATGGTGAAAAACGGCATGCTGTGCAAGACCGTAAGGCTATAGCCTTGCGTTTTTGCCAGATTTCGTCATTTTTTGTCATTTTTCGAAAAACCTCAAAACGATGAAAAAACGTAAGGCTATAGCCTTGCCGTTTTTCGAAATTTCGACATTTTTCGAAAAACCTCAAAAATGCTCAACGTGATGAAAAACGGCATGCTGTGCAAGACTTGCGTTTTTGCCAGATTTCGGCATTTTTTGAAAAACCTCAAAATGATGAAAAACCGTAAGGCTATAGCCTTGCGGTTTTTCGAAATTTTTGTCATCTTTCGAAAAACCTCAAAACAATGAAAAACCGTAAGGCTATAGCCTTGCCGTTTATCGAAATTTCGACATTTTTCGAAAAACCTCAAAAATGCTCAACGTGATGAAAAACGGCATGCTGTGCAAGACTTGCGTTTTTTGCCAGATTTCGGCATTTTTTGAAAAACCTCAAAATGATGAAAAACCGTAAGGCTATAGCCTTGCGGTTTTTCGAAATTTCGTCATTTTTTGAAAATGCTCAAAATGATGAAAAACGGCATGCTGTGCAAGACCGTAAGGCTATAGCCTTGCGTTTTTGCCAGATTTCATCATTTTTTGTCATTTTTCGAAAAACCTCAAAACAATGAAAAACCGTAAGGCTATAGCCTTGCCGTTTATCGAAATTTCGACATTTTTCAAAAATGCTCAAAAATGCTCAACATGATGAAAAACGGCATGCTGTGCAAGACTGTAAGGCTATAGCCTTGCGTTTTTGCCAGATTTCGTCATTTTTTGTCATTTTTTCGAAAAACCTCAAAATGATGAAAAACCGTAAGGCTATAGCCTTGCCGTTTATCGAAATTGACATTTTTCGAAAATGCTCAAAAATGCTCAACATGATGAAAAAACGGCATGCTGTGCAAGACCCTGAGGCTATAGCCTTGCGTTTTTGCCGATTTCATCATTTTTTGTCATTTTTCAAAAAAACTCAAAATGATGAAAAACCGTAAGGCTATAGCCTTGCGGTTTTTCGAAATTTCGACATTTTTCAAAAATGCTCAAAAATGCTCAAAATGATGAAAAACGGCATGCTGTGCAAGACCGTAAGGCTATAGCCTTGCGTTTTTGCCAGATTTGGTCATTTTTCGAAAAACCTCAAAACGATGAAAAACCGTAAGGCTATAGCCTTTGCGTTTTTTGTTTTTTTTTCCCCGAAATTTTGACATTTTCTGAAAATGCTCAAAAATGCTCAACATGATGAAAAAACGGCATGCTGTGCAAGACCCTGAGGCTATAGCCTTGCGTTTTTGCAGATTTCATCATTTGTTGTCATTTTTTGAAAAAACTCAAAACGATGAAAAAACGTATGCCTTGTGTTTTTTTTTCTCGAAATTTCGACATTTTTCAAAAATGCTCAAAAATGCTCAAAATGATGAAAAATGGCATGCTGTGCAAGACCGTAAGGCTATAGCCTTGCCTTTTTGCCAGATTTCGTCATTTTTTGTCAATTTTTGAAAAACCTCAAAACGATGAAAAACCGTAAGGCTATAGCCTTGCGTTTTTTTTGTTTTTTTCCCCCGAAATTTCGACATTTTTCAAAAATGCTCAAAAATGCTCAAAATGATGAAAAACGGCATGCTGTGCAAGACCGTAAGGCTATAGCCTTGCGTTTTTGCCAGATTTCGTCATTTTTTGTCATTTTTCGAAAAACCTCAAAACAATGAAAAACCGTAAGGCTATAGCCTTGCCGTTTATCGAAATTTCGACATTTTTCGAAAATGCTCAAAAATGCTCAAAATGATGAAAAACGGCATGCTATGCAAGACCGTAAGGCTATAGCCTTGCGTTTTTGCCAGATTACGTCATTTTTGTCATTTTTCGAAAAACCTCAAAACGATGAAAAACCGTAAGGCTATAGCCTTGCGGTTTTCCGAAATTTCGACATTTTTCGAAAATGCTCAAAAATGCTCAAAATGATGAAAAACGGCATGCTGTGCAAGACCGTAAGGCTATAGCCTTGCATTTTTGCCAGATTTCGTCATTTTTTGTCATTTTTCGAAAAACCTCAAAATGATGAAAAACCGTAAGGCTATAGCCTTGCGGTTTTTTGAAATTTCGACATTTTTCAAAAATGCTCAAAAATGCTCAAAATGGTGAAAAACGGCATGCTGTGCAAGACCGTAAGGCTATAGCCTTGCGTTTTTGCCAGATTTCGTCATTTTTTGTCATTTTTCGAAAAACCTCAAAACAATGAAAAAACGTAAGGCTATAGCCTTGCCGTTTTTCGAAATTTCGACATTTTTCGAAAATCCTCAAAAATGCTCAACGTGATGAAAAACGGCATGCTGTGCAAGACTTGCGTTTTTGCCAGATTTCGGCATTTTTTGAAAAACCTCAAAATGATGAAAAACCGTAAGGCTATAGCCTTGCGGTTTTTCGAAATTTTTGTCATCTTTCGAAAAACCTCAAAACAATGAAAAACCGTAAGGCTATAGCCTTGCCGTTTATCGAAATTTCGACATTTTTCGAAAAACCTCAAAAATGCTCAACGTGATGAAAAACGGCATGCTGTGCAAGACTTGCGTTTTTGCCAGATTTCGTCATTTTTTGAAAAACCTCAAAATGATGAAAAACCGTAAGGCTATAGCCTTGCGGTTTTTCGAAATTTCGTCATTTTTCGAAAATGCTCAAAAATGCTCAAAATGATGAAAAACGGCATGCTGTGCAAGACCGTAAGGCTATAGCCTTGCGTTTTTGCCAGATTTCGTCATTTTTTGTCATTTTTCGAAAAACCTCAAAACGATGAAAAACCGTAAGGCTATAGCCTTGCGGTTTTTCGAAATTTCGACATTTTTTGAAAATGCTCAAAATGATGAAAAACGGCATGCTGTGCAAGACCGTAAGGCTATAGCCTTGCCTTTTTGCCAGATTTCATCATTTTTTGTCATTTTTCAAAAACCTCAAAACAATGAAAAACCGTAAGGCTATAGCCTTGCCGTTTATCGAAATTTCGACATTTTTCAAAAATGCTCAAAAATGCTCAACATGATGAAAAACGGCATGCTGTGCAAGACTGTAAGGCTATAGCCTTGCGTTTTTGCCAGATTTCGTCATTTTTTGTCATTTTTCGAAAAACCTCAAAATGATGAAAAACCGTAAGGCTATAGCCTTGCCGTTTATCGAAATTGACATTTTTCGAAAATGCTCAAAAATGCTCAACATGATGAAAAAACGGCATGCTGTGCCAGACCCTGAGGCTATAGTCTTGCGTTTTTGCCGATTTCATCATTTTTTGTCATTTTTCAAAAAAAACTCAAAATGATGAAAAACCGTAAGGCTATAGCCTTGCAGTTTTTCGAAATTTCGACATTTTTCGAAAATGCTCAAAAATGCTCAAAATGATGAAAAACGGCATGCTGTGCAAGACCGTAAGGCTATAGCCTTGCGTTTTTGCCAGATTTGGTCATTTTTCGAAAAACCGCAAAACGATGAAAAACCGTAAGGCTATAGCCTTGCGTTTTTTGTTTTTTTTTCCCCGAAATTTTGACATTTTTCGAAAATGCTCAAAAATGCTCAAAATGATGAAAAACGGCATGCTGTGCAAGACCGTAAGGCTATAGCCTTGCGTTTTTGCCAGATTTTGTCATTTATTGTCATTTTTCGAAAAACCTCAAAATGATGAAAAACCGTAAGGCTATAGCCTTGCCGTTTATCGAAATTGACATTTTTCGAAAATGCTCAAAAATGCTCAACATGATGAAAAAACGGCATGCTGTGCAAGACCCTGAGGCTATAGCCTTGCGTTTTTGCAGATTTCATCATTTGTTGTCATTTTTTGAAAAAACTCAAAACGATGAAAAAACGTATGCCTTGTGTTTTTTTTTCTCGAAATTTCGACATTTTTCAAAAATGCTCAAAAATGCTCAAAATGATGAAAAATGGCATGCTGTGCAAGACCGTAAGGCTATAGCCTTGCCTTTTTGCCAGATTTCGTCATTTTTGTCATTTTTTGAAAAACCTCAAAACGATGAAAAACCGTAAGGCTATAGCCTTGCGTTTTTTTTGTTTTTTTCCCCCCGAAATTTCGACATTTTTTGAAAATGCTCAAAAATGCTCAAAATGATGAAAAACGGCATGCTGTGCAAGACCGTAAGGCTATAGCCTTGCCTTTTTGCCAGATTTCGTCATTTTTTGTCAATTTTTGAAAAACCTCAAAACGATGAAAAACCGTAAGGCTATAGCCTTGCGTTTTTTTTTTTTTTTTTTTTTTTTTTTTTTTTGAAATTTCGAAAATTTTCAAAAATGCTCAAAAATGCTCAAAATGATGAAAAACGGCATGCTGTGCAAGACCGTAAGGCTATAGCCTTGCGTTTTTGCCAGATTTCGTCATTTTTCGAAAAACCTCAAAATGATGAAAAACCGTAAGGCTATAGCCTTGCGGCTTTTCGAAATTTCGACATTTTTCGAAAATGCTCAAAAATGCTCAAAATGATGAAAAACGGCATGCTGTGCAAGACCGTAAGGCTATAGCCTTGCCTTTTTGCCAGATTTTGTCATTTGTCGTCTTTCGAAAAACCTCAAAACGATGAAAAACCGTAAGGCTATAGCCTTGCGGTTTTTCGAAATTTCGACATTTTTCGAAAATGCTCAAAAATGCTCAAAATGATGAAAAACGGCATGCTGTGCAAGACCGTGAGGCTATAGCCTTGCGTTTTTGCCAGATTTCATTTTTTGTCATTTTTCGAAAAACCCCAAAACGATGAAAAACCGTAAGGCTATAGCCTTGCGGTTTTTCGAAAATTCGACATTTTTCAAAAATGCTCAAAATGATGAAAAACGGCATGGTGTGCAAGACCATAAGACTATAGTCTTGCGTTTTTGCCAGATTGTCATTTTTTGTCTTTTTAAAAAAAACAAAACCTCAAAACAATGAAAAACCGTAAGGCTATAGCCTTGCGTTTTTTGAAATTTCGACATTTTTGGAAAATCCTCAAAAATCCTCGAAATGATGAAAAACGGCATGCTGTGCAAGACCGTAAGGCCTATAGCCTTGCGCTTTTGCCAGGCTTCGTCATTTGTCATTTTTCGAAAATCCTCAAAACGATGAAGACGTAAGGTTTTTTTTTTCTCGAAATTTCGTCATCTTTGGAACACACTGTCAAAATGGTAATGGTCTTATATAAATGGTCTTATAGTAGCAGGATGTGAGGGGCACTCGAACATGCTCCTAAATGCATACGGATTTACAATTTTTTAAATTGATTTTAATAACAGTCCTAACAATCCCCGGGAAATTGCATCTGGCCACAAATGATCTACTCTGTGACAAACTGCCATATTGAGCCTCGGGGTCAAACATGCCCAAATGGAGTGTGTAAGTGCGGTGTGCCACCTCCTTCACGTTCAGTAGATCCTGTTTATTGTCTCCACCAGTATGGTGTAGGGTAGGGTTTTACCCCCCGTGTGTCTGTCCGTGCACGGTCCAGGGCGGTCAGGGTTGACGTTACGTCAACTGCTACGCCACCCCCTTCCCCATCTTAAGGCCTTGCTCGTGCTAGCACCTAGCCTGACCTCAGTCTGAATTGTCATTTCGTTTCACTTCATTATTCAGACTGAAGTCCCTCTCTACCACAGCAGTTTCTAGGATGGGTGTGGTCAAAGCAACAGTCTTAACGGTGATTGGTTCATATGAACCCATCAGAATATTGGGAAAGCATTGGGAACGCTGGGAACAAAGTGAGTGACAGGGCTGTTGGCCAATCAGGTGCTGGATTGGATTTCCATCCAGCACAAACAGCCCCAAAAGAAGGTAGGGAAGCCAAATAAGCAAGTATTTTTAAAGGTAGGGGAAGTGATTTCACTTTTGTCAGATATCACCCAAAAAATATTTTTTTCTGTTAAAATGCTCTATTATAAGGTGTGGAAACCACATATGGAGTTTCCCCCTCCCCCACGTTAGCAGAGGAGCTAATAAAAGTTCCCCAGGTTGCCACCAATTCTCCTCCAATCAGGAGAGAGCAGCAGGTTCACATAGTGTAGCTACTGTTGGGGGCCCCTAGTGCACCAGGCTGGTACTACACCATGAATTTATAATCACTTCCCCTACTTTTAAGGTGCTGATTCAGGGCTGAGCCGGGCTAGCTAGCACCCTTTGATGGTTCCAAGTACCTTCTTCAGTTCCCATTAATCAGGCATAATGATAACTGGCACCCTTTTCACATTGGCCTATTATAGTGCCACCAGGAGGCCACAACCTGATCTGGCCTGGTGGAGACCTGTGCCACGAGGGGCACGGATCTAGTTAGAACTGTAGTAAACACATGAACCTTGGTGGGAAACAGTTGTCCTTTAATGAGAGCCTCTGGATTAAGAGATTCTATTAAGTGACTTTATAGTGTGGGCAAATATGCAACAGAATGAGTAATATTTGGAACACTCTAAAGTATTAAGTTCTTACAATTTGTTCAGTTTCTAGTTAACAGAAATAAAAAATATTTAGTAGGCTAACTGCAGTAAGTACAAACAGTAAAGAAGCTGTTGGGAGTAATGAAAAGGCAACACAAGAAAATATACCTTGAGCAGGGCACTTCAGGGAATTGAACCCCGTTCCGGTAAACCAGAAGTCCAACACCAGTGCCTTAGATTTCTGTTTTGTATTTTACAGGTCAAAAATCACATTTACAACTGTAAAGTCACTTCAATTTATATTGTCAGCTACAACAGTATATAAGAGGACAACATTTTTACTCTTCACAGCATGGTCAAAGAAAAAAAAAAGCAATTTGAATCATTAACAGTCCATGATTGATGTCATTATACATTAAAGACCATCTCCACAAGTACAGTACCTTAAGGTAAACTCCTCAGACAAACTAAGAAAATCCATTTCATTTGTTTGGACTCGTGAAGTGCTACAAAGTGCTAAAGGTGAACAGTGCAGCAGAAAACCTGTGGGTCATAGGCCCATTGCTTCGCCTACTGACCGCCAGGAACAGTTATGTTTTAGCTTCAAACTGGCAGCATACAAAAATTCACTCGCACATTACAAAAGACACATCAATCAATCCACATGACATATATAAACTAACCCCAACACTCATGCGATGTGGACCAATATGATGAATCCTTACACATGTGAAATGATACAACTTAATTCACATACAGTAAACACACATTGCATACCGGGCCTGTCTTCATACGTGATGTGCGATTACATGGTGAAGATTTACTCACAAATTAGATATGATAGACAGATCAGAGCAATGACAATGTTCTTATGACCTTGATGTTTTCCGCTGCACTTTTCACTTTAAGCACTTAAGAGCGCTTTATGAACACAAACAAAATAAATAGATTTCCTTGGTCTCTGCCAAAGCAGTTGGCCTTAATGTTTTCATGGAGTGATCAGTATGAAAGAAACATGCACAGCCCAATTTACACATGACACTAGTGAAGAATGTGATGGGCAAGAAAAAATGCTTAAAAAAGTAAAAATGCGATCAACAGAGTCTGAAAAAAAACTTTCATAAAGCAAATAGAAGAAATTAATGAATAGGCAATCAGTCTGGGACAACAAAGATAGAATAATAGAGCGAAAAGATGAAGGTAGGGTAGAACACTCTCAAATGAAGCAATGCAAAATCAATTGTGCCACAGTATTTGTGAGCAACACTATGTACACAACATATGGATGACATCACAACATGCAACAGCAACAAACAAAATTAGTATGACATGATCAATGCGCCTACATCATTTGCCGTTATAACCTTAAGGCAGAATTCCACCCATGTTCAACATTATATATTAATGTAGTAAAATGTTGAAGTGGTGGAATTCCCCCTTAAACAGCGTGTACCTCGCCTGAATAAAATATCGACCAACGTGAATGACAAGCCGTCTGCAATCACATAAATGCACATCACATACCGGGCCTGTGTTCATATCTGATGTGAACTCACGTGATCATGACTCCCTACGGGCAAATAGCACAACGCAAATAAACATAACGCGAGACACAAAAACGATTCACGCACCACATGAACTAGTGTGACAGGCAAGAAAGAAAGAAGAAATCACTAAAAATGCGAATAAATAAAATGCGATCAACAGAGTCTGAGACAAAACCAAAAACGAATAACTTTATTAAAGCAAAGACTAGAAAAGAAAAGATGGAGTGTCTGCTAGAAACCTTGTACATTGCAAACAGTTACTTCTATGGGCAAAAAATAAAATGGATGCAGTGTGAGCTTGTAGATCAGATATTTTCTTATATGATTCCATGTACATTTTATATTTATAGTTATATATGCAAGTTACATATAAAATTATATGTATAAGGATATACTTACAAAAGTTTATGTGTATATCCTTATATGCAAGGTTTCTGCCCAACAGGTAAAGATTATAAACTATGCCCACTTACCCTCAATATCAGCCACTAAACTCATAAAGCACTAACTGAGGAATCAAATGACAACGGCCATCATTCGATTCCTCTGTTAGTTTGCAGAGACTTGAACACAATGTGTGAAGGAGGCTACATGCTACCACGATGATACCAGCCATAATATACGTCCACATCACACGTTGTACACACAAAGTAGATTAGTGAAGAACTAATAGATAGGCAAGAAAGAAGAAATTACTTAAAAAAATAAAAAGCGATTAAAAACTCTGACAACAAAAAACAAACAACTTTATTAAAATCAAAGAATGGACGAGGAAAGAGACCAGGCACTGGAACTGAACATGCATGTGATGTGGACAGGCTTAAAATATAACTGTAAACACATTTTGGATAGGAACACATGTTAGGTTTTAGCACACTTTTAACCATTTTTAAACAAACTCATAGCATCACACTGAATGCCACGCTATGAGCTTGTAGGCCCTATATTTTTGAAAAATTGTAACGCATTACGCTATCAAATAATTGTGCAATCATGCCTACTGAAAATTGTCATGATTTTTGTGTGTCAAATGCAGTTCTCAGGTCCCAAATGGTTTAATCAAATGCCTCCACAATCACATAGTGGCATGATGCGACGTGGACCAGCAAACCACACAAATGAGAAATTATGAAAGGCGGTGCAAATAGCACCCTACGGTATGGTAGCATGTAGCTCACTTCAAGCAGCAGAATCTAAAGGTTCATTACTAACCTTCACTCCTAACAGCAACGACAACGAGCAATGGAACCAGCAACGGAATCAACAGCATAGAGTCTGTCTACACCTGTCAGCTTCACATTCTGAAATGACAGGAGAAAATGAAAACATTTCGTTTGGGCTACAGGCTGACATTTTAGAAGTCATAGCAGCATAGTCAATGAAAGGGCTGTGTCGCCATTGAACTTTATTAATAAAATTATAGTCACAAATTGTGATTAATGTAGGCCTTCATCAATCAAGTCAAATAAACTACATTTTTTGGCCATCGGACACAAGTTTCAAATTATGCCTTTACACATGACGATGGAAATTCCACATCTACCCACAGAAGTATTGACCTTGCAGATCAGTCATTTCATTCCAGCACTTTTGCATAAAGATCTTATTTTACATTTGTGGGTAATGTGTGTTTTTAGATACCGGTATTTTAGTATGTCAGTGGGCTCATTTCCTTCCTGGACTATGTTGTTTCAATAAGATATGCATCAACAACAACAAAGTTGTTTGTCTCCTAAAGATCATTAAATTTTTTTTTCGTTTTTCATTTTTCTATTGGCTGATCTCAATTACACCCAGAACACCTGTCCTGAACTTTGTATACAGTCAACCTTCAGACCACAGAAAATCTACTTGAAGTTAAAAGTTCAGTTTTTAGGGTGAAATTGAGCTCAGAAAACCTATATAAAAGAATAATTTTACAATCCCTTTAAAATATGACCTGCTTGCAAAAGCGGTTCTTACCTTTATTTGCAGGGTCCAGTTGTTATTTTGTGAGGGGGGATCCTTGAAAACAGCATCCTATGGCTGTTTCCCTTACTCCACACAAGCTTAGAATGGGGCTATGTGATGTTATTCAAATGCACCAATTTTTATCACTCCAAAATGCACTCACTTTTGGTTCAGCAGCGGTCCACAGAAATGGCAACAATTAAACCACATGTTTTCAGAGATGACAGCCAGAGGCTGACCTCCCTAAACTCTGGTCCATAGCCCATGGATTTGCATGGACCTAGTCTCTCAAGACAGACGGTGGCGCTGTTTTCCCGAATATATGCCGATGGCTAGCCAGATTGGCATGGACCAGACTCATTAGACCACTGAGCTACGGTTTGTCTGATATTGTAAAACAGTGCCCTCTGGTGTAGATTATAGGTTACTACGGGAGGGAATTTAGAGAGTGGCAGTGTGACCGCTCGTTTACTACAGTAGCACAGTGACACTGTCTGTAGTCGCAGCTTTCAAGGCTTCAGCGTCCAGAGTCGGAGTTGGCGATCAATACGGGCGATCAATTGTGGACAGAGAAAGAAGACTAGCCCACTTGTGGACTTGACAAGGTAAGAAAAACAAGCACTGAGATCTGCAGTAGCATGTTCCATGTTTCCTAAAGCCAATTAATTTTAAGTGATGATCTTTGAAGTTTGGAGCTTAAAATCTGCATTCTACAATTTGCAAATAAACATTTAATTTCATAATGTTGCTAGAGAATTTATGATATTGTTGATGTATGTATGTATGTGCCATAAAGATGATTAATGGTAGGCCTACCAAAACTAAAATTAAGATGACAAGAGTGGAACAATTTCATTATACATTTCACTGTTTTATTCAGGACTGGAACATCTGCTGGTGGTGCCTGTCAGGCTGTCACATATCATATAATAATCATAATAATACATTGAGAGCAGTACCGATATGTTTCTAACTACATCTTAACTATTATGTTATAACACTATAAGACATACTATAACATAGTTAAGGTTTCGGACGACTTGTTTTTCAGCATTTTATAGGATTAAATAAATAAATATATAGTAAGTTGATGATTAAGACGAGGTCTATAAGCCACAGGTTGTGTATATTATCTGTATAGTGTCTGTTTACATGCACAATGCATTCTCAAGGCAAACATCACAAACTTTGGCAAGCTACTAGTCCTATATGCACTACTTACATCTAGAAACCTTAATCAAACATATTTATGATGGACATGTTTGCCTGAAAATGAACTTGTGGAACGAATCAGAGTTTTAGAAATATAGTGCTTTCAAGTGTAGTTTTAAAGTCGAAAAATCCAAAATGACACAGCTTTCCTGGTGTTTAAAGTGTTGCTGATGTGGGATGGCGACAGGGGGGAGGACCCCCCACCACCCCTGGTGTTCCGGCTTCACCATGGCGCCCCCGAGGTAGTGAGGGAGGTGCTGCTGGAGCGCGGCTGGGAGGAGTACAATGAGCAGGAGCAGAAGGCGGGGGATTGGAACCTCTACTGGAGAGCTTCCACCTTCCGCAACTCCGACTATGAGAACCTGCTGCCATGGCAACGCCTCAACCACCATCCAAAAACGAGTAGCATCACACGAAAGGTGTAGTAATCACTACTGCTACCTACTTACAGTACCTAGGCATGATGCCAGGCAAAACAACCCAGATTTCAAAGTCACCGGAGGATTTTTTCTTCCCGGCACGGTGAATAGTGTCTGCACAACACGCATATCAATTGTGACATATAGGCGTGCGATATTCACCTAATTTCAGCAGGATTTACAGCAAGGGATTGCTTGAAAATAATAAACAGCCAAAATAACTGAGCTAAAAACTAAGCACTTGCTGCAATGTACCATATCCTGATGGTTTAGGACTTTGGGGTTATTTTATTGACACAAAATAAATGAAGCCCCATGTAAATAACAGTGAAAAGGGCCGTGTGCGCCACTGTTATTCACTGTTACACCTTTTTTGGGATCAGCTCCCCCCCAGCTCAGGGGCCCCTGTGCAGGGTCCAACATGCCCGTTGGATAATCCTCCCCTGCATACATATAGTGATGCTTATTCTCAGACACATCATCAGTGATAGTACCTGGGGTCATAGGGGGTTTCAGGTCTTTCAACTTCACACGCCTCACCCAGGTGACCCGCCTGGGAGTGTCAGTTTCAGTTTGTCAGGCTTACTTGCCTAATAAAAGTCCTGTAACCGAAAATGGTATGGGTGCGACTTTCTCGCCGACTTCAAAGTCATGGCACTCCATCTTTAAATAGGACCTTATGTGTTTGTTGTTTAATCCTCAAATCAAAATATCTGTGCTTATCCATTTGGTTCCTTTATTGACACAATTGTATGAAACTTTGGGTCCAAAGAATAATCAAAAACCCATGGCTAACCAAATAACGTAATAATACATTAACATACCTATACACAGTACACAAAAAAACACAAAAAGAGGTTTAGAGGTTAATTCATAAAACAGTACATGTTTGTACACCTAAAACAGTGTTGTGTTTTGTTTCAGGACTATTTGGCGCGGCACCTGAAGCGGATGAGGGGTGCACATGGATCGGCACTCTACGACTTCAGTCCCACCGTGTTCATCCTGCCCAACGACTACACCCGCTTCCTGGCCGAATACACCAAACACCGCCTGATCAAAGGCGGGGGCTCGCCATCGGTCTACTGGATCTGTAAGCCCGTCGGTCTCTCCCGCGGCCGAGGCATTTTCATCTTCGAGGACATTAAAGACTTGGTCTACGACTCGCCCGTGATCGTGCAGAGGTACATCAGCAGCCCGCTGCTCATCTCGGGCTACAAGTTTGACCTCAGGATCTACGTGTGCGTGAAGAGCTTTGTCCCGCTGACCATCTACATGCACCAGGAGGGGCTGGTGCGCTTCGCCACCGAGAAGTACGACCTGTCCTCCTTGGACAATCTCTTCGCTCATCTCACCAACACCAGCATCAACAAGTTTGGTCCTTTCTACACCAGCGACAAGGAGAGCGTGGGCCAAGGGTGCAAGTGGACCATGAGTAAGTTCAGATGCTTCCTCCGCAGCCAGGGCATCAACGCGTTCCCTCTTTGGCAGAAGATCAACAACATCGTCACGCTTACCCTTCTCACCATTGCCCCCTCCATACTCTCCAGTCCCAACTGTATTGAGCTGTTCGGGTTTGACATCCTTGTCGATTCCAAGTTCAAGCCATGGCTGCTGGAGGTCAACTACAGCCCTGCGCTGACCCTAGACTGCCAGGTAGATGTGACAGTAAAAAAGGCATTAATTGGGGACTTAATTGATCTAATGAACTACAGGTCAAACGACTGCCTGCGAGCGAGTGGCTACCGGAGACAGATGCACAGGCGGCCCTGCTGCCTCAGCAGCGAGACCTCAGAGCTTGCCCTCACTAAGTGTAATAGATCCCAGACTCGAAAGAGACAGAACTGTAGTCAGTCCTCACAAACTCTGGCGAAAACCCCGCGTGAACCAAGTCAGTGTTCACGCACACAGAAACTCCCACTTCCTGAAGTGCTTTGCCAGCACCACTCCCATAAAAGAAGCCACAGCCAGCTGACTTTATATAACTTGATGGTAGACCGCCAAAAACACCTGCCATCCTTTGACTTGAAAAGGATACACACAGACAGGCCTTGTGTAAATAACACCAATGTTGTCAGAATCGAGAAGGACCGCCCTGTCCGAGGTGTGAACCTGATACGTGACCCACATTCAAGATCACCTAGAAATGAACCTTTACGCCAAGCTCTGGCATCGTGGCCAACGGTCAGTGGGGCACTCCTTGTGTCTGAAGTTACACGCTGCTGTGACGACGACAGAGCCAAGATGGACACGCAGGAGGATAGCAATGTTTCCTCAGTGACATCTGATAGCTCTCGATCACAACATAGGTATCTGAGGCAGAGGCATCCGCCTGTTGATGGAGCCTTGGTTAAAGCAGGGCCTTGTAAGCTCCCGGAAATCCATAGGTAATTATTGGTCTAGGTATGTTTGCAAAGTATGTTTCAAATAGTTATCCTATAAGTTTAAATTATTTTGGAAACTTGAGACTTGCTGAATGTTATAAAAGAGCCTGATGTTAATGTGAGAAGGCACATCGAGAATTGAACAAAAAAGGAAGGAAAGCTAAACTGTTTAACTTTGCTTATTGACCCTCTGAGCTAGGCACAAGCCGCCGAGGCCTTCCTGGGGAAACACCAGAAAAGAAGCCAGGGACGGGACTCCTCCGCGGAGAGTTGGAGACTTCATACTGACGTTCCCATTCAACAAAGCCACTCTGAAGGCCTCTCGAGACAAACTGGACGTAAAGACAGCCATCCAGGAGGTCCACAGGTTGACTGGTCAGCTGGTGGCTGGCCGAACCCAATCAGAGATGAAACTGTTGGAGGAAAAGGTGCGAGAGGACAAAGGGGTTGGCGAGGAAGATTTTCATTCCTTGTTCTGGGGGCCAAAAGATCCCCCACTGCTCAGAGATTGCTACCTCCCCGGTTAAAACAAGCAAACAATTGCCTTCTGTGATAAGGCATTTGGACCAGTCTGCCATAAAGACTGTAGGGAAAGTACTACCAAGTCAGTGACATAGCATTTATTGTTGGAGTGATTAACAGTAGTGGCACAGCACATTAGGAAAGAATTAATCTGTGTTTAGTGTTTATGCGTCTTGATAGAAAAATATTGTTCAGGATGTCACATTGTTTACTATCTAATGTGTGGGTGGTACAATGTTAGTGAAGTAGTATTTGAAGTTGTGGGTGTGATTAATTAATGAATAGGTCTGGGATTGTGTAGTAAAGCATTGTAGTAAGGTAAATATGAGTGGTCGCTTGCATAATGGCTATATGATTTCAGTGCCTTCAGAGGTACTGTTCACCAGGCTCTTCTTACCCGTCAGTCAGCTGAAAAGTCTTGAAAATGAGGGACTGTCCCACACAAAGAGGGACATCTGGTCACCCTAGACGTGAGGCAAGGAGAAAGGCTAAGGGGCGACATTGACCTTGTGGGCGCCTCATGAATAATACGCTGCATTCTCTGGAAAGACTAGTCCCGTGCTTACACAGTTACACCGGTCGGATGTGTGGGGTCGATAACCAACGCCACAAGTATTTAGAACAGCCCACAGCCATCTCAGTTCACAACACACTATACATTCACAATGAATACTTTATAGAAATGTATATGTATAGAGAGGAAGAAAGAGGGTATGCACATGCATAAAGTGACTGGGCAAATCGAGTGGGTGAGTTTTATGTTGTTTAATGCAATCGCATAGGACTTTTTTGTTTGGATGTATGGGCTGGTATTAGACCACTAAGTAGTTTTTGGCACTTAGTAGGAGTTCCCACTTGACTTCTGGGTATGATGATGTCACATGTATACACACACACACACTTCTCATGTGCTGATGTCGTTGCTCTTGTCCTTGATGCGCACTCTGCCCGAGGAGTACCTGGTTTCCTGCCGTCCACTTGAGTAGACAGTCTTTACTGTTCCGTCAGGGTACTCTCTCCTTTTGTACTGAGAGGTGTGGATTTCTTTTTGGCCGTTGGTGAACTCCACAGTCTTCTCACCTGTCCTGCAACAAACAAGACAAAGTGTCACGTTCGGGCCAAACAAAGTAAATATAACTCATTGAAACGGAGGGAGCAACAACAAAGGACCATTGTTGCATATGAATTGAAAATGAGGGTGATTGCTTTTCATATAACTGTCTGACCTATATAATTCATTTACTTAATGGCTAAATTGACAAATATGTTCTAAGATGCATTGTTAATTTAAAATGAAACTAAATAAAATAATATCATCATCAAATCAAAGTTTGATCCATGTGTGCGCTGACCTGTTGCCCCGCGCTGGGAGCGTGTGTGTGTGTGTGTGTGGTCCCCATTTTTCAGTCTTTATACTTAGAGAGTTTGTCTACAGTTTTGCAAATCTGTACACTTTATAATCATGTAATCAATCAGATATTCATATTCCATCCTGAATGGCTAATATTGACTAGCGAATTGCCTAAAATCACGAACGCAGTGTATGCTTGCAGAATGTTATGTCACCTATTATATGACCAGAATTGGTCACACGTGTGAGGGTGTAAGTAGTTGAGCCTTACTCTGAAAGCCTAACCACAGTTCCATCAGGGAAGACCGTCTCCTCTCTACCGTCAGGATGCTGGCACTTGATGGTCTGATCTGGAAACACTATTTCTCTCTTCCCATCAGGATGATGTTTCTCTATCATAGGAGACAGAGAGCCCATTAAACAGCCAATAACCCAAAAATGCACTGACCTGCAATGGGTCAATGCACTGCAATTTCTTTCAACTGGTTGGAAATTATTATAATTATTAAATTATTATTTGTTTGTGTCTGTTACAGAGACAAAGAAAAGGTGATTTTGTTTGTTTTGTTTAGGTAGGCATTAGGGATGGGACCTCATGATACGATATCAATATTTAGCTTGCCAAATCGAGTTATGTTGCGATCTTAATTATGTTGTGATTCGATTTGATTTTATATATCGATATATTGCAATATTTTCCCACAAATTACTTTGCTTTTATCATACTAGAACATTTTAAAACATTTCTAAACAATATGAACCATGAAAATTTTAATAAACTACAACATTTTAAGGCAATTCTAAACAATATATACCATTGAAAGTAGAATCATACGACATCACATGTAGCCAGATAACCGTCAGTCTTTCTGACATGGACAAATTAATAAATGTATAAATAAAAATTAAAAAACGATTTTGAACCTGGCAATAGAATATATATCATGGCATTAAGAATCACAATTTATTGGCATATCGATTTTTTTCCCCAAACCCCTCATCAAATCTTAAATTAGCAACAATCAACCATTCAACATAAATTGCACTTATTTTTAACAAGCTGCCTGATGATCAATGCAGTCACATAATATAAAGAGAGAACAGGCTTACCAATCTGCTTGTTGGAGAAGTGAAAGACCTCAAGATCATTTGGATAGGTGGTGTGTGTTGTCTGTGTATCAGCGTAGTAATACACCTACAGTACAGTCACATTCCAAAGAAGAATATATCAGTATAGTATATTGGGTGTGATTAATTGTCTATTCTATTCTGTACAGGCGTGGAGTCTGATTGTTCATGTAAAGTTCATACTCCACACAAGCCCTTCAATTCATTTATACAGTAGTGTAAATATAATGTCAGATATCTCTATACTAGTTAATATGTATCTCTTTCCCTGTATTTGCCAATTCCCTAGTACAGGGTATGAGAAGCATGTAGTTCAGATACAGACTGATAAGACTGACAATGGTCTCCTAACCTCAAATGTGTGAGCACATAAAACATGAAACAAATATTGATTGTTTCTAGTCTGTCTTAAACTTTTTGCCGTCTGCACATCCTCCTCCTGTTGATCAAAATAAATGTATGATGTTGCTGCCCAGCTCATTCCATTCCTTTGACACTGTGCTAGTGTGCCACCCACCACTTTCCCCTCTGCCGACATGGTTTTGACATCTCCATTGGAGAAGGTGACCATGATCGTGTTCTGGTCTGCTGAGATCTCCTTCCTGGTGCCGTCAGGAAAAGTGATCAGTCTGCTGCCAGTAGAGAGAAGCTGCTCTGTCTAGAGGACGAGAGAGACATCTTTATAACAAAACCAGTCTACAGTAAAAAAAAAAAAAACACCATCAAATGGTGGTTTGTGGCTAAAATGCAGAGTAAATAGTGGGCTCTGACATGAAAATCCCTGTCTTAATACAACACTTACTTACTGATTTTTATGAATACAATAATACTAATTTTGTCTGGGGATGTCAGGTTCTATAATGGTAGAGTAGATTCTATTATAATACAACATATATACAACAGGAGTGGTTCTGTTTTTTCTCTGTGTTCTCCTATGAAGACATTAAGAGCATGTCAAATCGTTTTACCCATCATTGCACTCGAAGGCAGAATTCAAGATAATTACCCCTTTCTTATTCTCCTGAACTCTAATGCAGCATTTGAAAGAATTACCCTCTGTGGTAATCCGTGCCATCCACCACATCTCCAGTAAAACCTGATTATATTTAATTGGGCTTGCTGGCTGGGAGAGCAAATCAAATCCATCTTCAAAACATATCATATGTTAGGAGTTGTGCTTCTACTTGGAAAGACTATTTGTCATCATTGCAGCGTTGTGCAACATTTCCGTCATCAGTGACAGTAACATTTGTATAAGTATTGTTTATCTTTGTAACCTAGGTAAGAACTAGGAGTGAAACATACTGTATGTCACCACTAAGAATGGATGGATGAAGAGTTACATGATGAAGATGATGATAGTTTTTAGTAGGGATGCAGGGAAATTCTTGGCCAATAATCATGTTTAGAATAAAAATTTAACCGATAGCCGATGTCAATACCGATATATACTGTACATACTTATTTTATTTTTATTTTCCTTCTTTTGTGCCAGGGAAACTAATGATCTTCAATACAGAATCTACAGCTTGGTAGACTGCAGATGACCAACATGTATGCGTATCAACAATCCGAAATGTATACTTATCACAAACATATACTGTAAACATTGGTTACTGCCATTGGTTCTTCAGCAAATAAACAGTTTATTTGCAGATACCGATATTGACAGCAAAAAATGGGCCAAACTGATATGTGGACTTATATATCGGTACATCACTAGTTTTTAGGTACCTTCCCATCAGGGTAGCATGTCTCTTCACACACATGACTGTCACCGCTTGGTGTGAGTGGATTCTGCTCCTTCTCGCCTGTCTGTGGGCCGAATGACTAATGAGAGAAAATAAACATTGACCAGAATGTACTCACATAAAATAAGAGGGACATCAATTCAAAGATAAAATCAGGTTGGAACGGTATGGATTGAAAGAATTGGCACAGGGAGTGTATCGCTTTGCACTTCATACATAAGTGATGATGTCAAAGTCTGTGGTGCGAGACTAACTATTGTCTTTCCTTATCAATTATTTCTAGGGTGCTTAAAGACCACTTCAGAGCCTATTGTGTAGGTGAATAACTTGATACTGATTAGATGGGGATGAACAGGATTTAGGCTGCAGGTCGTTAGGTGGACAGTGGAGTATCTGTTTTGCTTGGGTCTAACTGGGGAACTGTAGTATACATTACTGCAAGAGGTCCTCTGTACAGAGCTGCGCAGTCCCGCCCCTTTCATGACGTCGCCAGTATTCCAGAAATGGAATCCTCATTTATTTTCCTCATAGACTCGTGAAAAATCATGACAAAAAAGTACAAACACAATGTTATCATGCATTATCTAATTAAAAGTAAAAAACGCCAGGATCCAACACTTTTTGTTTCGTTTTTCATTTTAGAAATGATTTGATTGTCCCAAAAGATTGTGTGTGTCATCATGATTTGTCATGACCCGAGTTGGCTTTGTCCACAGCGTAATCTTCTTTATATGAATCATTTTTGAAAAGTCTAGGAGAAAAATGAATGGGGAATCCATTTCTGGAACAGGGGTGGCGTCACGAGGGGGCGAGACTGCACAGATCTATAATGACTATTGATAAGATGACCATAGAAAATAGTGTACAAATTCCAACAAAACCAAATGCTTTGATGAAGTTCAGTTATGACAATGTGATTAAATACAAATATTGTGATACATACATGTGCGCACGCACGCACACACGCACACACACGCACACACACGCACACACACGCACACACACGCACACACACACACACACACACACACACACACACACACACACACACACACACACACACACACACACACACACACAAACATTATGTACATACTGTACATTGTTTTAATTCACCAGACAGTAATACAAACCGAGTATTGCGTTTCAGATGCTGTTGCCTTGTGATAAGTTGGTGTGCTGATGGCTGGTGTGGCACTCCTGCCATGGGTCCCTGACAAAGGTCTGCCTGCATGGGCCCCCAGCGTGTTTCTCACAGGATCCTGTATGAGTTACACAACACACATACACAGTATGTGCACAAACAGGACAGAGAACTTGAATCCAACAGTTCCCAGACCCGACCATTCCCACCATAAGGCCAACGCTATCAGCATGGAAATGTTGCAGCTGGCATGCAGTGGAGCTGTTTTTGAAAAGGAAGTGGGTGTTTTTCATCACTGTCATCTAAATAAAAACCCCTCACTATGGGCATGAAGATCTATATGTCCATAGTGAGTTCAGAGAACTACGAAGAATGTATACATGGGGCCAAAAATGAGCCTCTCTAGAAAACAATTGTGTTTTCAACTGAAAAAAGTGTTGACACGACTGTTATACAACAAAGAAATGGTATTAATGGCATTGATTGTTTACATCAGCGATCCAATGATATGAATAATGTGATTTGCATTGATCATCAGTGTTTGTTTTTTACGTCGTATGACCAATTTTATTTTGTTCTTTCTTAAAATGTCCATATCAGGATGTTAGGGTTCAAGTGGTTTACACTGTACCTGTGTTTTGCAGAACATTTCACTATTGTTCCATTTATTGTGTATGTCTACTCTATTGTATCCTACGGAGCCCCTAATAGGACATGTATGAGTAAATTAAAATTAAAAACTTTCTCGTGCGCACGCAAAACTTTCTCGTGCGCACGCAAAACTTTCTTGTGCGCACGCAAAACTTTCTCGTGCGCACGCAAAACTTTCTCGTGCGCACGCGAAAGTTTCTCATGCGCACGAGAAACTTTCTCGTGCCCACGCGAAACTTTTCCCGTGCGCACGTGAAACTTTCTTTCTCGTGCGCACGGGAAAAGTTTCTCGTGCGCACGCAAAACTTTCTCGTGCGCACAAGAAAGTATCGGGTGGGCACGAGAAAGTTTCTCGTGCGCACGAGAAAGTTTTGCGTGCGCACGAGAAACCTTTTAATTTTAATTTACTCTAAACATGTCCTATTAGGGGCTCCGTTGTATCCTATCAACAGGTATGGGAGAACTGGGTTGTTTTCTCACTCAATTGAAAATGTAGGCACTGTATTTATTTCCATTATGTACACAGTGATACTTCGGTAGTTCACTAATAAATAGCGAAATATTCCCATAGGTGGTGTTTACCTTTTCTAGGTGTTGATCTGATGTGGAGGGTCTAGTTCGGGCTGAAGACCTTTTGTAAATGATAGACGATCTCCTTTCATCATTCCTTACATCTCCTCCCTATATAAACAGAGTGGGTTTACTGTTTACACTGAGGCAAACAGAATGCCTAGAATCTTTTAAACCCCTTTCTTACCATACTTGGGGTTCCTCTCCTGGATGATGCAGAGTCTGTGTGTGCAGTACACTGCCTGGCCACCAGGTTGTGCTGTTGTGTTGTGGTGAGGCTCCCCCTCAGCTCACTGTTCTCTCTGGTCAGAGCCTCCAGCTGGCTTTGCAGTTGACTCTGAGCCAAAGACCAGACTCTCTCCCTCTGCTCCAACCACTGCTGGAGGGCCAGCATCTGGTTTCTCAGCTCCTGTGTACACCCAGTTACACACACACACACACACACACACACACACACACACACACACACACACACACACACACACACACACACACACACACACACACACACACACACACACACACACACACACACACACACACACACACGTACATCTGGATCAGTGTTATGTATTTGTACTTCTCTCCAAAAGTGGCCACCGTGTTTATTTCATCAAAACCTAGAGACGTACAAATATTCGCTTCTGTAAAGTCAAAGTGGCATAGAGCAAAAACAATTTATTCCCTTGTTTGTGCCAAATCCGGGTTGAACATGGTTTGTTGAACTCATTCTCTGGTGTTGTAGGAGTGTACTTTGTTGACATTAAGGAACTATTTTGGACAGGTAGCTGGGTATTTTGGTAGTGTATCGAATCTTGTGGACCAGACACATAGCAAGATGTTGTACTCTGTTTTTTGAACCCCAAGCTAACGCAGCCCATGTGTACACATGGAGGCATGTGAATGCCAGATTACACAAAAAGGTTCATATTTGGGTTGCAGTCTCTGTCGCTTACACTGCACATGAAATATGCAACACAAGTCAGGTGCATGCTGATTGCTGACAGATATAGACACAAACACACCTGCATAAACACACACACACACACACCCACGCACGGCACATTGCCACTGGCAGGCGTACACGAAAGCACCATGTGAATGGTGTGTTGACCTTATAAAAATCTGAGGGTGTGTGTATATAGGTCTCTAATTTCACCATAAACTGTTTGGACACGCAAGAGGCGGTGGATCTCTCCAATTCCACAAGAGCAACGATTAATAAACCTCTATTGACAAACAGGAAATGCCGTTTGGCGTTTGTGTCGTTTTTCCAGTAAAAATGAACAAGTAATTTCTGATGATGATGATGATGCCTCCTCAAAAACATGTACAGCTATTAACAAGTCCTTATCCTTATCCTTATTGTGGGGGTGTGTATATGAAGAGTGATTAGTTTATATTGTGCAAAGGTTTTTGGCTATGGCTAAAGTTTGACTCCAGCGTGACAGAGGTGGTGCTTAAAAACACAACCCTCTATTGCGAGGTTGTCGATGGAATTTCGGGAGTAAAAATGTTGTTTACTTGGGAGGAGAACGGAGGTGTGGACAGACGTGGGGTCGAGTAAGAGAGGTGAAGAGGCGTAGATGTACTGCACTCGGCACACAGTCAAAGGATAACAGGAAAAGGGTGTACTGACGTTGTACAGGATGGCATGGCGACCCCGGGTAATGGAGCCATTTAGAGTATTTGAATAACCTATCCTAACAGATGTCATACAGTGCGGTTTGCTCCTACAATATCACTGCACTTTAAGGTAAAAGTGAATGCTGCCTTGGTGTGCAATGTGACATCCTGAGTTCCAAGAGACTCGAGAGCTGTGTTGTTGGTTCTTGGTTTTCTCAGAGAACATCAGCATTTTTGTGTGCATTCTTGCTGATTAACTGCCTGGTATACTGTACATTCAGATGCAAATCACAAAACAAATCTACAAGGACACACATTGTCTATTGTGCAATGAAAAAAGTAGAAAAGCCCTAAATATAACGGCACCATTTATATAAATCGATCATCCTGATCTAAACCCTGTGCCCTCACGTAGCCACTCACAGGTCAAAAAAAGGCCTGAATCCCCCTTCTCATCCTGAATTCTACATATCCAAAACAATGCCAATAGCAGGAAAAAGTAATTTTGCACGATGGACAGGCGTGTCAGCGTCGTGAACTTGAAGAGCAATAAATATATAAACCTATAATTTAAACTTTATTGCAATGTTGCAGTTCCTCACACAGGGTGAAAGGAGGGGTTAACGGTCAATTACAGGCACTGGATTTGCCCATAAACCTCAAGGTGTGATGGTACATTTTAGGAGTATAAAGTAATACACAGTAATATAACATGTGTGATGGTACAATTCAAGAGTTCACCGGACTTTGCTGGTAACTTAAAGGGGACTTTCCTGTAATATACACAGCCGTATTCCAGGTTTTTTTTTTTTTTACAGTGTCAGACCTTCATCAGGCACTGCATCTGCACATTAAACTAGTCTAGGCCCCAAAACTCTACAGTCTACATTCTACAATAACGACAAATGGCTATATTTGTATGAGTAAAGGTTTTCTATTATTACCTGTCTGAACAGTGAATAAAGATAAAGAGGACAGTTTACTGCTCAGGGAGGGAATGGAAGTCCACAGAATCATACACAAACATCTTGTCATTAGTGCATTTTTTGAACCACAATGGACTTGACATTGTAATTGTCCAGCAAAATTAAGGTTCAAGGTTCAAGGTTCAAATTACTGGGAGGAGCCTAGCGATTGAGGCAAACATACTTTCCAACCATACTTTCAATATTGCGCAAATTCTAGTTTCAATCACTTTAATAACTATATTGTTTCAGTCTGTGAGGCAGTGACTTCCTCTTTAGCAAGCCAGAAGTGGCGTCATTTGGGACCTTTCCTACGTAAGTGCCTTCAAAACAATTCCTTATTTCACTCTTAGTCTCCCTTCTTAAACAATAATCTTTCTGTGACAGATAGATGAGAGTTCAGCGGAAGAAGAAAACAGGTTAGAACACCATTCACGTCACTTTTAGTTGCCTCACTTACAGTAAAACTGGGTGAAGGGGACCCACTCCCAGTCCCATGTCAATTTGAATCAGTCTCAACTTGAATCAAATCCCAGTCACTCCTGAGAGTGGCCGTGGGCCTGAGACTGAAACCACATGAATACATGACTTAAGGGTACTTGCCTTTCATTCATCTGAGGAACTGATTACATTGCAAAACCAGTGATACCAGTTTGGTAAACACACACACATTATACACACAGCCAAGGCACAAGTCCAGCTCAACAGGTTATTATGCAGAGAGAGGCTTTGAAATTTAACTAGTTAATAAGTTCCGAGTTACTCGTAAATTCTGATTTCACTTTCACTTATGCCTATAACCCTGGCGGCTCTTTTCATAGAAATTGGTGAGAAATAGTACATGTTAAGTTTTTCATTTTTCACTGGTTTTCAAGCTCAAGTTCACATTGTAGAACTTGTAGATACCATGGCCATCCCTTCTAGGTCCAGACCTATAGGTTGAGAACCACTGGAGGGCCAATCAATCAATCAATCAATCAATCAATCAATCAATCAATCAATCAATCAATCAATCAATCAATCAATCAATCAATCAATCAATCAATCAATCAATCAATCAATCAATCAATCAATCAATCAATCAATCAGGGATGCCAATTTCATTAAATCTGAATATCTCCTGGTTGAATGAAATTGAAATTGAGATTAAGATTGAATGAAAAATGAACAGGATGCATGATGATGATAAAATAAATTGAAAGCATGCATCGATCTGCATGAAATGCTACATGAATTCTCTTTGGAGTACAAAGATGAACCTTTGACCAGTATTTTTCATTTCAGCTTTTTATAGCGCCACCAGGAGGCCGATTTTTGTAAAACACTTTTTTTTTCATATTACCTATCCAGATTCTGTCTGAAAATCTCGCAATTCGTTACACATTATCTCTAGAGTCATGTGCTCATGATGGACGTGTCCCATATTTCATATTGGCAGAAATTCGCTTTCAAAGTTTGAAACACTGGACTGTTTAGAACAAAAAGCATCAAACGATGAACACAGCAAAATCTTTAACACACTTTCCTACTAGGCTGAGAAAAATATCCCACTTTTTTCACAATGGCTTGTTATAGCGCCAACAATATCTGGATATTTGCAAAAACACATTTTTGGGCGAAATGTCTCAAATCATCCAGATGCCAAAGTCATAAGACAAAACGGCACCCTTTTAACAATGGCCTATTATAGCGCCACCAGGAGTCCACAACCTGACCCGGTTGGAGACGTGTGCCCAGAAGGGCACTTTTCTATTTTTATTTGTTATTAACAAAAAACTAATTTCTCACACATGAGATTCACCTGGGCCTCGTTGGACTCCATTTTAAGCTTGCCACCGGCTTGGTGAGAGGCTGGCACAGCGTTACCAGCATGGCTGCTGTGAACAGCACCTCCTCCACTGCCTATCTCCTCCATCAGACCCACTATCTCTCTGCAAAGGAGCAAATGCATTAGGGGAAACAAAAAATGCCACAGATTAAGACAGCCTGAGATGAGCAGTAGACAGAAAGAGGAAAAGCACAGCAGCTGGCTGACAAAACACTGATTTATCCTCACACTTGTTGCAATAATATTATTTACTTGCTTCAAATACACTGAATGAAAAATAAGGCATAGGTCTCACTTAGATATGGCACTGTAAGGCACTTGCCATACCATAACGGCTATGCCAATTTATACCTTTTTGCCACAGTCTAATATATATATTAAATAAAATATTTTCACAGGCTAATAATAAGCTAAAGTGTGAGATATGATTTGTCTATGGCAAAACTTCATCACGTGTTGAATGATCACTTTCCTTCATTAGCATAGGATAATTATTATTATTATTATTTATTTTATTTTTTAAAGATTGCAAGTCCTCAAACGACTGCCACAAATTATTTCCCCAGTCAAGGAACTTTATCAAGACATCTTTTGTGTTTTACGTGTGCAGGGAATGACCTTTTCCGGCGGTTGATTCTCTGAACCGCAAAAGACGTAATTACATTCATCATGCCATAGGGGGAAAATAATAGTAATCCATGTAAGGAAATCACTTCCGCCTATCAAGATTGCTCAATGTTAAATCAAGACAGAGATGCAGCACTTCAATACAGTTTACATTTTAGGCATTTATGGAGCAACAGCGAAATCAATTTGGGCCCGCGGTGGCCAACAGTTGTGACCGTGGTCGACCGTTTAACTACAGGTCATGACTGATGGGCCAACTAGCCGTGACCGTTCTTCACCAGACCCTAACCCTAAACATAACCTCAGTGAAACCTATAACTAGGGCTTGGACGATATTGGTGATGATACGATATATGTGGCAATATTATAATGAATGATAATGAATATATCACAATATATCAATATATTGCATTGAATTCATCAAACATATATCATGATACTGTAACTGCAGCTGAAAAACAAAAAATAAATAAACGACTGAATAATAAACTAAAAGGCAAAAATCTGAACTTGCTAATGTATATCCTCAGTTATTAATCTTAGCTTTTATTTTATTTGTTTCAACTGATTCTCATATCGGGCTTTTTGTTTTTATCTTGTGTTCGTTTTTTGGAAATTAAGCAGCTATAGATGTCATTTAACATTTTAGTTCTGCGACACTAAAATGTCACAGAACTCCCGGATTTATCCCTGTTGTGGATGCTCTGCAAGATGTTTTTCTTCACGATATTTGCTGAGGAATATACAATATATATCGCAGGAGGAAGTATACGATATTATCGTGATAACGATAGTTCAGCACACCCCTATGAATAACCCTAACCTTAACCTACGACTGTTGTGACACCGGACTGTTGGCATAGTGGTCGCGACCAGCGGTCGCAGTCGCAAAATGATTTCGCCCTTTGTAGATTTATGCTCTTATCTAGAGTGAACTAGAAGTGCAAGGCCAGTGTTGGAATGAACCCTGGTCATAAAACAGGCTAGATTGCCAGGTAAGTAGAGCACAAACTAAACAATTACAGCCTACATATAGCAACTAGGATACCAGGCAAATATCAAACTTATAGCATCTGTCTAAGCAACAGCTATCTCTATGACATACTCGCTGTCATGCTATGATATCTCATAGCGTGACATGAGCGCCCAAGAGCTCTAAAACCTAAGGCTGATAACATAATCTACATCCTGCACTGAAATCACGTTGTGTAGAACAGGAAACAAAATATATGTTAGAATGTATAGAAGATTTTAACATTTGTAATGTTACATTTTCAGCAATTTTCATCATAATTTCGGATGAAAATATCCCTTTTACCTGTGAAGTTCCCCTGATTTGACTTTATCCTGTGACGAAGCAGGGTTTTGTGGTTTTATTCTGGATGAGGCGTCCTGATAACCTACAAGTGAGAGTAGAGACACTGTAATGGACTTCTTATGAATACCAGAAGGATTCAAGTGGCCTCAACGGAAAGTGAAGTTCAAAAAGTGACGAAGACTCAGGCCAAATCTAAGGAACGGGTGGATCGGCCCACCCCCAGACTACTAATTGGACTTATCTTTAAATTTCATAAAGCAACATGAAATTAAATTATTTTTTGTACTGTGCATCACATGATTAATATAGCAAGCTAGGAGACAACTTTTAATGCTGTATTTAACATAACATCTAAAATATGAAAATATGAAAAATTTGTAAAAAAATAAAAAAATAAGTAAACATGGGCCGGCCGTTCCACAGGTCATGTGTGTTGTATTTCATTTTCTGTTTAATAAAGGTATTCAATCAATTAGATTCAAATTGCACAGCCATTCACATTAATGAATATATTATTTATATATTATATATATTTTAGTCGGGTATCTATAGTATACACACACACACACACACACACACACACACACACACACACACACACACACACACACACATCACAATGGTGTGTGTGTGTGTGTGTGTGTGTGTGTGTGTGTGTGTGTGTGTGTGTGTGTGTGTGTGTGTGTGTGTGTGTGTGTGTGCGATACCGGACATAAACTTGCTGTTTACATACTACCGGTATGTCCAGTATAACCTAAAACAGGGATTTTCAACAGGCAGTCTTTGGACCACTGGCGGTCCGCGAAGGTGTTGATCCCTGAACAGGCATTTAGTAACGTAGCAATGTGGCGATTTTGCACGTAATTTCTCCGACATAAGTTCTGTAAACTGTTCCATGGAAGCACATCAGTGTCAGTTACTGGGAAGTCTGGCTGAGGTTAACAAACTCCACACAGAAGGGAGTTCGATTCTCAAGAAAGCTTGCCTGGAGTGCCCATAATGAAACAATTAAAAACATGTGTCTACTCTAGCATTAATGTATATCAGTGAATCCGAGTTCAATGGAAGGTTGGATGAAGTAAGAGAATGGAATACGGGTAAATGAAGTGGTCCCCAGCTAGGCTGATTATTAGTCAGGGTCTTGGTCTGCACTCTGCAGGTTTTAGTCAGGATGGTGATCTCAGGTTGATTCTTAGTCAGGGTGGTGGTTGCTTGTTCATAAACAGTTGAAAACACCCCGACCTAATCACATGGTGGCTCATGAGCATTTTATGAAAAAACCCAGGTTTCTTACCCTCTGTTTTAGTTGATCTCCTGGTGCGCTCTTTAGCTGCCATCGGTTTGTTGAGAATTTCAGCTCTGGGGTTCGAAGAGCTCGGCGGTTCTTCCCGCATCCTTGCTTTTCCTCGGCCAGAGTTGCTCCCAGGAGCTTCTGTGCTGCTCTGCTTCCTAAAGGACAGCTGTGGTGTGTGGGACGGAGTCCTCCAGGACTGTGTTTTGCACCAGGCTATGTCCCTAAGCTCTGTGCAAAATAGAGCATGTTTCTTCTTAGAACATGTTTTCACAAACCCATACCGTATATCTAGATGCTCCAAAAGATGTTCACAGAGACATGAGGTTATGCAATGTATAAGATTGTTACAGTGACTTATTGTCCAAACGTCATTGCTCCACATTTCTCAGTATTATTACATTTTCTCTCAAATAAATCCTTAAAGAATTGCTTCATCACTTCTCAATGTATCTTCATGTAATAGGTCCTCACTAATGTACATGATAAAATACCACTATTTTTTCAACTTATACTAGTCTGTGTAGGGCTGTGGGCAGTTCAGAAATCCGTGCTCCATCATCATTCGGCAGATTTTTTTAAACAATATGTTTTTGAAAAAATAGTTATATATATTTTTTTATTATTAGGAGAACGATGGCTGCCATTTTTACATTGCAACTTTTCAGGAATAGAAAGCCTGCAGTTTCTATTAGCTTGGATTACACCATTGATGATGTCATTGGAGGACAGGTTTCTGAACTGCCCACAGCCCTCTTGTGAGACACACACTGTGTAGAAAAAATGTGGTATTTTATCATGCTCATTAGTGCAAGTATGAATTCACCCAGAAAGGAAAATCGACTCGAATGCAAACGAACTGCAGCAGTATACTATATGCCTACATTACAGAGCCCAGAACCAATCATGTGGTCACAAAGTCACATGTGGCGAATTCTGAGAGTTGCCAAATAAGGGTAGCATAAATGAAGTCCATGTTCACAGCTTCGTCACAAGGTCTTCTTTGCGTTGTCACAGGTGGGCAGGAAGCTATATTGACATGGGCCCCTGGCCTCCTTCTGTTGCATTCTAGGAGTCACGTACCCGTGACCGCATAGGCACGTACTGCCTATGTGGTGTCTGTGTGCATCTCCTGCTTTAAGAATTGTTAGTTTGCAATAATGCACACATCTATGAATTCACTGAAGAGCATGGAAACCGTCAGTTCTTAACTGAACACAAGCTTGACCTTATTTCTTAGACAGATGCTGTTTGCAGAATATAGCCTGACTTCAGTCTAAATACTGAAGTGAAATGAAGTGCTCGTTTCACTTCAGTATTTAGACTGAAGTTGCTCTCTACCACAGCAGTTTCTGGGATGGGCGTGATCAAAGCAGCAGTCTTCACGGTGATTGGTTCATACCAACCCACATCAATATTGGGAAAGCAGACGACGTTGTTGTCATTATTATGCTAATGCGTTAGCATTAGCATAATAATGACGTCGCTAACTAAACAAACACAGCCGACGAGCGTTACTAGCAGTAAAATATGTCGGATGATGATGTTTATAAAACCTAAAGCCTGACGCTTCTTTAAAGAATAATAAAGTGAAACGAAGTGAGTGACAGGGCTGTTGGCCAATCAGGTGCTGGGCATGGATTTCCAACCGACAAACGGCCCCAAAGGCAACGAAGCCAGTCCTTGAATCACAAAGAAAAAATAAGGTAGTATTTTTACGGTGCTGATTCAGGGCTGAGCCAGGCTAGCTGTTTGCAGAATATGACCGGAATTGTGGTTTACTTTCAGACAAGACATACAGAACAATTAAATGTATGTTGTACAGTAGTTCAAAAGGTTAACCTTGGGGCGAACTTGAGTGCAGCCTGAAGTTACCCGTTGTACCTGTCTTGTCTATGCAGTGTACTGATGTCGAAATTTACATCAATTAGTGAAGAACTATTATATGAAGATATGCTGAAAAGTGATGATGTGGTCCTTTAAATAATACATTTCAACATGTGCTCACCGCTCAGTGTTTTGCTCAAACGAAACTAAAAACGAAACAACAAAAAGGTTAGATGTTTTTGCTTTACACCACTGAACATAAAACGGAATATTTATGAATCTCAAAGTAGAATTTTTCATATTTATTAAAGTTCTAATCCTGGATTAGATGCCACCAGGGCAGTCCAACCATAGCTCATTCTAATTAGACAATAAGCTAAATCTTAAAAGTAAAATGAGTAACGTTCCTACCATCGCTGCTGTAGCACGGGGATGGCTCCCGAGACAGAGAGAGACGTGACGGCGGCCTGGATTCGAGGTGTGGCTTCTGCGCGAGGAGGTCTGAGATGATGACCACAGGCTCCTCTCCGGCCTCGCTGGGCCCATCACTTGCATAGTCCCCTTCCGACAGGTCTAGGTTAGAATCCTGATGCTGGAGGCAAGGAACTGGGGATGGGTGCTTGAGATTGTGATAGGACTTGGAGTGTGGGTGATCTATTTCTTCTTCTACATCATCATCATCATCATCATCATCATCGCTACTACCCCAATTACTGTTGCTACTTCTGCCACTGCTTGCATTGCACTTGCTTATGGTATTAGGAGTTAGACTTCTGTTGTTCAGTAAGGTGGGACTCGATGCCAGTTTTGTTGTAGGTCGTCTCTGCCCTTTGACACGAAAGGAGCCTGGGGCCCTTCTACTTCCTGGATTGGAATTGTTGCGTCGCCGCCGGGCCCAATAATATGTTTTAGTTTCGCCGGAGCCAGAGGAAAGAGTTTCCATCTCTGGGCCTGTGACTCTCACTATGTGGTCATTCACTGTCTTAAAACCAACAATAACTTCCTGAGTTGTGCCGCCCTGAGGGCAAACTGTGTTATTCTTGCGAGACGATGGATGAGTTTTCGAGTGTTTTGTCTGATGCGGTTCGGTTGAAACAGCAAGCTGTTTGAGTGGCGACACTTCTGTGCCATTCCCTTTCGCAGAGCGGCAACTTTGCTCTCCCGAGGCCACATCGGATGATCCCAGAGGTCCGCATGTACTCAGTGTTGCTGTGACCTCAAATTCACTTTCCCTCGTTTCTCCTCCTCCTTTTCCAGTGGTTTTGCCCAGTTTTCCCCCTTTCTGTCTCTGTGCCCCCTGCTGTATGAAAGACTGATTATTATCATTCCCAGCTGGCTGGTTTACTCTGGCTTCTTGATGACGTGACTGGCGGACCTCCTTAGCATCAGCGTGTCTTCGCCCTCCTGATTTACTGTTATGTTTTCTCTCTTGTACTTGGTAGAGGCGTTGCTTTCTCTCTCCTACAGCTGGCATGCTGGTCCATTCTTGTGTTTGACCCAGGGAGGGTGGATGGGGCCGGAGAGGAGAGCTGGCCTGTTTTAGGGAAAGCTGCAGGGGTTGTTCCAACGTTTGGCACTGGGTAGAGCAATCAAACGGGGCCTTGGAATCAGTCTTGGACTTTTCCTCGTTATGGAGATGACAGAGAGTATGGCGGCGTCTCTGTGATTTCAGTGGGGTTTTGCTCCTTGGATCCCTGATACCCTCTTTCTGGACTGTCGCAAGTTGATCTTTAACGCCCAGAGAGGGGGCTGAAGAGGGCCTTTGCGGCCTGCCTTGGGTTAACTTCCTGCTGGGCTGCTCGTGGTCAAGAGAGGCCCTCCTCTGGGGCTTCCACTGGACAGTGTCCTTAACTTTAACCCTCTCTGTCCTAGACATACCCTCTCCCTTGCGCAAAAAGTACCGTTTTTCTGTCGACCTCCTCACCTCACCAGTGTCCTGAGAGAAAAAGAGATTTAGTTCATTTCGGTTTGCACAACTAGGAAAAGAGTGTGAGCCTAAAGAAAAAACAGTGGAAAAATACATAGAAAGTACTTAGAAATTAAACATTTTTCTCTTTGGTCTTTGTTAACACCTATGTACACAAATGAATAAATAATGAATCACTTTTGACATGATGTTGTTACTAGTTGTTGTTACTAGTATTAGTAGTTTATCCGTCCTTATGTGGAAAACATTTTTTATGTGCTATTGCATATCTATTTCCCCCTGCATGTTTATTGAATAGTGCATTAAAACAATGACTCCACAAAGTAAGACAAATGTGTTCCTTCATGCAGTATACTTTACAGTACCTGCTTGTGTTTGGATTTGGTGATTTCATCCACTTTCAGTTGCTCCTCTACAAACTCTTCAAAGGTCTTTTCTCTCTCCCTGAGAGCGGGTCTGATAGGCCTTGCAGATCAGTGAGAAAACATTAAGCCTGTCTGTACATTGTACAACCACAACTGTTAAGATTGTCTTCAAATCTAATATCTTGCCAAAATCATCTACAAACTGGAGATTTTTGAAATGTCAGAAGTGGCAACTGTTCTCATCAAGAGAATAATACTCTACAACACAGGAACACTTGGTTGTTAAAAAACGCAAAAAAACAATCTTTCAGTTTACTGAATAAAGCAGCGGTCTTGAACACGGGGTCTGGAAACTACTATGCTATCCAAATAAAGCAAAAACATAAAATATATGCATGCAATGTACTGCATATAGTCCCACAGCTTTCATGA
Source organism: Benthosema pterotum (assembly GCA_039105355.1). Classification (NCBI taxonomy): domain Eukaryota; kingdom Metazoa; phylum Chordata; class Actinopteri; order Myctophiformes; family Myctophidae; genus Benthosema; species Benthosema pterotum. The sequence continues at coordinate 38,945,338 of CM076983.1, read as the reverse complement.
CATTTCTGGACAGTGGTCCAGAAATGTTTCCCCCATTCATTTTCCTCATAGATTTTTCAAAAATGATTTATATGAAGATTATGCTGTGGACAAATCCAACTCGGGTTGTGACGAACACAATATTACCATACAATATGTCATTAGCAAGAAGGGAAAAAGACGGCAGGATACAACACTTTTTGTTTAGTTTTTCTTCTTAGAAATGATCTGCCCCAAAACATTGTGTATTGTCATGAATTGTCACAACCATGTTGTCGTTGTGCGTGTGTGTAATCGTCTTTATATAAATCATTTTAGAAAAGTCTATGAGAAAAATGATTGGGTATCAATTTCTGTAGCAAGGGCAACATCAGGAGAGAGGCGGGACTGCTATAGTACCTGTCTTCAGGGTTAGCAGGAGGGACTCTTCTGACACCAAAAGGACTGACTTGATCTTTGACCGGTGTTCCATGTTCATTTGTAGTTTCTTCCTGGATTGGAGACAGCTGTCTCTGCTGTGATCGCTCTTTCTGAACAGCACAGTTGCCTGAAAAGCAAAGGAGACAACATGGCAGAGTTGTGTAATTATCAAAAGATCCACCGTTTGCATCATGTTGTCTTGTCTGAATAGGTTTGAGTGGGATTTTGAATCAATTTTGATTTTGATTTATCCCATGGGTTTTCAACAGCTGGTCCATGGACCACTGGTGGTCCCTGGCCATACATTGAGAAGCTGTGAACTGAATGACCTGGTGACCCTATGATGACCATCCATGTATGTAATCATTTACTGACAAGTTAGAGGACAAGAACTGAACAGAAAGAGGGACTAATGGTTGAGAAACAGTGGGATGCACTGCATAGGAAGTGACACAAAAGGACTAATTTCAGCCCATATCCACACCCAACACAACAGCTCTGTGGTCTGTAGGCACAGAATGCAGCAAAATAGATAGATTAAATACCTACTATGAAAAACACTGACTACTGTACATTCTTTTACATTTTGCATACAGTACGGCAGCACTCTGGCTACTGAAAGAAAGTAGTGAGATTCAAACATTGACCACGGGTTAAGAAAACACAAATACCCCCAGGACTACATGGATTTATTTATAGCCAGGCAGGGCTATCAACAGGAGATGTCTCATCATGACAAACTTATGCTGTCTGTTTTATGCATTTCATTTGATTGTTGTTGGTTAGCCCATGACACTGTAAACTTATAAAGCTCTTTGTAAGCAAGAAAAACACTAACGTTTATTATTATTATTATTATTGGAATAATAATATTGAAATAATACCATATATTTCAGTGGAAAATGTATGAAACATTGGTACATTAATAGTCAGTCTGTGTTATTTGCATTTTCTGCTTTGCATCACTGTCCCGATTTGAATAACCCAACATACTGGCCGGTCATCTCCCAAAGACTCCCATTGTAGCAAAAACATCACACTTGTGTGACGTGAAGGGCGCTCATATCATCTTCATACATCAGCCAATCAAATCGTCACATTCCATGCAACAAACACATTCCGCACTCAAACACACACCTACACGCAAAGCTGTGCATGGGAGGAGGAGCTAGCAGCCCTCAATATGAGGAATGTTTAATGTGATTGAATCCCAGTTGTGTGCGCACAATATGCTACACTTAGTGCATACACTTAGTGTTAAAAAGTTAAAAGCCTGTCTCTCAATCACTGATTACAATCGGCTATGTTTACATTCTCAGTAAGAAACTGATTACTGTGTGAGTAATCCTGTGTGTGCAGTAAACCCCTCCACCTGAAGGAAGTGACCTTCCTACTCCTAGTATACTACCTGGTATGTCTTTCTTTTCCCAAGAGGGAGTGTCAGGTTTCTTGCATAGTAGACTCATGCAGTCGCCAAACTAATAAACTACAACAGAAGTGCCCAGTATAGGTTTATGCTGAGGATACAGCATTCCTATTCAGCAGTGAACTTCACTGACCAGACTATACTCTGGGGTTGTACTCTCTCTCAAATCTCTCTGTTAGTCCAAATTGTTTCATTGAATAACCACAGCCATGCCCATCTATCTACTCTTTTCATAGAATTTCATCCCAGATTACGGACCTAGAGATTCATGTGATTATAAAGCTAGTTTTGTAGTAGCATGTCATAAATTTGGGACCTTCCACCAGGTTACAACACTTGTGCTAATCCCAGTCAAACCTGTTTTGTCTCCAGCCTGAGAGTATCCAGCCTGAGGGTTTCTAATTGCTACAACACAATAATCAGTCAACTTAGCATCAAGGATGGTCCATAGCTAAAATGCTGAATAAATGGTGGCCCTGGTATGACAAAGGTTGAAAACATCTGTTATAAAACATAATGCTCAGATACACAACAGAGAAACACACTACACAAACGTGACTTTTGCCATTGTCTTCTGTTTGCAATTGTGAGTCAATATTCAGTCCAGTTGCAATAATGATATGTGGGAACTGGATGGGGTGGGGCCAGTGACGAGCAAAAAGAAAACAGGATGTAAAAGATAAATATATCGAACAATTCCCTGTCCTAAGGAAAGTCGGGCATGTGTCGGTTAGGCTAAAAATCACAGCCAGTGAATGGAATGACTTATAGCGACTACTATTCCTGATCAATACAGTATGAAGTCTCCCTCTGTTGAAAGATCAAACAAACTCATCAATAACAGACACCTGGACACCAGATGTAAATTCTCCTCCGGCACTGTACAGCAGCTCCAGACTCAAGAGTGGGTTCATGGACTGTGCAGAGGCAGCATTTGCTGACTAACATGAGGAGAAATGCTTTCCTGGCACAAGCTGTAGAAGGCATATTTCTACATTATTTTCCTTCTATTCGTTCCCAAAAAGAAAACTCCCTTGATGGCGAACATGGAGTTGTGGGCAGGTCAATCATGTATTTGCTTAAAGGGGGATTCCACCCATTCTCAACATTTTTTCTGAGAGCGTACAAATGGTTCCATTTGTCGCTCTCAGAAAAAAGAAGCATCTAAAGAAATCCATTAACATGGTGAAAATACATCTTGATGATGAAACATCAATATGTTTCACCATGTTAGTGGTTTTCTTCAGATCTCCATTTCTTGGGAACACAGAATGGGGGAACTTTTTTATCATGTCCACCCAACACCTCGAAGGCACATCAATGACATAGAAAAATGTTGAAAATGGGTGGAGTTCCCCTTAAAAGGAGAATTATACACCAGAATGGCTTTCTTGTCTTTATTTGCAGGGTCCAGTTGTTATTTTGTGAGGAAATAATCCATATAACTCCATACATATTAAGCTTAGAATGGGGCTATGAGTTGATGTTCAAATTCACCTTTGCTATATATTCCCTCTCCACCATGTCAGTAGTGTGTTGACACGCACACTTGCACTTTCGGTTCAGCAGTGGTTCAGCCATAAACCGTGTCCCACGCCCTCCCACCTTTTCAAACAGCTAAACCACAGCTGAACCATAAGTGAGAGTGTGATTGTCGACACACTATTACCATGGCGGAGAGACAATATATACAAAAAAAAGCATTTTAAAGGAATTTAAATAGGCAAACCAGGCTTATGTTGGTGCTTATGTAAGGCGTTTTTATCACAAAATAACAACTGTACCACCTTTTTAGAAATAAATCAACTGAAAATAAAGGTAGGGAAGCCTTCTGGGGTGGAATTTTCCTGCATATTATTTTCCTTCTCTGACATGGATATTATGGCTCTGCTCTATTACGCAACATGGGTAATTTCTCTGACCCCCGGCCTAAGCCGTCATTTTGTAAAAGGTGACACCGTGCTTTCTTGTTTCCTACTACCACCCTTTTGAACAGTCCACCAATAACTTTCAAATAATAAATCTCGCTCTGGAACAAGGTCATGACCTGTGCCATTACTTATTTCAGAGACATTCCCTTGGAGAAAGCCTGCCCTGCATGGCAGACCAAAGACTTGTCTGGACTGGCTACTAATTCCTAAATGAGTTTGAGGAATGTGGGGTTAAATACAAAAAAAAACGTCATCCCTTGGGACACAACATTCCAAATGCCTTGTTTACTTTGCCATACATAGTAGAAATAGTGACAGAAGCGGTATCTGTCCCTTCATTCCTAGTATGTGTAAATCTCTCATCGATTCCCATGCACACAGCATGTAAATTCGTCATTTGATTCCCAGGGATGTACTGTACTTTATATATCCTCTCTAAGGAGACTCTCTCACAGTCTCCCTCAGTTACATTTTTATCATAGAGAGAAGATAGAAATTCCACGTTGACTCTAGGCCAGTGTTCCAGATGGAGCTCTATATGCATTTCATCAATCACAACTTGTCATTCATGAGAGACTCCACTCCAACGCTCTTCCCAGAAAGGCTGCAGTGCTGTCACGCAATCCAAGTGCTTGCTCTCTTTTTCCATCTTTTTTGTTATTTTTTATCTTTATTTCTTTTCTGTCCACCTCTTTCTCAGGTTTGTTATTGTTGTGCTAAATCCCACCTGATGACTCAGTGGAACGCATCCAAATAACAACCAAAACACAAGGTGAGAGTTTTTCCCATGGGGTTAGTCATTGAATCTTCAGTGAAAAGTTTTTTTTTCACCTGGGGATAGTCATTGATTCCTCTGAAATACAACGTCAACTTGCTCAGGGGCTGGCAGATATGTTGTTGCCTAGTTTTCACTGTGAGACTTTACAGACAAACATGGCCTGATATCACATTTCACACTTCATAAAAAAGTCTTTCTTTCTTTTTCCATTTTTAAATCTCCGTTCAGTTCCATTTAAAAAAGAAAAACAAAAACAACATTGCTTTCGTCAAGTGTGGTCAGTAGTAGATGTAGTCCAGACCTCCAGAGCCTTGCTAAGCCACACTTAGCCCAGCTGTGGAACAGCAACTAGTGACTCACTGTGTGCCTTGGGCAATAGGGAGGAGCTAAGATAACAAGTCTGAACAGCCAGACAATCCCAAAGCTGCCTGCGTGTTGCCTACTTGGAGCTCAGTCTCTCAGCAGTGTCAAGACGGAATTACTTCCAGAATTACTTCTACTTTGATTATCCACTTTCAAAAATCAGGGCGGCAAAACAAAAGGCCTGACGGAATTCCCCACCTCTGCTTTTAAAACCCTTTTTTTGTGGATCCATTGTTTAGCTTCAACCTGGAACACTGCAGCTTGCTGGGTGAGAATTGTTTGCAGTGAGTGTGAAGTGGACAGATCACAACCCGGGACACAGGTTTGACGTTACACAAACAAACCTTTTCACGGAGGAATGAGTATTCCTTTTTTGTTCTGAGCAGTGTAAGTGCGTAAGATCTATTTGGTGCATTTTCAAATGGCAGACGAGGATCACGCCGGTGAGAGCTGCCTTGCTTATGAAAATGCACTGGGCCTATATAAATTCTATGCAGCTGCAATGATTATAATTTTCATTGTGGCTCTACCATTGAACGCCTCTGTCCTTCACCTGTTCGTCACCAAGCTGAAGTTCTGGAAGTCCAACTCCAACAACATCTTCCTCTTCAACCTGGTCCTGGCTGACATCCTGTTGCTCATCTGCCTTCCCGTAAAGGCGCATAATTACATTCAGGGGGTGCGGCGCAGTGCTAATGACTTTGTGTGCAAAGCCATGCTCTTCATGCTGTTCCTCAACCGGGGGGCCAGCATCGCCTTCCTCACCGTGACCTCCATTGACCGCTACTTCAACGTGGTCCACCCGGGCAAGAAGAACCTCCTCAAAGTCCTGAAGAAGTCCCCTCAGATCTCCATCATCATCTGGCTGTTGCTGCTGCCTCTCACCATCCCCACCATGCTGAAGAACTTCGATTGCTGCAACAGCTTTGAACAGGCTGACAACGATACTCAACATGGCACAAAAGATGATTTAGTGATCAAGGTACTGTCTAGAACACCAGTCATGTAACATACACACGCATGCATGGATCATCTGATGCAAATTTGAACAGACAGATTCAGTAAAACCATTTTTTATATAATGTGTCGGTGTAATACACTGGCTCAGTAGAGTCAGTAGGTTACTTAATATATAACACAAATTAATATAAACAATGTGTTAGTGATGTTAATCTCTCTGACGCTTGACTTGACATGACTCAAAGCAAGTCATTTTGCTTGTATGGTGGAAAGTGAACATTCACATCTTTACAAGTCAGGTCAAGTTTATTTGTAAAGGCCTTTCCACACCCGTGTTTAACAATACCCTTTTTGCTCTGCAAATAATGAAGTGAGATATATTACTTTATTACATAACCAGGTTCTGTTGTTAAAAAAATGTGCAAGGTTTGCAGCTGCAGTAGTATTACTAGTTGTGCATGAGCGGAGCATATTCCTCCTCTGCTCACAATGTTTATTTATAATGTTAATGTTGTGTACAGTAGAACAGGAATCCATCCATTTATGTTGTTATATTATAAAATGCAACCTAATCTTAAAAGTTTCAAAAGCCATTTTTAATGCTCTTAATTGGATCTGCCTGGCTTCACAGTGCACCACACAAAAACTGTGGATTTAGCCGTGCCTAAGCTGTCCGTGCTTTTGCGTTTCAGGACGTGGTGGACGGCTTGCGGGAGGCGGTCTTCTTCACGCAAATCGTCATCCCCTTCATCATCCTGGTCTACTGCACGGTGCGCATCGTCAACCGCCTGCGGCGGAAGACGGTGGGGGACAGGACCAAGCTGAAGCGGGCCGTGTTCCTGGTGACCAGCGTCATGGTGGTGTTCTCCCTGTGCTTCCTGCCCTGCACGCTGGCCAGGATGGTGCTGCTCATCGTCCGCGTCCAGGAGCTGGCGGACGTCACCGAGGACAAGGCGGCGCTGGTGTTCGACGGCCTCATGGTGCTGTCCTACATGGACTGCCTGCTGGACCCGCTCATTTACTGCTTCTGCAGCACCAAGTTCAAGGCCCTCTACCTCAACACCTACTTGCCCTTCCTCCTGAAAAAGGAAATCCCGCTGCCGGAGACCAGCAGCCCTTCCACGGGGCATGTCTCCAAACCCAAGTCCGATGATAACGTCCTATGATGACCGCGTGAACCCAATAGCGTCACGATTCTGGGCTTGTCGTAATGGGCGGAAATGACAGAACTATACAAGCTCACAATAGTGACGTGTTATGAGCTTTACACCTGCATTTTCAGCGAGGTGATTTGACCCCAGTCAACAAACAATAACAGGGTTAATGTCACATTGACGCCCTTCAGCCAGAGAGAAAAACCTGTCCTGGTGAATGATAATAAAAAAATAAAAAAATAAACAGCATACAGGACTTAGCCGTAAGATGAAAAGACAACCTCATTTCAAATTATCGGTACCTTTTTAGATTTGTCTCATGATAGACAAGACTGCAACAACCATAAACTGTATGTTTGGAGGTAAAACTAACAGTTTTTATTATTTTTTTTATTTTTTTATTTTTGCTTTTATGAGAAGAGGACTTGATTGGCTGTGTAATGTTCACCAAATGATACAGCAAGTGTGCAACGTGTGTCAACGCAACTACTACAATGCGTGTTCTTACATGCTGATGATTTGAATCAGCAAAAGGAGCCTGGTTTACTACAGTTTTCAATCTACCGGTATGTTTGAAGCAGAATCAGCCTGACATGTTTGTGAAACTGGCATTACAAAGGAGACTCTTTGTGTTTCCATAGGGATGAACAAATAGTCTGGAGTGCTGGTATTGACTTGGGTGGGGTGAGTAACTGATAGGAAAAAAAGAAAGTATTGTTTTAGGATGGTGAGCCAACTAGCCAAGCACAGAATGTATCATCATCTGACATCATCTTTATCAGGAAGAAAATCTTTCGAAATCATTTTTACAAACGTTTCAGATCCCAGACCAGGAGTTGAAAGGGAAAGAACTTAAGTGCTTGCTACTGTATTCATTGATTGCCAGAGTCCTGTGGTTTTGGTGAATATTAAGTAGTTCCAGTCATTTTGTGGGGGTCACTGGGGCCACAAAGTGAATGAATGCACACAACTAACGTTATTTGTATTCAATTATTTGTGTTGAATTATTTCTAAATTTTTTGCACATGCTTTATTCATTTTTCATTTAGTTCCGGAAGTGCTTTATATTTCACCAAAAGCTGAGCAGAACTCCCACCACAGGACTCTGGTAATCAATTAATACAGTTGATACCACTATATTAATGGCAAGTATTTCATACAACTTAACTTAAAAAAAAAAAAACTGAACTATCCCTTTAAGATAATCTGGCGAATGGAGGCAGTGGCGATTGGTCAAAAACATTGATTACTGTCCCAGGGCCAGATCAGAACATTTTTTTTAGCTCTCCTGTAAATGTATGCGCCCTCTTGTGACGCCACACTTGTTCCAGAAATGGATTCCCCATTAATATTCCTCATAGGCTTTTCGAAAATGATCTATTATAAAGATGATTATGCTGCGGACAAAGTCAACTCGGGTCTCCGAGTTGACTTTGTCACAAAACAAAAAGTGTATTGTATGATAATATTGTGTGTGTTGTCATGATTTGACCTGAGTTGGCTTTGTCCGTGGTGTAATTGTCTTTATATATATATAATTTTTCAAAAAGTCTATGAGGAAAATGAATGGGCATTCCATTTCTGGAATAGGGGTGACTGGGGGACTGCTCAGCTCTATTGTCCCGAACATAAGATGACTCTGGTTATAAGACGACCCCCGTTTTTCAAGACTCATATATGGAAAAAGAAAAAATAAGACAGGTCATTTTAACGATAATTCTGTTGAAAAAAACAACAACATAGTCTTATACTCAGGCCAATAGGGTATTTACTAAATTTAGTTCTCATGCTGGGTCATACTGCTATTACTACTATTTTGAAATCTGTGTTATTCCCACTGAGCACATCATACTGTACATCCTACGTGTGTCACACTATTGTTTACCAGACTGTAGTTAATATATAATGACTGACGCACACCCAGTCCAGACCTCTGTGTGTGATTTACTCCCCATTCCCAGCTGAATAAACTACCTGTCTGACCTTTATGATATATTACTCTTTACTCATCTGTGATGATACGTCTATTGCTAACTGTCTGGCTATTAATAGACCACTGAACATCCGATTACCAATCAGTTTTTTATCGAGGTGGTATTTACACAGCTAAATCACGATTTGTACCTGATCATGATTCATGATCAGTACCTGTACAAATCATGATTCATGATCAATTTTGTGTGACCTAGGTCATAAGTTCAAAATGTACAGTATGTGTCATGTTTTACAGGCAACGGTGACAACATTTAGAGGAAGTGCAGTGCACTGATAATGTTATTTCTGTATTTTACATTTCTACATTTGATGTGACTACAATGAATGTTGAATAGATGGTGTGATGAAACTAAATTAATTGCATTTATTTATCTAATGTAGCATTGGCTGGTTTGACTAAAGACGTCCCTAAAAAAAAATGACCCATCACACATCATTTAGTAAATACCTCAGCTTTTTTTTCTTACTTTACTTTTGTGTTGCAATGTGAAAAATGTGTAAATATACTTTCATATGTTTGAGTATACAGTATATAGTTATTTCATTTGGCCTGAATGTTCAAGATGATATTTAATGACTAACAATTTTAATAAAAGTTCAAACTGAAAAACAATACAGTATATGGTTTGGGGATGGATTACAGCATAACTTGAGTTTTAGTATAACTTTGCAGCATCACTAGTGTTGTAAATATGTCAACAACAAAAAGAACAGCTTTCAGTACAACTTGTATTAACATACAGCAAATGCTTTTAAAGGGGATTGAAAATGTTTGCACTTTGACGGTATCTGAATCCATATCTAAAATCAGTCCGAAATGTAGAGTAAACTATGTAGCCAAGTCCAGACTTGCAGTTAGCATGCTGACGACTTATCTTTGGTTTCAAACAGTCTAATATTTAAGGCAAGCACAGTTCTACTTAGTGTTATAAAGGCATGTGTGCAATTATGGCCAGAGAAATACGGTATTTCCACACTAAATGCAACCTCTTTACTGTCAAATTTTCTCCAAATACAAAAGACAATGTTGATCGTGAGCACCTAACCCTAATTCTATCCTCAAGAATGTGTTAATTCTATGAGTCACCTGACTCCATAAAAGCTGGAAGGCATGAACCTGCCCACAATGTCAGTCAAAGAGCAGAATTGAAAATGAAAGGGATTGGCTTAAATATCAGTCAAAAACTATTCTTGGCACAACAACTAGAATCATCATGGCTATATAATCAAAACGAATACCAATCATAGCACATTTATTGTGAGGCACCCTGGTAAGTCAGCCAAGTTAATGCTTTGACTGCATACCTGCACTTCACCAGTTGAATTCCTGACTTCAGATCTTTGCCCAATACCCCCCCCCCCTCTCCAAATCCCTCTCCACTGTCATGTAGGAATAAATGTTGAAACATTTAATCATTAAAAAAAGATTACCTCAACCTTTGAAAAAATGGCCTGGGCTGGTGTTTGATATGTCATTGCAGTAAAGGAAAAAACTGTACAGTATTGTGTGATGTGCTGTGATGTTTAGATGCATTTGGCAAGCATTCTTACCCTGGTTGGGGCATGTTGGGGCAGAATGTGCCCTGGGGCCGCTAACAGCTGATTGCGGAGATGACACCACGGCTGCCGGTGACTCTGGGGAACTCGACCTCTGAAGTGAGGGAGAGACACAATAAGGGAGACAGAGTAGAGTAGTGCAGTGGTATTCAACCAGTGGGTTGAAGCATTTCTTAACATTTCTCACATTTCTTAATATCTACCTAAAAAAAGGATTTTCACAATATGCATCTGTGGAAGTCCAACAAAATGTAACTCATCCTATAATTCCAAGCGAATTATAGGATTTTGGAAGGCACCAATATGATTATTTAAGTGGATCACTGCCTGTTAAGACTGAGAACAGTGAATGATAGGAGAATGGGATTAGGGTGTGAGTGGATATGATAAGAAAAGAGTGTGTAGAAAGAGAGAGGGATAGCATTGATAAAAGGGGAGGCTATTCTTTTTTTATCAGTGTAGCGTACAGTGTAGTGCTCTTTCTGGATCGGATAGAGAAGTGTATGCCAGAAACTTTTCTATCCAATCCAGAAAGAGCACTCACTGCTGAACAGTGAGTAGGGTGGGGTTACCAGATATTTGTGGTTAAGTGCATCAGAAACTGCATTGCAGTAGAAAAAAAACAGTTTAGTGAAAAGCTTGAGATAAATTATAAATTCAGACTTGCATTTATTTATTTTTTTGTCTTTCACACAGGGGTCCACAAGGCATCTACTGAACTCTTGCCCTATATCAGTGTTTTTTTTTTTTTTTTCACACAGGCACAAAACCGGAATTTCATGTTGTTGCTCAGTTTCACTTTGTGAATTGTGCCCTTTGAATAAAATGCATTCCATTCTGCCATGCAAAGTATGTTCAGAGATAATGCCTAATTGAACTCTAATCCAAATTACAATGGAGTGTAAATGGATCAGATTAGTGAAAGGTCCAGGTTGACAAGGAAAGTGAAGGGAAAAAAGTTTTGAAAAGCCTTTATCAGATAGTCTGATCTCAGTACTCTCAGTACTCAGTACAACAATCATTACCTTCTCAGTGCTAGTCAGTGTCAACATAGGTGGGGTGCCAATAAACTGGCCATGTAGAGATGGTGGGATCAGCAGACCTGTAAGAAAGAAAGAAAGAAAGAAAGAAAGAAGTGGGTTGCACAATGCATCAATCAACCCAAAGTCAGTTTATTTGACATCATGTATCATGTGGCAGCCAAGTCTAAGGACTTTTTATGTTTGCTTTAAGCATGCGCCCCATGACATCATGTGGCAGTAAAACACGGAGAGAAGCCCCCCCCTCTCTTCACTTGCATTTTGTTGAGTATTGAAGGTATATTCAATGATTTTACTTAATTGACATGTCATCTTTTTCGGTTAATCCATGAGTGTGCTGACCATATAAGGAGTTCCTCCATGTGACTCCCCAGTGAGCCCCCATGGGTTTCCCAAACCCTAGCCTCAGTTTGGGTTTTGGGTGGCAAAGCCTTCGTCCAATCAGGATGAGAGGAGCCTTCCTCATATCAGGATCGAGTTGGTGCACATGCTATTGGTCTGTTGCACTTCCATTATTTGGGTGATTTTCCAAATCACCCAAATGAATGACTGAACGTTCTGTTAGTTAGACAGGGAAGGATGGAAAGCAGGAATGCAGTAGGTGGTGGAGAGTGCAAATAGATTGTGAAATATAAGACATTCTATTTCAAAATCTTGTGGGTGTGTGGGTGGACAGACAAAATATGAAAGATGAAAACACAGCCGCTGCCCAGGAAACAAGCTTGGACAGACTTCAATGTACTGATTGCAGTGCTCAGCACGGCACTACGATAACGTAGGTGTAAAAACCATAACCATGCAGGCACATTATCATCACCCTCCCTGTGGTGCCTAACAATAGTTCCTGAGCAAATAGCGTTGCAATGTGTGAATGCGGACTAGTGGGACTCCTGAACTGCTGCCCTGCCTCCACACCCTCCTATCCTATCAGGGTTGCGAACCCTTTTGTTTTGCACCAGTGAGAGGAGCAAGGCGGTGGCTCTAGTTACAGTATAGTTGAATCGCCATAGGATTCGATCATAGACCATTGTAGATCATTATGATTTTATCCAGAATTAAAACATTCTCTGAGGTAAGTTAGAGGAATACCTACATTTCCCTTAATAGCTAAAACATTTTATTTATTACAATAACTTACAATAAATATGATACTGGCTGTATTCTTCTCTAAAAATATAAAAAGATATTCCTATATTGTAAAGGCTATTTTATTTTAACAATTATTATTATTTATTATAGCCCTTGTATACATGCTATTTGTAGGTTACTGTCATGAAAATGTATATCTTAATAATTATCCTAGAGAATGTCATAATGTCAAATTATTCTAGAGAATGTCATATGCCCAGGTCGTAAACCGGTGGTTTTCAACCGGTGACCACCAGTGGTCCTTGAGAGAGTTCCAGGTGGTCCCCAGCTAAATGATGGAAAGTTGGTTAACTGGATGTAACTCTTTGAGAGTGTAAACATGAAACCAAATGGACCCTTGCAGGTCCATTTGGTTTCATGTTTAATATATGTTTAATATAATATTTTAAACATGGTTTCATGTTTAAAATATTAATCATCTGAATTATTATTATTGGTTTTTGGATCTGTGGGGTGAAAATGTCCTCAAATGGTGGTCCATGGCTCAAATTCTGAATATATAGCGGGCACTGATATCAAAAAGTTTGAAAACCACTGTCGTCAACTGACTGGTCATTATTGACTTCAGTTCTGTGGGTGCTGACAGCGGCGGACACGGTGTGTGCTAGCTCCTCCCTCCCCTCACTGGTGTGAAAGTTGGTATCAGGGTCTTGAGCTTGGCAGTGTTTGTTGCATTAGCTCTGCTGTAATCTCTCAAGCCTGTTTTTCAGATGGGTTTCCAGATTGTCTTTGCTGTCACGCCGCAGTGAGTTTACATAGCCAGTGTGCCTCTTTCCTTTCCTGGCCGTGCCTTAATATAAGGGTTGGCTCCACCATAGCAATAAACAAAAGATTTGTTGAGAATGAGAATGTGTCTATCGTTAATATACCAGCATTCCATATTACACTTTAGTCACTCAACAGTGCCTAAAGCTATTAGTGACCAGCAAGCAGGGGTGGATGTAACATTTCCCAATTGGGGGGGCAGAAGAAAATGCTAAGGGGGCAACTTCATCGCGATCATGAAGCCGCCTCCATACCATTTTCAGTAGTGTTTCTAATGGTTTTGAAAATAATTACTGAAATATCTTGGGTTGGTTTGCATGCCATCATGTTTGGTGGGGCAGACTGGGCATTTAGGGGGCCTTGCCCCCCCATGCCTATGCCTAGATCCGCCCCTGCCAGCAAGGAGTGTGCATGTTCAGTATCCCCAAGGACACACTGACAGGACACAGGTGGCGGCTGGCTGCCTGCTGCAAACAGCAAACGGAGCTCTGTATTCAGGTTATATTCATCTCCACCAGCCTGAAGGAAGGGTGGGGAGACTGTTTTGCATTCTGTCCATGTGTCTCCGTCCGTCTGTCCGTCTGTTACCAGCTAATCTCTACGCCACTGACCCGGTCGATGATAAACTTTGCACACGCAATCCCTAGAGGCCAACGATGAACCTCTCTGCATGCCCCAAATTTTCTTGAATGGCTGCAATGGTTATGGTTAGGGTTAGGGTTTGTTATTTCGTAATGCTTCTCTGGATTCTGTCCCAAAATCTCGAAAATTGTTACACATGTGCTCAAGACAGATCTGTCCCATATTTCATACTTCACCCTATTTGTCTAATGTCTATAAATGGCTTTCAGGATTGGCTCGTTTTCAGGATTGGCTCGTTTTGAACAAAAAGCATCTATTCATGAATGCAGCATGCATTTTACCTGAAATCACTAACCCACTTTCCTATTAGGTGGACAAATATAGCCACACCCTTTTCCTACAGCTACAGGTGGATTTTTGCACACACTTATGGAGAAAAAAAGCCTTATATCCTCAAATTGCCTAGGGCACTACCAGGAGATGACAGCCTGGTGGAGAACTTTTCTCCAGGATTAATCTCACTCAGAATAACTTTGTATTGATGAACAGGTGACAGTGCACTACAGTAGTGCAGCAAAAGAGATCAGCATCCTCTGGCATGTTCCCACACAGAAAAATGGCTACGGAACCAGGCCGTTATTTGGTGTTTATTTCGTGAAAAGGTGTCAGAACCTGGGCTGTTATTAGGTAGTGGGCAGCTATTTGAGTGAGAGCTGTTATTTGGTAATCTACGCCAGGGGTAGGCAACCTTAGGCACGGGTGCCAACATTGGCACAGTGAAGGGTGATCACTGGCACACTGGCATACATATGAGGGAGGATGTTTCCTTTCAAATCATAAATTAGACTATCTCAAATTGATGCAAATCCTGCACACAATTCTACATTCATTTACATTGAACTTTGGCTGGGGAGATAGGTGTAATTTTCCTAAAGATGATTTCAATGTCCGGATGAGAAACAAAACAGTCCAGAAGAAGAAAGAGATGTTGTTATATGATATCTGTTTTTCTCAGAATTCAAACTAATGTTGACGTGGCACACGTCAGGAAGATGAAAATATGGCACTTCATGTCGAAAAGGTTGCCGATCCCTGATCTACGCCATAGTTGACAAATAACAGCTCCTGCTCTGGTCACTACGGTATCTCCACTGCAAGATGCTATCACATTGTTCCCCAAATTGGTTGTCCTGCAGCAAAAAGGAACAACCTGTCCAGACTGTATTCAGGTTATATTCGTCTCCACTCTCCACTCTCCACCAGCCTGAGGGCAGTGTGGGGAGAATCTTTTGCATTCTGTCCATGTGTCTCTGTCCGTCTGTTACCAGCTAATCTCCACCGTCGTTGACCCGGTCGATGCCAAACTTTGTACACACAATCCTTAGAGGCCAACGATGAACCTCTCTGCCCCAAATTTTCTAGAATGGCTGCAATGGTTATGGTTGTCGTTAATTCATATTGCTTCTCTGGATTCTGTCCCAAAATCCCTCAAATTGTTACACAGGCTCTCTAGAGTCATGTGCTCAAGACAGATCTGTCCCATATTTCATACTTTACCCTATTTGTCTATAAATGTCTTTCAAAGTTTGCAGGATTGGCTTGTTTTGAACAAAAAGCATCTATTCATGAATGCAGCATGCATTTTACCTGAAATCACTAACCCACTTTCCTATAAGGTGGACAAATACAGTTACACCCTTTTCCTACAGCTACAGGTGGATTTTTGCAAAACACACTTTTGGAGGAAAAAAAAAGCCTTATATCCTCAAATTGCCTAGGGCACTACCAGGAGATGACAGCCTGGTGGAGAACTTTTCTCCAGGATTAATCTCACTCAGAATAACTTTGTATTGATGAACAGGTGACAGTGCACTAGTGCAGCAAAAGAGATCACCATCCTCTGGCATGTTCCCACACACAAAAATGGCTATGCTTGTACAGTTAGGCCCCTCCAGACAACCACTGTTAAAACATAGTAGATTACCAGCACATAGTAGCCCAAGGATATGCAAATTGATTCAGACCATGGGCGTTTATAAGGAACCAGGCCGTTATTTGGCGTTTATTTTGTGAAAAGGTGTCAGAACCTGGGCCATTATTAGGTAGTGGGCAGCTATTTGAGTGAGAGCTGTTATTTGGTAATCTACACCCGGGGTAGGCAACCTTAGGCACGGGTGCCAACATTGACACAGTGAAGGGTGATCACTGGCACACTGGCATACATATGAGGGAGGATGTTTCCTTTCAAATCATAAATTAGACTCAACTCAAATTGATGCAAATCCTGCACACAATTCTACATTCATTCACATTGAACTTTGGCTGGGTAGATACTGTAGGTGTAATTTTCCTAAAGATGATTTCAATGTCCTGATGAGAAAGAAAACAGTCCAGAAGAAGAGATGTTGTTATATGGTATCTGTTTTTATGTTCTCAGAATTCAAACTCATGTTGATGTGGCACACTGCTATCAGGAAAATGAAAATATGGCACTTCATGTCCAAAAGGTTACCAATCCCTGATCTACGCCATAGTTGACAAATAACAGCTCCCACTCTGGTCACTACGGTATCTCCACTGCAAGATGCTATCACATTGTTCCCCAAATTGGTTGTCCTGCAGCAAAAAGGAACAACCTGTCCAGACAGCCAGCGAGGTTTGTAGGTCAAATTCTCTTCTTTGTGTCCATATGTAGTCCTCCCTCATCCAGTGTGAGACCAGAGCAGACTGTGAGGTCCCTCATACAGAACACTTTAAAAACCCTAACTAAAACAAGCGTAAATGTCTCAAACATGTGACCACTGACCAACAATACATTTTAAATCTTAGAAGATGTGTCGAAATAGGCTTTAGAATAGATATTGTATTCTGTTCTAGACCTAGCAGGCAGTTGCATGGTGCAGCTTTGTGGTGCATTTCCTGTTTTTGTCATGCTATTTTAATGTTTTTACTTTTTATATATGGGTCCATGGATGGAAATGAGTTTCGAGCTACCGGTATTTGCTTACATGAGATCATGTTTAAATGACTGATTTTTCATTGGCCATTGCTTGGTCAGAAATCTGAGAGAATCTCAGCTTGAGAGGCCGATGATGCTGTGGTCAAAATGTTCCAGTCTCCTTGTTGAGAAATACTAATCTAGAGCACATACCAAAGGAGTTATCCACAAATGCCTCTTATTACAACACAATGCTAAAGGCAAGCACAGCTTTGCTCCAACGTTTATATTAGGATGTAGTAAACTCTCTTTACAACCTCCAACATACAGTACATTGATCTACATTCCATGTTGCTGTGAGTGCAGTTGGTTAGCAACGCCAATGTAATTGCTTCCGATCCGGGTCAAGACCTCAGTCATATGCCTCGGATACACTACTGGGTAATACAGTTGTCGATATATACTGTACACTGCCTAGCAATGCAGTTGTTACTCTGCCGTAAATGCCTTAAGAATATCCCTTAAAAAGACTAAGGATATTTAACCCAGCCCCCCCCCCCCCCTGCATTTGGGAACTTTCGAGTGGGAGTGCTTTGACATAAGAGCTGGCTCTCATCATACCATGAGTACATAAGCAAATACAAAACAGCGGAGCGTCAAGATATAGTCATCATCATACTCAGAATGTAGTAACTGGTAACACACCACATACCAAATATTTAAGTTATAACAACACAGTTTTGTCTGTCATTTTATCCTTTGGGGTCTGAACCAACCATCCATGCGCCTCCGACCTTGTTGTCTAACAGACACGTTGGGGCACGATTGCAGGTCATGATGACATTCCACATAGTGTAAGACCTTTTTCCACCCGGTATTTCCCCCCCCTGAAAATAGCTAAGACAAACAACAAGGAAACGAAGCGATGAATTTCCCTGAAAGCCAGGGAATTTCTGAAAATCGCACCATTAGAACATCATCTCAGATGTTGCAGATGAGATGGGTATCGACACCCCCCCAGACTTGCTATGACGCCAGGGTATGAGGTGCAAAGATGAGACATACAGTAGTTGATCATTGCAGCTTCACAGACAGAGATAAGCCCCTCTGTTTAAACCACACCTCTCAAATGAGTTCTGAACGCCTCCTCTGTGTGAGAGACCAGTGCCAGATCCAGTGTGCAAGGGGAGCAGGCACACTGACAGCAAAGGGCTCTCTCTTCAACTATTTTTAATCACATTTTTGTGACTACAGTACAGTACATATACTGTATACTGTATATATCTTATATTATGCCTGATGTTTGCTTTCTCAATGTTTTGACAGTGCAAGCCGGGGTGCCCTGACAGAGGGTCAGAAGCAGCTTCGGGCTCTCAGAAGGGTGTTGTAGAATTTGACGCGTCTCGGTGAGGAGAGAAATCACTGCCTGAAGAACCAGTACTCTCTGGGTGAGAGGTAGCTCAAAGGTCTTCCAGCTGTTACAACCACCGAGAAAGAGAACTGCTGCTGCTGCTGCTGCTGCTGTTACTACCGTTACAAAGCCTGTGGAAGTAGTATTTACGGCGGGACACCTGGCAAAGATGTACTCGTTCAAACAAAACACAACTATGAATGTCTCTTGGAATTCAACGCCACCAACGGCGACAACTCCACTGCTGATTGACCACTGCAACACCACTAATCCTGTCACGTATAAGATCCTCTCGTGGATGATGATTGGAGAGTTTGTGCTGGGCCTGCCTCTCAACCTCACGGTCCTCTACATCTTCCTCTTCAGGTTTGGAGAACACATCAGCCCACACTTACAGTACACACACACGTTTCACATTGCATGTTAGAATTAGGGCATTCACCTGTCAGTTGACATGGGAACCTATATTTTATGGATAAAAGACTTGACAATGTATATATACATACTGTATGTATTATTGTTACTGTGATACTAGTTAAATCACAAAATAGGAAAGGGTCACACACACACAGAATACACAACATTTCATAATGCAGTATTCAGTGCTCAGCATCTCTTAGGGCAAATTAATTTGCCCAGAGGAAGTCCCATGGAAAGTTTCCTTCTTGACATGGCCAGCTTGTCTTAATTTGTGGGAAGGCAATAAAATAAGGGAATAAAAATCTGTCCCAAATTGTGCGGTGGTTAACCAACACACAAAGTAAGATACAGTGCACAAATGTTATCAATCAATGTAATAGGTTCCATTTGTATGTTGTACAAAGCCTGAATTAAATGAACACTGATGAATTGTTAAAAGTTTGCCAAGATCTCTATCATGATGATGGAGGATGCTGAGTGCTGAGCCGTGTATCTTATGAGCATGTGGAGTGATGCTGTATTGCCCTAGGGCTTAGTATCACCATATTGGTTACAGTACGTATATTGGAAAGGACAAAATTTTGATGCGTTCTCACCCCCTTCTGTCAAATTGTTCAATGTTTAGTTTAGTTTTGGGCCACTAGTACTCTGTGTGGTCTGTGGCAATCTCTATAAAATCAAGGTCGTCCAAAATAGGGCAGTTCAGATGGTTCTGGGTTGTTCACTATGGTCCAACGTGAGCTGCATGCTTGCATGCCTTGGCTGCCCTGTCTTTCAATAATACACAGTATGACTCGTGTCATACAGCTTGAACTGCATGATCAGAGAATTTTCAGTTCTCAAAAATCATTATCTCCCTGTAACGTACTGTGAAACCTGCACTGCATCCACAGCAGATGGATTGTTAGTTTTATTCATAATGAAGCTTTTAATTACACTTTATTATGTGATGCATGTTAAGTCCTGATTTTTTACGTTTTGTGATTCACATGTATGCTTTATCTTTTTTTCAACTGCAATTGTTTTGTTTTCGACCTCAGGGAGACTAACTAGCTGGTTGCTATGCCACCAGCTAATGTGGTTCTGTAATCAAATTAAATCATATCAAATCAAATCTAAATCAAATCAAATGCACTCTGACTTTGGTCTTACAACAGCCACAGACACACAGCTACAGACGCACACACGCACCCCCCCCACACACACACACACACACTTTCTTAAAACGTTACATATACTGAGTCCTGACTGAGCTTATCATTGCCAGATATATAAGGTAATGTGTAACAAGAGCATACTGTTATTTGTACCTACAGATGATTGAACAAACCTAGGTTGGATCTAAAAGACTTATATGAATCATTGTTTTGTGCTCATCTAATTCCAATAGAAAATACACAAAGGTTTTCATTCAACAAATACGGATTTTTGTTTTAAATTAGTGAAAAAAATGTATATTATATAATTACGGTATCACATTCGGTTATTTGGTTCTGGCCAATAATTTCTCTTTCGGTGCATCCCTATTTTAAACCACTTTTTGTTTTGTTTCGTGCTCAGGTTCAAGTTCTGGAAAACCAACAGCATCTTCCTCTTCAACATTGTGGTGGCTGACTTCCTGCTGGTGGTGTGTCTTCCAGTCAAGGCCTACCACTACCAGCATGGCGTGAGGCGCAGCAGCAACAGACCGGTGTGCCAGACCATGCTCTTCATGCTGTTCCTCAACCGAGGAGCCAGCGTCGCCTTCCTGACCGCCATGTCGCTGGACCGCTACTTCAACGTGGTCCACCTCGGACGAGGGAACTTCATCAGGGTCCTGAAGAAGTCCCCTCAGATCTCCATCCTGATCTGGTTGCTTCTGCTCCCTCTCACCATCCCCACCATGCTGAAGACCTTCGAGTGCTGCAACAGCCACGGACGCATGAACGAGACCGAAATCCAAGATATGACGGACACCTTCAGAGAGGTACAGATTGGATCTGGTTTCTATATGAATCGATTTGTTTTCTCTCCTGAATGTGTGATTCACCATATCTTCTGACATGTCAAGTTTCTATATGAATTGACTTGTTTTCACTTGATAACAAATGAACCGTGGGCTGGACACTTGGGGAAAGGTCTATTGATTGCCATGACAAGCCCACAAAACATCCATGTGCTCCAGCTGTTCCCCTCATTATACGTACAGACTACAGTATATTTCCATTATGTAATGTCGACAAGACTTACATTTAAAACATGCTGCACCAACGCGTTTTTCAGGGTGAGTCACAAAGCGAAACAAGCAAGAGATGTTTATCCTACTTATAGCTGCCTGCCTGCACGTAGCAGGGCATCTGTAATCTGTTTGCTTGCTGGTTTGATTCTTAGTAAGATAACTTCAAGAAGGGATTTTCTCTTGCATCTGAACTCCTATAATATACACATGTGTCTGCCGATGATACATGGGCGTACTTAAGTCCCTTTTCCATTGCTGTTTTCCACTGGTAATGTTCTATACTGGTGTAATGTATGAACAGCAGTCGGGTTTCATTAACCTTTTATTTTAATTAATATCCCGATTCTCAACCTTGTATCATTTATGCAACTATTCACCCACAGCTGATGTAATCTAATAATATGATCTAATAGTAGCCCATTCTGAAAACGCTGCATGTTCCAACTTGTTGACCCTTTTGAAAGCTTCTGCAGCCTTCACCATGAGGCAAGAGGCAATATATATTATTTCGATATCGGTTCAATACCGAGATTGCATTTTAAGGTCAACATCGACCAAGTCCAATACCGATATGATGACTTGCCCATCCATGTTTCAAAACTAAAGTGACATGTCAGAAAATAATTAATGTTAATGTCAGATCATATTTTCAACATGACAGTTCCAGGACCAGGAGTATTAGGAAAAAGACAATAGAGGGGAAAGTAACACCTTAACACTGCAGACCAGGTCAAATAACAGGAAGGCACAGTCAGTTCAAGTACTGTACAAAGTCCAGTACAATGTCCAATATACCGTACATCTGCTTTCTGATGTATGAAAAAGACATCGGCAAACAAAGATTGTAGGCAAACACATGCTATGACCCTGAGTGCATTATTGTGATATAATTAAAAAAACAGAAACAGAAGAGCAACACTTCCTCAGTGAGTAATGTACCAGGTACCACTTCTGTAAGTTATTTTCCATCCAAAAGAACCCTACAAACACGATCGGGATGTATGGTGGGTGCCAGATGCACAGATGTGCATAGAGAGGTAAAGAGACAAACATGGATTCCTAAACGCAACTCAAAATGCAAAATGTACAGGTTCAAGAGAACTTAATGCTGATGCTGAATGATGCTGAATGCAGACTTTGGGTATGGCCTGGAAAGGAAAGGAGTGGTCTATGCACATTCCTTTTATCGTAATGAATGTTGCATTTGTGGTCTGGAAAGGGCAGTTGTTTTACAGACAGATAAAAGGGAAGGGGCTGAAGCCCAGACTGGCACAGACTGGGGTGTCACTTATTGGCTGGGGGTGTTGAATGGTCAGCCATCACTGGCAGGGAACATGAGAAATGTATGAGAGAAAAAAGGTCTAAAAACAATTGACGAATCTTAACTTTAGAAAAAGGGATAAACCAAAGCCTAGAAAGCCTAAATGTTAATATTTCTTCGTTCTATTTTTCTTTCAATTTCAGGCTGTCTACTTCACACAGATCCTCATCCCATTCTTCATCCTCATCTATTGCACGGTGCGCATCGTCAACCGCCTGAGGAGGAAGACGGTTGGCGACAAGACCAAGCTGAAGCGGGCCGTGTGCCTGGTCATCTCGGTCGTCCTGGTCTTCTCGGTGTGCTTCCTGCCAGCAACGCTGGCCAGGATCGCATTGCTATATGTGCGGCTGAAGGATTGGCAGGATGCCGAGAATGTAGTGGTGCAGGTGTACGACGCATTCATGGTGCTGTCCTACATCGACTGCCTGCTGGACCCGCTGGTCTACTGCTTCTGCTACTCTGGCTTTAAGGACGCCTACGTGAGCACTTTCTGCCCCGCCGTCATACGCAGGAAACTCAGTATTGATTTTTTCACTGGAACCGTGACAACCACAACTGCTACCTCGAATACTCGAATAACGTCGCCAGTTATTACACCAGTAACCCTGCCGATGATTGACAAGAAATGATTCCTTCCCACTGTGTTTTTTTTTTCATTGGGGGGTCGGCTTGCCATCCCAGCACGTGTCCTATTTTCAGAAAGGTTCAAGAGAAATTGAGTTCTTACAGACAATATGCTCCCATAGGGTGCAGAGCCATTGGGCATGGACCACATTATTCAGATATGAGTTAGAATTTGCTCTTGTGTAATCTGTACTGTGCAATTTAGTGAGAAGGAAGGTTTATGAAATCTCAACTTTTATGAAAGATGCTGTAAACATTTTCTGTTGCATTTTGCTAGTGCCAATATTTGTGCATTTCAAATTTATTACCACATCCTTAAAAACACATTTCATTTTTTTGTACCCAATGATTTACTTGAATTTTAGGAGGGCGATTGAATTTAAAGTACGATACGATCAAGCATGATTATCTCAAACCTCAATCAGGCATATAGGGGGGTTTCTGACTGTCTGGCATTTCTGTTGATAATACACACATCAATTAATCTGCATTAAATAATGTGGCTACAATATATAAGTATAGTAAAGCGACCACTTAAGCCCTATGTATACTTAAGCTATTCAAAAATAGCTGATTCACGAGTGCTCCAATGCACTGTGATGCGTTTCACAGTGAAGCTTCTACTTATGCTACTTTGCAACATTAGTTAAAAGATTATGAAAGCATATGGAATTTTTTGGGAGGCCAGTATGACAGCGGTCAAACAAAGGGCAAACAACACACATCCTCAGTAACCTGGAACATGCTGCTGCTGCATGGCACTGTGGTAGTGAATGAATGTACTTAGTCGATAGGATTTAAGATCATTTTGTGAGTGAGTTCAATTGTAAAAAAAAAAAAAAAAAAAAGATCTGTCTAGACTAAGTGGTGCTCTACTGTACTTGTGTACAGTACTTTCTGTATGTATTGTACAAGCTCTCCTTCCAGCCCTTTCTCTGTGTGTGTGTGTGTGTGTGTGTGTGTGTGTGTGTGTGTGTGTGTGTGTGTGTGTGTGTGTGTGTGTGTGTGTGTGTGTGTGTGTGTGTGTGTCTGTCTTTGCAACAGAAAGCCAGGGACACACATAGCTGTCTGTAGGGGTGGCTAGCACCACAAAAACAGCAGGACCTGTCTACTGTCTTGTAACATAACATTTCAGCTGCAGCATTTCCCTGTTACACAATATCAGTCCATGTTGTTTCGTAACTTGCAATTGCTCCACTATGTGGAGTTAGCAGTGGTTTCCAAAAGTTGCTGTTTTTTCTAAATTATCACAAGATTTTATAAGTCATACGTACTTTATGGGCTTTACGACTTTTTGCAGGGCAAAAGGTTAAGCTGTTGTCATGCAGCTGAAACAATGAGTATGCCTGGTCTTACACAATGCAGATGACACTGTATACCCACTGCTCTATGGGTCAAATGTTAACCAATTGAAGATATACTGTATATATATTTAGTATAGTTTGTTGTCTGTTTGTTTTGAACATTTTAGTGCAACTACTGTTGTTGACAGCATTGTTTAGATATGGGTCAGGGTTACAGATGTTGCAGTTTTGTCAACAGAGCAATAAAAGTTGACTTCTTACTACAAAGTAATGCTCTGATGGAAAAAACATGGAATTTCAAAGTCCAGTGTGAAGGAGGCCTTTTAGACCTGGAAAACATGTCTAGACCATGGGAAAAATCTACAGCGAGAGGAGTCAGAGTCCATACTCCATACTGTTTGGGTTTGAATTATCTAATAAAACAAGGGGAAGTGCCTTTGAACTTTCTCAAAATAAACTGGGAAGTACTGTACGTAGCTCATGCAGTGAATCTGCAGGCAAATGCCTTGGTGACTTTGCTTTAATAATATTTTCGTAATACTCAGGAAGTAAAGTTGTCCGATGGTCAGTGGCCTGCACAAAATCCCCAAACTATAAACTATCCTCAATTACTTAATAGTTATCCAGTATTTTTAGACTATCTATAGACCCAATTTAGTTTTAATAGACTAATGAGAGGAATCACCCCTCCTCCCACTGCAAAAATGGCATCACAAAAATAGTAAAGTAATAATAATTAAACAAAAAAGCTGTGCCCCCCTGCAGAGAGAGCCTAAAATTGCCTATGATAGAGACAGACAGACTTAGAGTGAGGCTAATATTCCATATTTAAAATGACTCCAATAGCACAATGACATGGGCTTTTCGGGAATTCAGATGAAAACAAAACAACCAAAAATATGTAATGAATAACAGATGGTTGGCTCTCATGAAACTAACCTCTGGTGAAACTGACCGTGGAGCAATGAGGACACTGATACAGTATGAAAGCTGGATACGCGGAAAATACCCAAACGAGAAGATAAGTTAAGAATATACAGTGGTTATAGTGGTTAATATAGAAAAGAATAGATGGTTTGGTGGCTACGGGGGAGAGGGGCTTATAAAGAATTTATCCCAGGGATTCGGGACTATTGCTGATATAGTACACATATACAACCTAAATCCACGCAACCCCACAAAGTGCCTCTGCCTGGTCTCAGGACATGGCCCTGCCCAGTGTCCATATATGGAGCTGGTTTGTTCTTACATGACACCACCAATGATGTAGATCCACTGCAGCCTGCATCCAAATACACAATTTATAGATCAGGGAAACATTTGGACAGTACGCCTGTGTACCCACTTCCCTTGTGGGTCCCCATGTGGGGCCCAGTAGTGGGAAACAGCATATACAGTAATATTAATCCACCATGTTTCAGATAGACCTCCACTTCTACATGAATATAAACACATTGTAACCATATACTGTACAATGAAATATGAGATAAATGCTGCAATTTGTAAAAAAAAAAAAAAAAAAAAAAAAAAAAAAAAGAGAGACTTCTAATGTGAAGTGGGAGGTCCCTGAATCCCGGGACTCATTCCCCTGAAAACCTATTTACTGATGACTGATGATGTCTGTCACAGAACTCCATATATAGAAATAAAGGGACACAGAGACACACATACAAAAATCTCCATATACGGGCATTAAGTGGACACAGTGGAACAGGTACTCTGCATTTCCAGAACCAGCACAGAAGCCAACACACACTACACACACTACTGTATAGGCTCCAATGCATAACATCTGGAAGGGCATGCATGCTTCGCTCCAAGTGGGCCAATGCCTAACGGGGGGCACCACCGTAGAGCCCCCACAGCCACCGCTATAGTTATCTATGAAATCACAAAAGCTCTGTTTCGCTGGCACAACTCAGACAGTGTCCAACCCAAGGGTGCACTTTCTAAATTATTAGCTGTCTCTGAAGCTGCTTTCTAAATTATTCGCTGTGAGATGTGTCCCCTCAAATATACATGGTCCTACTGCTGATTTTCCTTTTTTATATATCTATGGGGGCTTTGGAATAGCAGTGCTGGTGTTACACGTTAGACAAATGCACTTATAGAAGGGGCAATGGAATTGATATTTTAGTTTAATTGTACTGTATATAATATTGTATAATGCTACTGACATATCGTTACATTTGCTGGCTTGAGCTGACCTGAAGGCCCTTTTTGATGTCAATCAAATCATCTAAATTCAAGATGCATTGCCACTGTGGCCAATGCCGCCAAAATATATATTTTTATATATAAATAACTTTTCAAAATAAACCATGAGTTTATGCATACTTTCTGCAGTACTCACCTGTTCCCAATACAGCCAGTAATCTGCTCTGCTCCTGCAGAACCCTCTCCAACTGCTGCATCTGCTGCCGAACCCAGGGGTCCTGATATAGCTGACCTGGAACCTGCCAGGGGATAATAATTGTTTCATTTTTTAGTCCTAAAACCTAGAAAGCAGTTTACTTACCAGTACATAATTGTCCTGAGGGCTTCATGCATACATTATAAGCCAGAGGCAGCTTCACCGCTGTGAATATAAATTACCACTGTGAATATATAAACTTTGTATTTTGCTGCTATTGTACTGCTATTGTACTGCTTAATATACTTGTATTAATTGTATTGTTGTTCATTCAAAAATGTATTTTAGGGATGCATATTTTCTTAATTTATCCATAGTCAAATCTATACTTATTTGTAAATCGTTGTGTGAACAAACAGTCCACTTAACTTGCACTGTGATACTGAGGAAGGCATAAGTCTAAACGTCAATCACCCCTGCAAAACAATAAAAGACACAAGTGCTCTAGTTTAATGATTTGGGTAGTCTCTCCTGGAGTGCTCAGGTATCACCTGTATGCCATGTTGAGTGTTTGTCCCAACATTGATTGTTCCGAAAATACTAACCCTATCTCTACCCCTAACCCTAAACATAACCACAAGCACGGAATAAGGGACTACAGAACATATACTATGGGCCACTTGTACCCTATATATATATATCTGTTCCCTGCAAAAAAAGGACAGATGCTTAAGCATTTGCAAATTGGTGTTCTGCTGCCATCTACTGGTCCAGAGAAGGAGAGGGGAGTGCCGAATTTAATATCATAATATCATATTATTGCTTACCTGTATTTGAGTAATCGTTACAACTTGCTATTGGAAATGTGGTAATACATTTGCACCCAAAACAGACATTATTAGAAAAACATCAAAGAAGAAAAAGAGGAAATTTTGCATGGAAACGGACACTGCCTGCTGGATCCAAAATTATTCTTTCTGTCACTTTTAACTGAACACCTGTTTATACCTGGCCAGTGATGTAGAAAGTGATATAATGTATTTGTTGATGATGGCTGTAAGCACAATGATCAACATCATCGTTTATATTCACTCATCCTTACTAACCTGTGGTGCAGTCGTCTGTGGCATAGCGTGACGGTCATTGTGAAGCGGGTCAGTGACATCCATGCTCCTGTCCTGCGGTCGCCCCGAGGGCCCAGTAGCAGGAGGGCATGGAGTGGAGGAGGGTGCAGCCTGGTTGGTTCTGTCCACCTCAGCTGTTGCATCGCCATGGGGGAGAGCATCCGTGTCAGCTGCCTGGTGGCGTTCTGTTGCACTGTTACTTTTACTGGTGGCAAAAGGTGGGAAAACAGCTCAAATGCTTTACTTTTTTAAGTAAAAGTATCAATACCACAATTTAGTGGTACTTTTTTACAAGTAAAAGTCAGATCTCAATTTTTCTTTTAAGATACTAAAGTAGGCTTAAAAATAAATCTTAAAAGTACTCATTCTGTGTCGTATGGATAGATTGGCTACTTTCAAATGGACAAAATATATACTGTATAGGGTTGAAGTGTTAAAACTGTATGTTTTGTAATAATGTTCTAAAAATGCAGAATATAACAACTAAGTAGTTACTAAAGTGGTCAAATAATTCTAGCGTAAGTAAAACTACACTATTTTCCTTTTAAACATTTGACTTACGCAATACCTCCCTTCAAAGCATTATGTTGTACTTTAGCTATTAAAAAAATGCTTGTGCATTTTTTTTCGTTTGTTTGTTTTTTTGAATTGTGACAATGTGCCGCAAATCTTTGAATAAATTCTTTCCAAGCATTTGTAACTCTGCGGAATCCCTAGAACAATATATTTTCAGATGGCGGTCGTCGGCCAAATAAAGATTTCATTCTGGGCGTGACATGACATGAAATATTATGAGCATCACTGACACAGAAACATTTCAGAAAAACTTTTTCAGAAAAAATGATTTTCCTTTGTCAGGTTGAAATGTGTTAAGTTACCTTCTAACACTGCCTGTGCCTGGTAGGTGTGTTGCAGGAGACTGGTCTGCTTGCCTTTGACCCGAGGAGGTCCTCCTCTCTTGGTCTGTTATGCATATCGGCTGCAAATTAGTCCTGTCCATGGGTACGCCGATCTGAGCAGACATCGTTGGATCGTTGGATGGTTGGATTATCGGCCAGTGGTCTGGGGACCATGTGTGGGCCTTTTTCACTTTAACTCTAGAGCAGCGGTTTTCAACAGGTGGTCCGGGGTCCCTGAGAGGATGGTCCCCAGGCTAAATGATGAAAAGTTGATTAACCAGCTGTAACTTTGAGAGCATAAAAATGAAACCAAATGTTGCGGGTCAATTTGGTTTCATGTTTACACACTCTAGAGTTAAAATATTCATCATCTGAATTAGCCCAAGTCAACTAGACAACTAGAGAATGTAGAAGATTAATGGTCTGTATGTTTGTCTGTTTTGTTTTCTCCAAAAACCTTGTATTGTGGACAAAAGCAAAATAAATCTTTTGCTTTTGTCCACAATTTGTGCACTCTCATGAGACGAGTTAGTACAGCAAATTGTCTGACATTGGGCCTACTTATAATTTAGAACACACTTACAGGGGATGTTAATGGAGAAGAATTGCTGTTTTGATCAACATTTGCCTGTTATCTCACCTTATGGTGAGAGTCTGGATACATACAGGTATAGTATAAGGCTACAATTATGGACATAATCTTGTCCAAGGAAAGATAAAATATTCTCTAGTTGACTGTCTTGGGTCTAAGAGGTTATATGTCATCAAATGGTGGTCCATGGCTCAAATGCTGAAAAGAAATGGACTGTGATATAAAAAGGGTTGAATAACACTGCTATAACGTTTTTATTATTGCCTATTTATATCAATGCAGCTGTCCTGTATTGTAACATACATGCAGACATACATTTAACATACATGTACATAAAATACATTTCAGACCGTATTCTTTGCTTGGTACCCAGCAGCAATACAACCTTGAGGTCATAGATATTAAAAACATAGTAATAAGATTGTTCTGACATAACTAATTATTAATATGTTTATTGATTTCTTTCAGGCCTTATCAATTCTAATTCAGATCATGTCATAAAGCTTAGAGACACTAGCCTATTGTAAAGCACGTAAAGGAGAATTGCATATATTTTCAACATTTTACTATGTCATTAATACAAAGTTGTTGGGTGGGAATAGTAAACATGTCCCTTCATTCTGTTTCCTATAAAATGAAGTTTGATAAATCATTAACATCGTGAATCACATTGTGATAAAGATGTGATTCAATTCAATTCAATTCAAAAGAGCTTATTGGCATGAGAAGTTTACATTGCCATAGCAAGTGTCACAAAAACAATACAATAAAAACAGTTGGGGAATGATTCACAACCTTTCTTACCTCTCGGAAACACAGAATGGAGGAACATTCTCCAAGTATCGGTTTTACAAACAGGATATGATGTTAATAATAATCCAATAATAGACCGTCCTAGGCTATTAATCATTCTCTTTGGATATCCACTAGCACACTATAGGCCTACTACACAAGACTCAAAGTCAGTAGGCCTAGTCGCTAAAGTGAAACTTATTATTAGCATTTTACTTTCAAATAGTTTGCTACTTACCTCCGAAAACAGCCACACGTGGAGCTGATAAGTCTGTTTTATCTGTGGTCGCTACAGTTACCAGTATAAACTAACCACATCACCTAGGGAGAAAGCAGTCACAGACACTACATGAAACCAAACAATAAACTATCTTCTGCAACGGGGTTGCAGGTTAAACTTTCCCAATATCTTATTTGAAATAAACCATATAGACTAGGTTTACAAGAAACAGACATATGTTGCATGACCTTTTGTCATTAGGGAAGAAAAAAGTGCAAGGAATGAATGGAAGTGTGTGGAGACAGGTAACAGGTGGACTCGTTTAGACTTCTGTCGAAAATAGGGACAACAAATGGGGACATGTCCTGGACACGGAAGTAGGCAGAAAGGTCACGGTCCCCGGCAGAAATGCATTGGACTCATGCAACGGCCCAACTTAAATCCCTTTATTTTGTAGTACAACATACACATAAGAGAGATTCGTTACTGTGTGTGCATACTTTAAAACAGTTCTAGCTCTTACTTTCGCCGCAATTGCTGAAAACAATACAATTCACAAATGCTTGTCATGCTTGTCCTATTCAGGCTGCATGAACAGCGCTCGTGCTCTCAGGTTCTGACCCCTCAATGTCGAA
Source organism: Benthosema pterotum (assembly GCA_039105355.1). Lineage (NCBI taxonomy): Eukaryota > Metazoa > Chordata > Actinopteri > Myctophiformes > Myctophidae > Benthosema > Benthosema pterotum. Next base: position 38,914,388 of record CM076983.1, on the reverse strand, counting down.
ACTTTTCTAGTAGATGGCATTGATTTAGCGCCAAGAGATGCGCCAACTTTACAGATCCCTCCCGCGTGTTTGTGGATAGGCCTATACTGCTGCAAAAGAAACGAATAGGCGCGGCCTTTGCGCATAGGGAGGCCCACGGCCAGCTCGATTGAAACAGTGCTTTGTTGTATGCGATAATATTTCCTGCCACGTGGTGGTGCAATGTGCATATTACTAACCTATTGTGTCCTGAATATTAGAATGTTACGTTTTTTCCAATGGAAATATCCTAATGGAAGTATCCCTTTTCCAAAATTAGTCTTGAAAAATGGTGGCAGTCCTATATAACTGTGTTCAATTTGAGACGACCTATGCACCCTTTTTATATTTTTCTTCTTCCTTTTACCTCCACTCAGAGATTTGCTGCTTGCTTCTGATCTGACAGAAGTGAATATACAAATATTCACTTTTGTCAAGTCAGACAGAATGTATGTTCTTTAATTGTTTGATGAAATGTACTAGTAGGCCTTAAGATGACCACCACCATAAACAAGTGTACATTCTATTACCTAGCATAGGCCTATCCATTCACAGTTTATCTCTGTTGTAGGCTACTTGAAATGTATTGTAAATCTCCTAAGCTGCATTAAAAAAAGTTCATTAGTTCGATCATTCATTCGGTATCAGTCAGTCAGGATGTTGTAACCACATGGGTTCCTGGAAACTCCAAACTACTCTTGTTTTCTTTTAAAATCATATTGAATCATATTTGTAAATATGCTTTTAATTTCACTCTATATTCATTAAACCTGGAAGATGAATCCTTTCCTGCAGTCTTGAGAGTTTGTCTGGCTGCCTGTAGGCCTAGAGACACTAGGAGGCCAGCACAGATGAAGTTACACACCATTGAGGTATGTCCATTTTGTCCATATCACACAGGCCCAGACATTCAAAGATTTTTCAGGCAAGTGTTCATAAGCTTGGCTTTGAGCAACTAGAAAATGACCTGTACTTACCCAACTTAAGTTGTGCAGATCAGCTATTTTCAGCAAAGTCTTGCCTAACAATAGCGTCACTAGGCAGGTTTCTAAATTGTTAACACAACATCCCAGTTGAGATGTGGAGTGAGTGCTGCAATTCTGGCGGAACATGAACATGAAGGTATGAGTTATGCACAACGTCCAGATCCTCCTCTGGAGGCAGCCATTACCTCCTCCTTTGGGGTGAAAAAGTCATTTGTACATAATTGATGACAAGTTGTGTCCTCTTAAGCCATCTAACTTGCAACATTGATTTCAAGTGTTTGTACACTTGGAAATATCCTACCAATTTCATATGACATGCCTTTATAAATATATATATTCTTATAATACGGGATGTCTTAGTATAGTATAGTATAGTATAGTATAGTATAGTATAGTATAGTATAGTATAGTATAGTATAGTATAGTATAGTATAGTATAGTATAGTATAGTATAGTATAGTATATCAAAACATAGAAAACACAACAGCGTTTTGACTTCAGTTTTGATTGTGATTGGTGAGCAGCACTTTTGTGGCCTTTCATGTAATAACACAGTAGGCTTACATTCTCAAACACTGAAATAACCCATATGTTTATCTTAGTTGAAGGTCATTGACATTTTCAGTAATACATCCATATTATGGGCCCTATTTTGATTGTCGTAAGTATCAGCTCTTAAGTCAAAATTTGGAGGTGTGGAAAAGCTGTTTGGCTATTTTGAGTGCCTTTGCCACACCTCCAAGTTTTGACTTAAGACTTAAGACCTGACAGTCAAAATAGGGCCCTATGTCTATATAGATTATGGTATTATCTGGGCTTATTGGGAGAATTGGTGAATCTTGACAAGCAGGAGTTTGACGTTGTTTGGTCGGATGATTCCCAAAAGATAAGTGACAGGCACAAGAACACACAGACAGATTTATATTTTGTACATATATTGTAAATTGTATATACAGTATGTAGATAGATAGATAGATAGATAGATAGATAGATAGATAGATAGATAGATAGATAGATAGATAGATAGATAGATAGATAGATAGATAGATAGATAGATAGATAGATAGATAGATAGATAGAAGGAAAAAGTAAATAAAAAATTCATTGTCCATCATCACCACGTTTCATTACCACGGTGGTTGGTGAAAATATGGTTGACCGTCGTCGACTTACTGAGGTCGCGGTCGTCGTCGTGGTTCCAGTGACAAAATCAACACTGAGCCTCCTGCGTATGACGGAGGGGCAGAAAGTGCTCAGGAAGGCATTTTTAAAGCCAGAGTAGCAGAAGCAGTAGACCAGCGGGTCCAGCAGGCAGTCGATGTAGGACAGCACCATGAATGCGTCGTACACCTGCACCACTACATTCTCGGCATCCTGCCAATCCTTCAGCCGCACATACAGCAGCACGATCCTGGCCAGCGTTGCTGGCAGGAAGCACACCGAGAAGACCAGGACGACCGAGATGACCAGGCACACGGCCCGCTTCAGCTTGGTCTTGTCGCCGACCGTCTTCCTCCTCAGGCGGTTGACGATGCGCACCGTGCAATAGATGAGGATGAAGAATGGGATGATGATCTGTGTGAAGGAGACCACCTGAAATTTGTAATAAAGACACATGCAAAAAGATTCAGATGAGGAAGTACATTTGGGGATAACACTCCCCTGGCTTCCCTGCCCTGAACACAGCCAATTGTGTTTGTAATGGAAGGACTAGTAAATGTAATAGTGAATTTATTTTGTTGTATAATAGTGCCTACTAGTTGTGTTATACTGTATTATGTAGTACAGGATATGAATCTCACTAATAGAGCTGCGCAGTGACGTCACCGCCCCTGTTCCGGAAGTCTTTTCCCCATTCATTTTTCTCATAGACTTTTCGAAAATAATTTATATCAAGACGATTGCGCCGTGGCCAAAGCCAACTCAGGTCGTGACAAATCATGACAACAAACACAATATCGTCATATAATATATAATTGGGAAGAAGTAGAAAACGGCATGATACAAGACTTTTTGTTTCGTTTTTCATCTTAGAAATTATTTTATTGTCCCAAAAGTTTGTGTGTGTCATCATGATTAGTCACGACTCGAGTTGGCTTTGTCCGCGGCGTAATCGTCTTGATATAAATTATTTTCGAAAAGTCTATGAGAAAAATGAATTGGGAAAAGACTTCCGGAACGGGGCGGTGACGTCACTGCGCAGCTCTATACAATACTCAATTCAGTGAGAGAGGATACACAGAAAACAAAAGCATATGCAAACATACAGTATGTACTGTGGTGACTGGTGAGCCAAAAGAAGAAGTTGTGAAATATGTAAGAGACATGGACAAGGTCCAGACTGAGTAGTTGTGATGTGTAGTGGTAAGATGTCTTCAGTTTGTGTGAAACCACAAGCAAGTGGATATTCTGTAACTCCTCCAACATTGGAGAAGTCAAAACATGACAAAACAAAACACCATGTTGCATTATCTGATCTTTAAAGTGGCAAACCACCAAGGCTGCTTCCACAATCCTTGACGTGCCTTTGGCAAAGTCAAATGAAATAAATAACCCTTAGCTTTGAGAAATTGGGGATTCTATTGCAGGTGTTTGTAAGTCTGGCAGCAGCGGTGGCCTAAAGGTTAGAGGGGCAAGAATGATGCATGTACTGCAAAGATAGAACAATGCATGCACTGTAGCTGCATTGACAATAGGGACTTCTTCATCTCCACCCGTATGGTGGTGACTATGTTTTACCCCAGCTCTGGTGTTACAGTTGACACCAGAGCTGGTGGAGACCTGTGCCAGATCTAGTTTACAACTGCTCGCTTGGCGGAAGTATGAGGGCTATGATGCAATCATAGTCATAGCTGTCAAAATCGTTAACCAAACAGCTCTCCATAATGGCGACGTTAACACAGTATCACAGGAAAAAGTCAAATAGTGACTTTTTTCCAGACCCCACATAAAGTCACTATTTGACTTTCCAAAGTCAAATAGTGACTTTCTGAAGAGGGCGTGGCTTTCCTTTTGTCTTGCAAAAAAAATAAAAAATGCATCAAAACAGTAGCGGCACTGATTCAAACCGCCAACCTACTGACTACTGGCCAACCTGCTTTACCTCCTGAACCACCGCGCCCCCTGCTGATTTCAGCATAGTTTTACTGAGATTAGGGTTAGGCATAGTTTTACTGAGGTTAGCGATAGTTTTACTGAGGTTAAGCTTAGGCATAGTTTTACTAAGGTTATGGTTAAGTTTAGGCATAGTTTTACTGAGGTTAGGTTTAGGCATAGTTTAGGCATAGTTTTACTACGCCTAACCATAATATCAGTAAAACTATGCCCAAATCAGCAGGGGGCGCGGTGGCTCAGGAGGTAAAGCAGGTTGGCCAGTAGTCAGTAGGTTGGCGGTTCGAATCAGTGCTGCTACTGTTTTGATGCATTTTTTTTATTTTTTTTGCAAGACAAAAGGAAAGCCACGCCCTCTTCAGAAAGTCACTATTTGACTTTGGAAAGTCAAATAGTGACTTTATGTGGGGTCTGGAAAAAAGTCACTATTTGACTTTTGACATGTGATACTGGGTTGCTCCATAACGGCGACGTTACCATGGTGACACATCTATGCAGCGTCACCAGTGTGTCTCAAACAGACGTGGACACTACGTTAAAGTGTAGGTTCTGCCGTGGTTGAATATGGAAAGTTATCTGGCCAACTATTATTTTATATATATGCAAATTTTAATAATAAATACAGCCATTAAATAAATAAAGACAGCCATTAAATAAATAAATACAGCCATTAAATTAATAAATACTGTACCTCTCTGAAGGTGTCAGTGATGTCCTGGGTGTCGGTCTCAAACCTGCGTCCGTGGCTGTTGCAGCACTCAAAGGTCTTCAGCATGGTGGGGATGGTGAGAGGGAGCAGGAGCAACCAGATCAGGATGGAGATCTGAGGGGACTTCTTCAGGACCCTGATGAAGTTCCCCCGTCCGAGGTGGACCACGTTGAAGTAGCGGTCCAGCGACATGGCGGTCAGGAAGGCGATGCTGGCTCCTCGGTTGAGGAACAGCATGAAGAGCATGGTCTGGCACACCAGTCTGTTGCTGCTGCGTCTCACGCCATGCTGGTAGTGGTAGGCCTTGACTGGAAGACACACGGCCAGCAGGAAATCAGCCAACACAATGTTGAAAAGGAAGATACTGTTGGTCTTCCAGAACTTGAACCTGAGAAGGAAACAAAAAGTACATGAAATGTTACCCGCATGCATTCTGGATTGAACTCGGATCAGCCCTGGTTTACATTATATTAATCCCGTTGCACCTTCCTACCTACAGTATATGAATGCCAGTACAATGTATGTCCCAAGCCGCCCCCTTAGATCGTCTGTTGGCTGCTTGCTGTGCCCCCAAAAATGGCAAATAAAAACACGGTAAAGCAGCCCTTTGCTTCTATAGGCCGTGTGGATCAACAAACTCCCACTATACATTATATTTACTGTGTGTACTGTATATTTATACTGTATATCAGCTATGATAAGAGAGAGCCGGAGGCATATATGATTGAAGTCCCGACCCAAATCAGAATAATAATAATGAAAACTACAAGGAATAGTAACTTGTCAAATAACTGCAGTAGAGTAAAAGTAAAATGGTAGAACATAAGTACTGCAGATTTGACACAAATACATCAAACTCGTACAGTACTTTAAAGCCATACAAGTTCATGGCATGGTTTATGAAACTCGGAACTTTAACACTACATGTAACACTACATGTAACACTTTAACACCACATTTGTAACCTTCTAAGTTTGTTCTTCTTTAACAGATTAATTCAGATATGAATTTTGCAGTGGAAACAGAATTAAGACATTCTCAGGCCACGAAGGGCATTTTCCATGGGGCTTCCTCTATGCACATACGTAGAAAGGCCCTAAAAATGTTTAATACTACTAAATTATGATAGTTGATATGTAATTATGTATGTGTATATTTATATTGTTTGTGTGTGCACCATATTATCCAATACATCAAGTGATTAATCTCTGGAGAGACGGGGCATAGCCATAATTTGGGAACTCACTTTTATCCATAGAAGCTAGGTTTCTTGTCAAGTGCCCGTTAAATGCCTTAGATGTAACAATGCAAGGTAAAATGTATGACTAGATGTAGATGTATGTATGTAAGTGGCGGCAAACCTGAAGAGAAAGATGTAGAGGGCCATGAGGTTGAGAGGCAGGCCCAGCGCAAACTCTCCAATCATCAGCCATGATAGGATCTTATATGTGACATCGTTTGTGGTGTTGCAGTGGTCAGTCGAATTCCCCGATACGTTCACCATAGTTTGGTTTGAATGTGCAAGTCTTGGTCAGCTACTCTAGTTCCACAGGCTCTGTTGTAGTTGTGGCTGCCAGCAGTTCTCAGTGGGAGGAACAGCTGCTGGAAGACAGACGTTGAGCTACCACTCACTCAGGTAGTTGCTGCTCTTCAAACAGTGACTTCTCTCCTCTCTCTCGATGCCACTCCTGAACCATGCACTGTCAAGACATCCCAATTCGCACCGACAAAACACACTTGCCAAGCATATTGAGAAAGCAGGCATTGGACATAATATGTAGGCTATACTATTCAGTATATGCAGTACATGAAAATATAGGCTATGACTGCAAATAATAGTTGAAGGGAAAAAAAATACAACCCCAGCTTTTGTTCTGTCACTGTGCCTGCTCCCCTGCACAGTGGATCGGTCACATGAGGTGTTTAATAAAAATAAATTTAGAGGTGTGGTTTTCGAGAGGCCTGTATGTCTGTGGTGCTGCAATAACCAATGTATGTCTCAGCTTTTCACCTCAAACCCTGCAGTTACCAATAATCTCAGTCCAAAGTGAATGGTGCAACAGGCACCGCCTGTTGCTACCGTAAACATAGGGACATAGATAGGGACATTAAAGGGATATTTCACCAGAAGTGTTTAGAATTTAAATATGTTAGTATTTAATTCAGTGTCCATGGAGTTAAGTAATGGATCATAACTTGTGTACACGTCCCAACATTCATCCGGTCTCCTAATATGGTACCCGCCCCCATCTAGAGTCAGGAAGCAAAGCAAGTTGGCCCATTTTGCCAAAAGAGACAGCATGTAGTCCTGGAAGTAGGCAGAGGCACTAAGCTTTCATTCAAGTGTAAATGTCATTAACATATATTTTTATGTAAAAAGTCAAAGGTGAATGTCCCTAATGTGGTTGCACTGGCACCACTCAAAAAAATAAAAATAAAAAATACAGTAAGCACTTACCTATGAAGACAGTCAAAGAAGGAAAGACTATGCTTGTGAAGTGGTGGAGGGCAAAACACGTGCATGTCAAAAATGTAATGAAAATGTGTATATTATTATACTGATACAGACAGGCAGATATCATTATACGACTATCTTTACTGCAACTACAATCTTAACTATTGCCATGTTTGCCTTACATGATGTAGCTTCCCTTGATGCCCGCCACAAGATGGCAGAATATACTCACAAATTTTATGATCTTAGTAGGACAAGGGATGCAACAACCCCATGACAGATTTAGGATCAGTCTTCAATCAAGAAATTAGGTTTTATGGGCGGTCGATAAAAGATAGTCTAATCGTGTCTCTATGAAGTTATGGATGATGTGGCAGTTTGGTATATGAGGATGTACAACAGATAAATCTCTGCCACAATGACTTTCTTTTTTTTTTTCTTCTTCTTTTTTTTCTCACTTCCTCCCCGTCCACAATTTAGGTCACTCGCACCACCAATCCATGCATGCATGCATGCATCCATCCTCAGGAGCTATGCTTTATGCAGTAAAATAATTTCAACTTTAATTGCAAAGCGGTACCATGAAAATACAATGAGAACAAATACTGCACCCGGATAGATACTGTTAAGAGAGCAACGGAGAAATACCAATGAATATACCAAGAAATGAAGATAAACCAAGAGGAGCTGAAGAAAAGAGAAGGACATACTATAACAACACACAGTGTATTTTTCAGAAACATTGCCATTTGCTTGTAACAGACTGTGGATTGAGAGACAAAGATGTCATATATTATGTTATAAACGCAAGGGTGTGTTTGTATTCCTCTGTGTTCTGACCACATTGTTCTAATAAACTGAACATTTACAAAAGAGAAAAGGGTCACACTCAGAAAACGCCTGGTTATTTAATTTAATAGTCCATCATAGCCGTATAAAATGTTTTCGACCTTCCCGGGCATTCATCAGTGTCCGGCAACGGCCTTCAACACAGAGGACTATCAAATACCTTTTCTGAGGACGACATTTACAAAACATGTTGGCAGTTTACATCTATTCAATACATGCAAAACAAAGAATTTTGAAGCCCTGGGGTCAAATCTGACTTACTGTATAATGAGAAAGACAGCATTTGATTAATTTGAAATCAAACCTAATGCACTGTGAGCTTTTACATTGGCTATTTTCAGTGAAGAGCGTTTGGTATAGAGGGGTAAAGGAAAAGAGAAATATAGAGGGTTACTGACCCGGTGAAGGTGAAACCAGTGACTGGTGACTGTGGGATTCTGTGAAAAGAGTGGATTGATCTATTCTGGAAGTAAGCTAGCATCTGCTAATGGAGATGATGAACTTGTACTTAGGGATAGTAATAAGCTGATGGGAAAATAAGGCTATAGTATTGCAGTGTCGGTTGGTCTGTGTCTGGTGGTGTAAGTCAGAGCAATTGAAGGAGAGTTATGCCAATGAACAGACCGGTTCATGTAATCACAAGCTCATAGACTCCAATGCATTATGCAAACTTCCGGCTCAGTCCTATGTCAATGTCTTCAACAATAGAAGTACAATGTAAATGAGTTGCCGTTGGATTGGGCTTATGAGCTGCACAGAGATGTCATGATAGCTCTTCTACAATGACTCTGGTGTAATTAAGGTGGCCTCTTGGCCGGGTTTCGGTCAAGCATGGGTGATGAGACAGATGAGAAGAAGGCTCACCTTCTTCTTGACAGCCAAAAGCAATAATGGCTTCCAAGGTTTTGTTGACAAAAAAGAGAAGAGGCTCGCAACTCACTTTGAAGTGCTCCAGGCTTTATTTAGTGACAACAAGGGTTAAAAGCAGTGCCTTCCTCAGGCCTGAGGAAGACCTGAACAGATCGAAACGTCGTGCTTTTAACCCTTGTCGCTAAATAAAACCTGGAGCACTTCAAAGTGAGTTGCGAGCCCCTTCTCTTTTTTTGTCTACATTTACTGTATTTTTGCAGTTTTTTGGCTCAGCACCATTTGGGGATGTGCGTTACCTTTTTAACTTTCCAAGGTTTTGTTGATATGACGGTTGATCTCTCTGGAGTGAAAGTTTGGGGTATGCAGCATTAGAGAATGTTGGTCCTTACGGTCATAGTGCTAGATGAGGTTCTTGACATTTCATGGCTTAAATTATTTGTGGATGACGGGTGAAATGATTTGAGATCAAAAGTACAGCTCTCGGGTGACAAAGCGCAGGTGGCAGACAGAGAGGGCATAATTATTATCGAAATGATTTTCTTTTTCTGTGAAGTAAGGACCAGACAAAAGGTGGTTCAGGGTGGGAGGGCAGAGAGGTGATTTGAAATGGCTTTCAAATAGGGCAAACATTTGGATTTTCCCTAACAAAGTAAGATCATACTAAGGCTAGAGTATATAAAAAGCCTTTGTTCAAAAGTGCAGTGCCTGGCCTTCATCAGAAAATTAATATAACTCCTTTTTTCCAGTCACTTTGTCCTTAGTCTCAGGGAAATATCTAGTTGTTTGCCCTACTTCTTCCTACATGATGCCTATATCCAAATATCACATTTCACACTGGGAAACACAATGGAGCAAATCTTCACTTCTTATAATGTAACTCTAACGTTGTATACTAGTTGTTTTCTTATTTATTCTATCTAAAGAAAAGAACGAAACTATGGTGAAATCTCTAATCATCCATCGTCATGAACCAATGCTGCTGAGTCTGACCCATTTGTTAATCCTTATTCATTTAAAAATGGAAAATGGTGCATTTATATAGCACTTGCAATCCAACTGTACATCTTTACTGTACATCGATTACGCCGGTGACAGATGAAGCCATGCAAGCCACCAGCCTGCTCATTGGGGGATACTTAGGGATTCAGTGTCTTGCTCAAGGACACTTCAACACTAACTCTGGGGTAGCCTGGGTTTGAACTGGCAAGCTTGCAGATCCCATTCACTTCCCCTGAGCCACTGCTGTGACAAAGAGGGACAGGTTGTTATTCTTGCAAAAGAGTGTGCTGTATGGCCTATTGTGCGCAACATTGCGCCTTGACGGAGTGCATTTCTAGTTTTTATCAAGCGGTGACATCTAACATTGTAAGATACGCAGCTGACATAATGACAGTGCAAATGTCATATACGTACGGTATGGTGCGGTGCATTTGTACGCTCTGATAAATGACCACCCAGGATTTTAGGATTCATGTTGCTTTCGAGGAAGATACTTGTAAATCGTGTAAATTTGCCATTCATGATTCATTTTGTATGTTCCGTGTGAACGTCTGGTTGCAGTTTTAATAAATAGCTCACCCTGCGGAGGGAACGAGTGTGACTACGCTGGATCGATTGGATGCACACACTGGTTCTGCTTTCCATTTCCTGAAAGGTTTTGGGGTGTGCGAGGTTTCCAGCCAAGAGCGACGGCGTGTCAATACCATACCGTAGCGTTCAGGGGTGGACTGACAGTCTGGCATACAGGGCATTTTCCCGGTGGGCCGACCCCCCCCGGGGGCCGTTAATGTCGTGTTTTAATTTAAAAAAAAAAAAATCTGCACAAAACCGGCCCACGAATCAGTGCTGGCGGCCCTCTGTCCTCTTCAAATGAGACTGCCTATTGCAGGGTTTTTATAGTTAACTAAAACTAACTAACTAATTTTAGTTAGCCCGAGCCCCAGAGCCCCTTATGTCTTAAATTCTCATGGGGGCTCAGGCCCCGGAGCCCCCACAAAGATTCAGAGGGCCGCTCTGAGGGCCGCTCTGAGACAAAATTGCCCGGTACGTTTTGAGCTCCCAGTCCACCCCTGGTAGCGTTGATGGTGATGGAAGAGCAAACCTACTCTTACTGTAGTGCACTGGGTTGCAGTGGAGCCCAAGCATTCAGCAGCTGCAGCAGGACCCTGACAGCACAGTGCATGTGTGGTGTGCAGCTCCAATGCTGCACACATGCACTGTGGCATTCAGCCATTTTGTAGGCAGGTTTATCTCCATCCTTCTCCCTCATACCACCCCTCTCTCTCTTCCTCTCTCTCTCTCTCTCTCTCTCTCTAATGGGGGTGCAAAGCTGTAGAGGGCTTGGCAGAGGACTCTCCTGCTGTTTGTGTTTCCCTGCTGCACCATGAAAGTGCGTATGTGCACACACGCACATGCGCACGCACACACACACACACACACACACACACACACACACACACACACACACACACACACACACACACACTGACAGATGCGTCAGTGAGCAGAACAAGGCTTTAGGCAAAGATCTGAGAAAGGAGGTCATCCAAATGCTACCAAAAAAGCCATAAAGGCAGTGTACACAAACATGCACATATACACGCATCGCCACACACCCATGCACGCGCATGCATGCACGCACGCACGCACACACACATGTGCGCGCACGCACACATGCACGCGCGCGCACACACACACACACACACACACACACACACACACACACACACACACACACACACACACACACACACACACACACACACACACACACACACACACACACACACAAGAACACAAAAATCCATTTTTAATAATTTAATCCAGTGCAGTGCAGCTTGTCCTCTTTATACATGCTGACTATGATGATGCCAACATCACTTCCATGAATGCAGCATTAGTTTAAAGCACATTAAAAAGATAAAAAAGTGTCTGTGTGTGTGTGTGTGTGTGTGTGTGTGTGTGTGTGTGTGTGTGTGTGTGTGCGTGCGTGCGTGCGTGCGTGCGTGCGTGTGTGCGTGTGTGTGTGTACTTCAAAAACCTTAATCAGGGAGTGATTTTTGGTTTGCTGGTTTGTAAATGGCTTTTAATAATTTTAACTCATCTACACACTTAACTCACTCAAATGGTTACTTTGCATAACAACAGGTTTAACGGTTTACCTGAGCATTCTCATATACTGTAGATTACCAAATAGTAGCCTGGGTTGTTAATATGCTAAATGGATTCAGACCGTAGGCATTTATAAGGAACTAGGCGGTAATTACGCAAAATGGTGTCAGAACCTGGGCCGTTATTAGGTAGTGTGTGGCTATCAACACACACTGTCCACATTGTTTTACAAATTGGTTGTCCTGCAAGGCTGCAACCAATAGGCCTTTAGGTAACCCCCTCCCCAAACTGCTGTGGTAAAATCACATGTGATAGACAAACCTCTCCACCAATAGCTTTCCTATACAATAAAACATTGTTTTAAAAAATAAATGTCACACACATTTTTCCACTGCATAGGGCAGGCCTTGTTGATGAATTTGGAAGAGATTTTGAAGGTCTGGTTCCAAAAATGAACCAGCATTTATTGTGTAAAGCCCATGATATTTACATTGGAATGAATGAGCACGGCTGGAAAGTTTCCTAGCGTGAACTGGAGGGTGGGGCTTACCTAAAGGTCTATTGAACAATTTTTGCAGAGAACCAGCAAGATCTATTTCCGGCACAACATAATTCAACAAAATATAAATGAGGCTATTTGCAAATAACGGCCCATGGGCGGTTATACGGACGAGGGCCATTATTTGAACGAGGCGGTTATTACGCAAAAAAGTGTCAGATCCTGGGCTGTTATTTGGTAGAGGGCTGTTATTTGGTAATCTACGGTACAACACAATGATGGGCAAGTTACTGGGAAAATGTAGTAACCTACACTACTTGTTACTCTCAAAAAAATGTAGCTAAGCTACACTACAAGCTATCGCCAGAGATTTGTAGCAAGCAACACTACAAGCTACATGACAAAAGTAGCTTGATGTAGCTTGCTACATAATCACTAAATAATATAAATATATATCTTAACTTAATGTACAACTTTCTAAATACTAATGGGTAAAAATCATAATGATAATAATTTAGCGGAGGGTTTGAACATAGGATGGTGGCATGTTTAAGTTTTGGGATGTATATTAGAGGTTTTCTACCCATTAAAAATGGGTGGAATTTGAAAATGTGTGTGGGGAAATGTAGTAAGCTACAATCCTTGTTACTCGAAACAAGTAGTGTAGCTTCACTACAAGCTACTTGAAACA
>CM076983.1:38883589-38896089 GCA_039105355.1 Benthosema pterotum | reverse complement strand
TCAATCTTTTTGACACCAGGGCTCACTATTTATTCGGCATTTGAGCCACAATTCCAGGCTGGATTTGAGAAACTAAACAGTCAAACATACAGATCGAAATTACCATTAATCATCTACATTGGAAGTCTCCTGTCTGAGAGGAACATCCTGTGTTACATCTGTGAGGATGTGTTAGGTGATCCAGTTGTCATTCCATGTGGACACCCATACTGCAAAACCTGCATCACGGACTACTGGGAAAACATAAATCATAACTTCTGGTGTCCACAGTGTGAAGAAACCTTCGATAAGAGACCAAAGTTTTCAATCTTTTTGACACCAGGGCTCACTATTTATTCGGCATTTGAGCCACAATTCCAGGCTGGATTTGAGAAACTAAACAGTCAAACATACAGATTGAAATGACCATTAATCGTCTACATTCTCTAGTTGTGTAGACTTGGGTTAATTCAGATGATGAATATTTTAACTCTTGAGATTGTAAACATGAAGCCATTTGGCTGGGGACCATTTAGCTGGGGACCACCTGGAACTCTCTCAAGGACCAGTGGTCTGGTTGAAAACCACTGATATTTCATGTGGCAGTGTGGCAGGATGCATGTTTGGGTGGGCTCAGCACCCCCCTGCCCCCCCGATTTTCACGCTGTTTACTGGAAAACTACACAAGCTGTTCATGGTTGTGATCACCCACCCAAGGCTCTGATTTGTGATTTTTTCATGCCATTGCGACTAGAATTGGACCATGACAATATTTTTTAAATTACTTGCACAAGCAGTACCACAAGTACTACAGTTCTGTCCGTGGTCGGCCGTCGGTCAGTCAGTGGACTGCCTTTTAAAAACATTGATTGTTTGCTGGTTTAGATGATGTAATGATGATGTAATTAAGATTTGTTTGTTGTCATGAGAAGATCTCCTGGAGGTGTCGGGGGTGGTTGTGCCTTCTACACAAGTAGGCCATAGCCTACTTGTGTTATTGTCTTTTCAGACTGTCTTGGAACCATGTAGAACTACACATTTGGGCGTGGAACTACATATTTGGGCGGAGGAACAACATATTTGGGGGAACGGCACTACATAATTGAGCAGGGAACTACCAGTATAATTGGGCGTGTATTACATATTTGAGTGTAGCAAAATTGCCCTCAGGACAACATATTAGGTCCAGACTCGGTCTTGAGGGTCTTTAGACGGAGTGACGAGAGAGTCAAGAACTGGGCAGCAGAACATCAGGTCTCACGTAGTAAGATAAAGCTTCTCAAATGGCATCCACTGGAAGTTTCCTGTCTGAGAGGAACGTCCTGTGTTACATCTGCGAGGATGTGTTAGGTGATCCAGTTGTCATTCCATGTGGACATCCATACTGCAAAGCCTGTATCACGGACTACTGGAAAAACATAAATGATAACGTCTGGTGTCCACAGTGTGAAGAAACCTTCGATAAGAGACCAAAGTTTACTGTCAACAGTATTATTTCTGAGATGGTTCAACAGTTCAGGAGTCGCAAACTGAGAGAAGAATGCGAAGAGACTGAAATTCAGGCGGCGATCCAGGAGATACAAGCAGAGATTCTGGAGGTGAAACGCTCGGTAGAGGTCGGCAGAAAGGATGCGGACACGGTGATAGCAGGCAGTGTCCAGATATTCACTGCTCTGACCAGATCTATTGAGCAAAGCCAAGCCGAGCTCATTGGTGTGATTGAAGGGAAGCAGAAAGCGGCAGAGAATCAGGCCAAAAGCTTAATCGAAGACCTGCGCCGGAAAATCGCTCATATGGAGAACAGAATCTCTGAGCTCTCTGAACAGCACTCGCACTCCGAAGACCACCACCTCCACCAAAGCTTCACTTACATTGACACCCCTCCACCCACCCACTGGACAAAGTTCAACACCCATCAGTCCAGTCCTGTGCTAACTATGAGGACAGTCATGTCTATAATGGACACAACTCTCAGTCACGAGATGAATAAGAAGCTTTGTGATGTTGAGCTGAGGATGAGCAAGAGATACGCAGTGGATGTGACTCTCGACCCCGATACAGCAGACGCCAATCTCGACCTGTCTGGCGACGGGAAAAAGGTGAGTCTTGGAAACTGGAAGGATCTCCCTGACAACGAAGAGAGATTCGGTGTCTATGCCTGTGTCTTAGGAAAGCAAGGATTTTCCTCGAGGAGGTTTTACTTTGAGGTTCAAGTTAAAGGTAAGACTAGGTGGAATCTAGGAGTGGCCAGTGAGTCCATCAACAGGAAGGGAACATGCATACATAACTCCAGCAATGGTTACTGGGCTATAGGGTTACAGAATGAGAATGAGTACTATGCTTACATTGACATACGTCCTATCCAGCTCCATGTAAGACAGAAGGTCCAGACAGTGGGAGTGTTTGTGGATTATGAGGAGGGTCTGGTCTGCTTTTATGATGTGGAGGCCAGAGTTCACCTCTACTCTTTCACTGGATGCTCCTTCACTGAGAAACTATACCCATACTTCTCTCTGTGTGATGATTCTGACGGTACAAACTCTGCACCTTTAATCATCTGTCCTGTCAATATAGAGGATGATCTTAGTGAGGACGGAGGGAGCATGTCCCGGTCCCGCCAAGCTCAAAAAAGAAGAAGACTAAATTAGTTACCTCCAGTATATTATCATCCCCATTCAGACACACACACACACTCACAATAAACAGTGCAATAGAAGAGGCGTAGATGCTGTATGTTATTATTGTCAAGTAAGCAGAAGGAAGGTACCCCTGGCACCTCCTGGAGGTAATACCTCTTAATACTACAAGCCCATTAAAACTTTTAAAAAGTGGTCCACTGACCGCCTAACTGCTCGCTCAGCTCACGCAAGTAATAAATGGAAAACTAGAAGACCGAGTGAATCCACCAAATGAAGTTTAAGCACCTCCAGTAAGCGGAACTATCCATGGACTAATGGGAGAATCTACTGAACATAGAAATCAACAGAACCACATGTTAACAGTGATTGGCTTTCATGAATGGACTGTAATATTACGTGTGCATTGGTAATGGTTTTGAAGCCCTACACTGTGTTTATTGCAAATAAAAAAATAAGTTAAAAACCTTGTGTAGTGATCAGTGTTGGGGGAAAAAATGGTGAGTTAAAACTAAAGGCAGTGCATAGCTAAGCTGAGCAGCAATGCAAGCAACAGTACAGTATGCATCACACTCCATTCCACCAGACTGGGAGGCAGTGTCAACCATCAGTCTGTTGGAAAAAGCACTGGCTCCATGTTGTCTTGACAACAGGCACTAATATCTGTGTGTGTTTGTGTGAGAGTGTGATTGCACTCCACTGCCGCTGCACTGGAACTGTCACATCACGTACTGCATATTATGTAGTAAGTAATATATTGGATTAAAATGGGAGAGCTTTAAAAAAAATGGCATGAAGCATGCTCTACTCCTGGTTTTCACCTGTTTTGATACCAGGGCCCACTATTTATTCAGCATTTGAGCCACAGACCAACCTCTGAGGACATTCTAGTTTCACAGACTCCAAAACTAAACATTTCTTTTGCTTTTGTCCACAATACCAGGCTGGATTTTGCAAATAAAACAGTCCAACATACAGTAGATCAAAATGACCATTAATCTTCTACATTCAGATGATGAATGTTTTAACTCTTGCGTGTATAAACATGAAACCATTTGGTTTCGCTCTCAAAGAGTTTTATCTGGTTAACCAACTGTCCATCATTTAGCCTGGAGACCACCTGGAACTCTCTCAAAGACCTTTGAGAGTTCAAACCAATATGAATAAGAGAAGTAGCCTGTATTTGTGCAAAAGACGGTGTTCCTCCAAGCCAAAACTCAAGCCTATCGGGGCTGGACAACTGGGGCAAAAACTCAAACTGGTCATTTTCAAGCAAATTTGGCCAAGACCGTCCCACCACAACCAGCATGCAGATGCAGAAACTCTATTGTCCACTCGTCAGTGCTACACAAAAAAAGACCTAATGCCACCACTTTTACAGAACAAAGTAGATGATCCAGATTCCATTGGGTGTCATCCCAGAGCTACATTCTTTTTTGCAACCACTTCTTTAAGAAGACATTTTTTTTTTACTCCCGATCCGATCCCGATCATTTGAGTTTGAGTGTCTGCCGATCCCGATATTTCCCGATCCGATCACTTTTTTTTGCTCCCGATACAATCCCAATCATTCTCGATATTTTTTCCCGATCAGATACATTTTGCAAATGCATTATAAAAAGGACTAAAACTCAATTAAATTGTCCCAAGTAAAATATCTTATATGAAGTCCACCAAATAGCAGAATGATATAGCAGACTATAGCACTCCTCACTCAAATGTGCACTTGGGCAACTCCAAAGCAAATTCCACAACATTTATTTACCTGCCATAGCGTTAACCCCTTACCCCTGTGTCTGATCACTGGTTATACTGCTATATTTACCAACACTGAATGGTCTGATGATGACAAATGAGGGCCAATACTGATACTTTTCTGGTATCGATACAGTATCGGGACCAGGCCTGGACTGGGAGCTCAAAACGTACCGGGCAATTTTGTCTCAGAGCGGCCCTCTGAAGACCCTTATAATTAGCGTTGCAATCAGGCGTGCAATCTTTGTGGGGGCTCCGGGGCCTGAGCCGTGAGCCCCCATGAGAATTTAAGACATAAGGGGCTCTGGGGCTCGGGCTCCCCGAGTCCCCCGCCCCCCACCCCCACCCCAGATTCTCTGCGCCTGTTCACACATCGGGGCCTAGGTTTCGGGGGTGGAGACTTGCCTATTGTGCATTGACGTCACCTATAGGCAACAGGGCCATCAATGCTAATCAGTCTTTTGTTTACCTGTAGGGTATAGTGTGTAAATTTAAGCTAGGGCTGTGTTGTGCTTACATTTAGTTATTTAGTTTTTATTTAGTTTCAGTTAATGGATATATATATATTTTTAAACTTTAAAATACATAACACAAGTATACTGGTGTATCGCAGGGTTTTTATAGTTAACTAAAACTAACGAAAAAACGATAACTAAAATTAGTTAGTTAGTTAACTATAAAAACCCTGCAATAGGCAGTCTCATTTGAAGAGGACAGAGGGCCGCCAGCACTGATTCGTGGGCCGGTTTTGTGCAGATTTTTTTTTTTTAAATTAAAACACAACATTAACGGCCCCCCGGGGGGGTCGGCCCACCGGGAAAATGCCCTGTATGCCAGACTGTCAGTCCACCCCTGATCGGGACATCCCTAATATATACAGTATACATCCTCTTATAGGGGATTTTGCCCATGACTCCTAACACACTGTCTACCCGGACCTGTATTGACACGGACCACAGTCGCAGCGCAGTTGACTTGCTCAGTAGGAAGCAGTGGAAAGCACACACGTTTAATCACAGCTCTGTGACGTGTTTATTCAGTAGCCTACCTAATTTCAAAACAAACGCATTGCTTCAATTATTTCCAGTATTTCGTGTCCATGACTGCTCTGTACGAGGTGCACAGATCGTATTAGAGCCATGCATCTTCAGGAGTCGCTGCAGGCTTGTATGCTATTAAGATAATTATGAAGCCTTAATTTGATGTTGCAAGAAAGGACAGTCAGCATCAACTGCGGCAAGTACAGTACAGGACAGGGTGCATATAAAGAAAGGAAAAGTTTTACTGAACAATAGGCTTCCAGGGCAGTAAATAAATTCGCGATAAAATATTTACAATATATTCATACAGGTATTTCAAAATGTTCGATAGTCATTGAATCCATGAAGGGTATTAAATGGAACATCCGACTGTCATTTTTGGCCAATATTTACGGGCTTAATAGCTACGATCATGGGGAATCAACTTGAGAACCCAGACAATTGTACACCTATCCACACATCACAGGGGTACAAACAAGTGCACTGCAAAGTACCATTGTGGCCCGTGCGCACACACACACACACACACACACACACACACACACACACACACACACACACACACACACACACACACACACACACACACACACACACACACACACACACACACACACACACACACACACACACACACACACACACACACACAGTGGTCACGCCTGCTCCTCTTGGTGCTGAAAATTGCTCAGCAAGTTGGATTGTGGGTAATTTCACAGACAAAAGGAGAGACCGAGAGGCTGGCAAAGAGATTGAGTTTTTATCTCTAATTTCATCTAGAAACCATTATCTCCGCTTCACCATCACTAAATCACACACATACTTTGACAAAACACGGACGACACACAGACAGAAACATGCCCTGTGCAGTGCACACAAACCCACTTAGGAACGTTTAATTTCTCATCTCTAATGTATCAGCTCTGTGTGCGCGTGCACGTGTGCGCGCATGTGTGTGTGTGTGCGCGCGTGTGTGTGTGTTTTAGCTAAACGTGTCATTACACATCACCACGGTTGGTACGAGAGGTAAATGTGACCTGACACTTACAAGTCTACCCTTTTATCTCCAAAGCCACCATCCTCCCTTCCAGGCTCAAATCAGAACTAGCTAGTCCTTTCCGCACTCTTTGGACTTTAATTTTCTTTTATTTGGAAACACTGTAGAATAACAAAAAATGTGGCTCCATACAGTATAGTGCTTGTGCATAGTTCTCAACAGGTTCTCAACAGGCCTGAAAATTAAGGCACAACCTTCAAAAGTTAAAGAAAATTAAAATAAAACAGGTCCATGTATGGGCATTCCCAGATGTTTCAGCACACTGGTATACACAGTATATTAATCCACATAGACAACTGGATTATTTTATTTGGATTGGTACAAGATCCAAATAAAATAATTACATTCTAGATCCAAACACTAATCACAAGAAAGTCACATTATATTATACGGTATGTTCCACAAAAGGTAACAGGAAGGCTTGGCCCAAATAATACTCGGCCCCGAGTATAGACAGAGTTACGCTGTTGCAAACTCTGTTCACTTCACCTCCCTCTTTAGTCCCTCTTTCAGGCTGCAAGAGCCCTTCCGAGAGCTCAGTTTTCTGACCCCTCGATGGCGCAGCATTTCGGCTGGTCTGAGTATTATTTGGGCCGAGCCTTCATGTATTCCCACAAAATACAGAGGAAGATATGCAAGCAGAGCGAGATCCAACATCGACTACAGACAGGTTGCGGTCACATCACTTTACTAGTCGCACTAGTCACAACCGGGTCGACGTGGTCATACTTGAACCATGTCGCGCACGTCACAGCCACTTGCTTACTAGTGACGACCAGGTCCATCTGGTCACGTTTGGACTACAGCTTCTAGATGCACGAGCACGGCGGTTCCATGGTTTCTTTGTGTACCGGTATCTACTGTATGTCTGAGAGAACTAATCACACTTATCTTTTGATTTGAACCCTGTGGAAATGTTCTCTCAGGGACCACGAGCACCTATAGCCACGATCACGAACATTAAAGAAGTCGTGACCTGGTCACGAGAGCAAGAGGTGGTCTATAGTTGATGTTGGATCTCACTGGCTCTCTAAAACTCGGCACTACAAAACAGGGTTTTTTTTTTTTTTTTTTTTTTGGGGGGGGGGTCCCTTTTGTTGCAATTGTTTTTTGCAATCCACACAATTGCAGAGCTGTGAGAAATTTTAATGAGCCACATTGCTAGCAGCAACCTGGTTATATCCATAATAATAGTTTTGGCTGGATTACCATCATTCAATCCTGTCGCCATCACACACACACACACACACACACACACACACACACACACACACACACACACACACACACACACACACACACACACACACACACACACACACACACACACACACACACACTTACTTAATTTTGCACTAGTCTCCCCCAACCTTATACCCCATTAATCATCCCTCATCTCTCCCCTCCCCCTTTCCATCCAATCCTTCCTTGCTACTAGCATGAGAGGGGTCAGGGGTCATGCAAGGCCCCATGGGATAGGGTTTGATCACTGGAGGCTTGACTGGGGAGTGTGTGTGTGTGTGTGTGTGTGTGTGTGTGTGTGTGTGTGTGTGTGTGTGTGTGTGTGTGTGTGTGTGTGTGTGTGTGTGTGTGTGTGTGTGTGTGTGTAAAACATTGCGTTTTAACTGCGGGACACCCACTATTGCCAGATGATGGCCCAAAAAATAAACTTCTTATGTCTATCGCCTGCTGTTAAAATGTACGAAGTTACCGGAAGTGCCAGTACTGGTGAATCTGGCGATAGCAGGCGAACAGGCGATGGTCAAAGAGTCGTGGATATGATATGACATGGCAGGAACTAGTGTCAAATCCATTGTGTAAATGTCTATATATGGTATAGTGTATTTCCATTCCAAAATGTCATGCACACACGCACACACCAAATGGGCAAAATGCACCCCAGCGGCATCCCCAAAATGGCTGCCATGCCTCTCCATTACATTACTATACAATACATTATACAACACTAACTGGGGCCACAGTCCTTGTAGTGGCATTCCCAAAATGTCCTCCCTGGCCTGGCCCTGCCACGTCGGCTGCGTGACGATTCGCTCGAAGCTCCCAGGCCGTTATAAATGCATAATTCACATTCAGCCATTTGCATGCATTGCCAGCGAAGCTGTGTGCTCATTTGGAATGCAAATAACTGCACTGCCGTGGTAAAAACCAGGCAAACAGGAAAGAGTACTGATAAGAAAGAGTGGGGAGGGAGAAACAGAGAGAGAGAGAGAGAGAGAGAGAGAGAGAGAGAGAGAGAGAGAGAGAGAGAGAGAGAGAGAGAGAGAGAGAGAGAGAGAGAGAGAAGACCAAAGAGAGGAGAGAATGCAATAAAAAACATGAGTCAGGTTCAAAAAACAAAGGCATATGTGCGCCCGTGAGGACATATTATCTGCATTCTGCACGTTTGAGTGTGTGCACACGCACATGTACACTGATTTCCAGCAGAAGGGATGTTCATGTTCTTGTGGAGAAACGCACATGAACAGAAAGGCTCAACCTTTTACTCAACCTTCTGTTCTTCTATGTCTTAATTTGTCAGCCAATTTAGTGATCAAATTGTGGATTCCAAATTCCTCCATGGAGTTCTTTTTACTGCCGACGTCTTGGTCTTGGAAGTGTGTAGGCAGTACCATGTTCCATGCTCCGATCGACTTAATTCTCCAAAGTAAAACACGAGGAAGAACACACTACCCTCTCTGTTATGCCACCTGCTAGTGCAAAGACAGGTACTGTATATCACCCTGCTGGCCAAACTGACAGAGCAGGACCGGAGACTCGGGATGGGAGTAGATCTATACCTGCTTCAGACCCGCTCCCTACCTCTCTTCAATATCTCATTTTCAACACAATTTGTGATGGCACAGCCCGACGCGCTTCAGTTCCAAATGGTCAGTCTTTCTGATCCAAACTGGGGCAACTCCAGCTTTAAATCCATTATGCTAAACCGTTCCATAACTGGGGATTTGCACACCCAAACTATACTATGCGTTCTACAGGCATGGATTAACTTTCGGAGAGGAGCGCTGCTCTTTTGATCTTGCTGCTGGGCTGTGTTTGATGACCTGTTTATTTACGGACTGATATTGCATCGTTACCACATTACCATGTGCTCTGTATGACAGAGTTAACAACAAAGCCTGCCTTTAAACATCTCAAAGCTTA
This sequence comes from Benthosema pterotum, assembly GCA_039105355.1. Taxonomy (NCBI): domain Eukaryota; kingdom Metazoa; phylum Chordata; class Actinopteri; order Myctophiformes; family Myctophidae; genus Benthosema; species Benthosema pterotum. The sequence continues at coordinate 38,886,460 of CM076983.1, read as the reverse complement.
AACGTATAAATGCGCCATGTCTCTGAGTCTGAGCACATGCGTGCATGTGTGTGTACGCAACCTGAGGACCATTTACTCCACCGACTTCGATTTCGACACACACGTCCCACGCCCCCGCGGGGAGTACGGTGCAATGCACCTGGGCAATTTCCAGCCTCTGCCTTAGCCAACTCATTTGATTGCCATGGCAACCCCACACCTGCCAATTGATTTCTCAGCCAGTCCACTTTTTAGATTGCGGTACTCTTCAGACACAGGTAGATACAGACTTCTGTGTGTACAGTATGTAAACAAAAAGGGACAAGTTGACATCGGGTACTACCGGCATGAGGTACAAAGTTGCATCGTTATCAAGTAGTCCGGTGTCCGATGGGCACATACAGGCCTATTTTGGCAAAAGTGGAAAAAACGACAATGTCACTCTTTAGCACTCAAAGTACAATGAGCATAGTTTGAGTTAAGCGGGTGCAAGTACTGTTTGCGGTTTGTGATCGTTTTAGTTGAAAGTGTAATGGCGATGTAATTAAGATTGTCATATTAGTATTGTCATTGTCATGATGAGTATTGTATTTTCTCTTGAAGGTGTCAGGGGCTCACGCACAAGTAGGCCATGGCACAAGTGTGTGCACTGAGTGCAGATCTAGTTACAGTATAGTGATTTGTATTCTACCATCAAGCTGTTGTTTCCAATCATGTGAACAGGCAGGGAGACTTGTGAGTCCTTTAATGTAGGAATGACAGATGAGCAGGTTACAGAGCTTCAGAGTGGTCTCAGAGTGGTCAGAGCTTCAGACAGAGTGGTCTCAGAGTGGTCCAAAGGGCCTCCTGTATTCTGCGGCATTGTTGCCAACTGCCAAAATCCAAAATGCACTAGTGGCACTTCCAAAATGCACTAGAATGCACTAAATGGCCATTAATCTTCTACAAAGGGATCCGCAAGGGTTCACACATTTGGTTCACACCCTCAAAGAGATACATGTGCTTAACCAACTGTCCATCATTTAGCCTGGGGACCACTGGTTGAAAACCACTGCCAAAGGAGGGAAAAATGGTGAAAAATTAGGGTTTTATCTCTGGCGCCTGTCAATCAATTTCGACCCAACTCACCAGCCAAAAAAGCTCTAGATTTTCCACAAGGAGTTTTTCACTAATTTTGACGCTAGGGGGGTCTGAAAAAAAGCTAAATATAGCGACAAATGCACCAAGTTGACAACACTGTCAACACAGTGATCTCAGAGTGGTCTCGTATGCAGGAGGTCCAAAGGGCCTCCTGTATCCTGTGGTACATAGCATGCCACGTAGAGCCGGACACATACAGTACTTGGTGCAGGAAAACGCCTAGCTTCTGTGACTGCATGCATCCTGCCAGGTCGTCACTCTTCCACATGGAAACGCCTAGTGAGTGTGACTTGACCGTGTACAGCAGTAGTTTTCAACCTTTTTGACAACAGGGCCCACTGTTTATTCAGCATCTTATCCACGGACCACCATTTAATGACATCTTAGCCCCACAGACCCCAAAACTAAAGATTTCTTTTGTTTTGTTTTTTGTCCTCAATTCCAGGCTGGATTTTGGAAACAAAACAATCAAACATACAGATCAAAATGAGCGTTGATCTTTTACATTCTCTAATTCAGTAGACTTAGGCTGATTCAGATGATGAATATTTTAACTCTTGAGCGTGTAAAAATGAAACCAAATGGACCCGCAAGGGTCCATTTCGTTTCATTTTTACACTCTCAAAGAGTTACATCTGGTTAACCAACATTCAATCTGGTTAACCAACTCAGCTGGGGACCGCCTGGAACTCTCTCAAGGACCACTGGTGGCCCCCGGACCACTGGTTGAAAACCACTGGTGTACACTAGTGTTTTGTCGTATAATACATGCGTAGGCTATGCGGTTTCACATGTAAAACAATCTACTGACAACAGCCGTCACAAAGAGCGTAGCATGCACTAAACATACTGCTGACGTGGACCCACAAACACGTTACACTTCTGATTGTGCCATGCCTTGTAAAAGCACACTGGGGCCCTGCTCTGTTTGGTTCTGGGTGGGGAAAAAAGCTAAATAGGCATTAATGATGGATTTGATTTATGTCAGTACAGAGAGAGGGAGGGGAGGAGGGTCATTTCTGAGGACCTCTGTAGAACAATGGCTATTATTCTGCCTTATCACTCAAGTAATAATAGATTGGATTTTTATAGTGCTTTCCTATGCACTAAATCAGCGGGTTTTAACCTTGTTGATAGTACCAGAGCCCACTATTTATTCAGCATTTGAGACACTGACCACCATTCGAGGACATTTTTAGCCCCACAGACCCCAAAACGTTACCTTTGCTTTTGTTACTTCACAATATAAATTTGGGAAACAAAACAGGCAAACATACAGGTTAAAATGATTCTAATTCAGATGATGAATATTTTAACTCTTGAGTGTAAACATGAAACCAAATGGACCCGCAAGGGGCCGTTTGGTAGGGTCCCCCATAAGTACGCATGCACGCACGCACGCACGCACGCACACACACACACACACACACACACACACACACACACACACACACACACACACACACACACACACTGTCCTTATTAGAAGGCTTTGTGAATAGTATAGGTATTTATATGAGGGAAATAAGCCTTTTAATTTATGTGTGATCCAAATGTTGTGTTACGTTAAATCCCATTGACAATTATCGGACGGTTTTGAGTGTGTGTGTGCAGATGATGAATGTCTATTGACAATGTAGGATGATAAGAGTGCTTCTCACTGGTGAGAAGCACTCTTATCATCATAATATAAAATGATACGAGAAATATCATACACACACACGCACACACAATTGCAACTTCCACCTGCTG
>CM076983.1:38866089-38878589 GCA_039105355.1 Benthosema pterotum | reverse complement strand
ATTTTACAGGAGATTTTCCCTGGGCTCCAGGGAAAATCTTGCCTACGGCTCCAAATTGCTTAGAAACGCCACTGGAGCCAATATAGTGAAGGTGAAGTGGAGTTAGATTCAAATCTGTTTACAAACACAGATTTTGTACACACTAAAGTTGCCTATAGGTTAATTATAATAATAATTATAATGAGTTGCATATCTGTTTCAAAAATGGTAAAAGTGTTTAATTTGTGGAGATAATCTTGTTGAACAAAACCTGTTTGCTACACCGATTACTCAGTCAAACATCCAATGCAAATATCACTGCAGTTCTGTAGTTCCTGAGAGAAAGAGATAACATCTGGGCTGGCCTTAAAAAAGATGACATGTACCTGTATTCCTGTAACTATTAACACTGTTCCTATTCTGTTATTTTACATCCTCCTCTGAATGTACACACTGACCACAGCGAGCAGCGCTCCTTTAACGGCATTCTTCCCATCATCATCATCAACATGAATGGTAAATGGTGCGTTTATACAGCGTCTTTATCCAAGGCACTTTAAACTCTTCACACACATTCATACACCGACGGCGGCGGACACTGCCCAGGGCACAATCGGCATCGGCACATTGAGGGTTCAGTATCTTGCTCAAAACACATAGACAACACATAGGAGGCAGGATTTGAACCGCCGACCCGTGGACCACCTGCTTACAATCATCATCATGCTTCAACGTGCGTCCCTCATCGAGTGACCGCCTGGTTATGTTCATGCGTTTGCACTGGCAGACAACGTACCGGTACAGTATCACAGCTGCTGGGCGGCAGTAGTTTGTATGAGAGTAAAGTATGAGACTCACGTGAAAGTCACTGCATGAGAGAAGGGGAGGAAGGGAGAGAGAGAGAGAGAGAGAGAGAGAGAGAGAGAGAGAGAGAGAGAGAGAGAGAGAGAGAGAGAGAGAGAGAGAGAGAGAGAGAGAAAGAAGGCTGGAGAAGAAGGGGAGCACTATCTCTCTCTCTCCCACCCACCCCTTCTCCACCTCCTTGTTTCCACGGCAACAGGGCACTGCTGATTTTGCAGTGCTGAGCAGATGTCTCAGCAGGAGAGGGAGAGAGAGGGAGAGAGAGGGAGAGGGAGAGAGAGGTGGAGAAGTGGCAGAAAGACAAAGTAAAATGAGAAATGAGAGAGGGAAATGGAGAAGAGGGATAGAGAGCGATTTGGAGAGAAGGGGAGAGATGGAATGAAGAGGGCTCAGAGAGAGAACAAGAGTGAACAAGAGGGAGACAGAGAGACAGAGAGACAGAGAGAGAGAGAGAGAGAGAGAGAGAGAGAGAGAGAGGCTTATGAGGAGAAGAGGCAAGGACAAAGCACTGATGCAAGCCAGTAGGGGGAGTATGGGAACATGCTTGTATGCTTTGTTCAGTGTGTGTGTGTGTGTGTGTGTGTGTGTGTGTGTGTGTGTGTGTGTGTGTGTGTGTGTGTGTGTGTGTGTGTATGCATGCGTGTGTGCATGCATGCACGTGTGCATGACAGAGTGTGTGTGTGCATGACAGAGTGTGTGTGTGTGTGTGTGTGTGTGTGTGTGTGTGTGTGTGTGTGTGTGTGTGTGTGTGTGTGTGTGTGTGTGCGTGTGCGTGCGTGTGTGTGCATGACAGAGAGAGAGAGAGGGGAGAGCAGCAGCAGAGAATGGTAGTCTAATATGCAGTGCCTGGATACACAACTAACAATAGCACTCAACACCAACAGCATTCAACTGCACAGGAAATGGAGGGAGTCACTCTGGTAGAGTTTGCACCAGGCTATGGACCATATTCACCTGGCTGCCATCTTGCCTGCAAGGTGAAACCTCCCAGAGACAGCTCAACCGTTCAAACATAAAAATCAACCATAAAAATCAACCATATGTTATGAGTTACTTCCTGTGAAACAGTGGTTTTCAACCAGTGGTCCGGGGACCACCAGTGGTCCCTGAGAGGATTCCAGGTGGCCCCCAGCTAAATGATGGACAGTTGGTAAACAAATGGATCTGTAACTCTTGAGAGTGCAAAATGAAACCAAATGGATCTGTAAGGGTCCATTTGGTGTCATTTTACTCAAGAGTTAAATTATATTCAAACATAATGAGAATGGAGGAAGGTAAAACTATAAAGTCATACTGTACAGATTGTGCATCACATTCACCCATTCACACACACATCCATACACTGATGCCAACGGAAACCATGCAAGGTACAACCAGCACATCAGGAGCAATTAAAGGTTCAATGTCTTGCTCAAGGACACTCAAGGACACACGGCAATAACCCTGGGGGACCTCTGGGGGAGCCCAGGTTCGAACCGGCAACCTTGCGGTTACCACCAGGTGACTCCACCCCTGACCCACTGCCGCCCCTATGGCGCCAGATATGTCCTAAGTATTCAGCAAATCTGGTGGTAGGTCAACAGCCTATGCCATCATACCTAGGCCTAGCAAATAATTACGCATAATAATTAAAACCTGCAATTCAAAAAGTCCAGAAACCCCAGTTAAAAATGTTACTGTACTGGCTGGTGGCATAGGCTTTTGGTCTTCTACCACAAGGCCCTAGACCTGATTTGCAGCCATACGAAGTCTTACACCATACCTGGCTACGCCCAGCCGCGTAGGGGAGGGGTCCGCAACCCCCGCAATGCGGGGGTTGCAGGGGAGCCCCATTTGGTGTCATTTTACTCGCCCCACTCGAGCCACACTCGCCCAAAGCTTTTTTGTTTTTGCCACCTTGACACAATTGTAAATGCTTTATTTTAAATAATAAATAAAGCAAATATAAACCTTGAAATGTGAAAGGAAATTACATGTGAAGGTGGCTGGCAATAGAATCAGAATTTAATATTTTATCTTCCATTAGAATTAAGAAACCGGTCCCTTTAGAATGCACACGTGATGTGTGTCACGTGATACTGCAGCAGCATCTTACTACCTGGCTTAGAGCTAGAGCGGATGTTTTGATTTTTAAAATGAGCAAGAGAGAATTCCGCAGTTCGCAGAAAAGATAATACTCAGAGAAAACAACCTAAGATTGCAGCAATATTTAAACCTACTAGTACTGCTGCCCATGCAGTTCTACCACGGAATGCAATTAACAGTGACGCGGACGTCGGGGAGAAGGAAGCCCGGCGATGGTGCTGCTACTGCACCTGCAAGTCCACGTGCACCGGGGGCCGGTCAGCGCGGCGGCCGGGGAGGATGAACCCGGGGCTGGGTGTGATCGTGGAGACACACCGGCATCGCTCTCCCAGCACTACTACCACTACCAGTACCATTATGCCCAGTGTCACCGACGTGGCTACTGCCCTCAAACTATTTTTGACTATCCTAGTCACCGTTGCAAGTGCAGACCGATCATTTTGCAAACTGAAAATCATAAAGACATCCGAGAAGCACAATGACACAAGAGGATAGATTGTCTGGTAGGCTACTTCTGAACATAGAACCAGCGCGCCCGTCAACTGGATATAGTTTGCGCGCAAGAATGCGACAAGGGAACCATGCTTTGAACATTATTAAGGTAAGAATATATCTGGGCTAATATAGGTTACTATAAATGAATAGTGTTTATTAGTCCCTATTCAGGTTGCAGGAACACCGCTTGAGCGCTCAGTTTCTGACTCCTCAATGTCGCAACTCTTCTACTAGATGGCTCTAACTGCATTTGTGTTGTATGGTTACGATGACAACCCGTATACGAACTAAAATCACGGCAACAACAGCGCTCTGATCCAAAAAGTTGAGATTTCAAATGTGCCATCCTCACTCAGTTTTCAAGCGATTGTTTTAATTCCAACTTGTCAATAGAGTGTATAATTTATATATTTTATATTTTCATTGGGTATAGGTGTAGGCCATGTTTTTTTTTCATCCTTTTTACCCACGCAGCTTAGAGACACGTGCGCTGGCAGTCAATATTTGTTTGAATTGTCTCAAAGGCTGCAAGCCTCACTCTACAATACCTGGTCTGTCCGTTGGACATTTGTGTTTGCAGTATTGGTGTGTTGGCTGCAGTTATTGGCTGCAAACATGCAGCATATTATCATTTGGACAATTAAACATATTTTACTATAGGCCTATCCAATTTTGTGTGTAAATTCTTAATGCAGCGAGCACTCTTTGTATAGGATACTGTTGTAAAAGGCCCCTCACCTAAACCTTGCAGGGGGGCCCCCAGATTTTCAGAAACGCCACTGGCTAAGCCATACATGACAAAAGCTGTTCCAGAATACCAGCCATTATCTTCTGCTGCTGTGGACAATTCACAGCTGGATGGGTGAATCCAAGTGGTTAATTATGCTTTGTAGTTCTTTCTTAGGAGTGCATCCAGTGGGACTTTCGAATCGAAGTGACATACCATTTTAAGTACGGTTTCAAATACTTTTAAATGTAAGCACTGAAATATCTTTGGTTGTTTTGCATGCCATCATGTTTGGTGCCATACCCATGCCTAGATCCGCCCCTGCTCACCACCAGCATCTTGAATATTCTGTCTAAAGATTCTTATATGCAGTTGCTTTTATAAAATCTTCTGTGCACCGCCACAACCACAGGAAGGCACTGCATTTACATACCTTCTGGTACTGATCTCTGGATGCCAGGGCTTGTTCTAGGTGGTCCTTGGAGTATGTGTAGATGGCTGACCGGTAGGGTGTCCCAACATCGTTGCCTTGACGCATCCCTGAGGTTGAGGACACAACACAGGAATGTCAATTAATATATATCTAGGTATAGCACATGGTGATTCATTTGATGGTTATTCATTTCTAAGCCTTAGTCCCAAAACAGCGTTTTATTAGCCTATACAAAAACATTACATTAGTGATCTATAGTACCAAACAACTGTCTAAAATATATTTTTAGGGGTCGCTATAGCCAATCTACAATAAGATCACCTAAATGTTAAAAAAGTGATCAAGAAACTGCATAATCAGAAGATTAGGTACGACTTTCACAAGGAAAGAAAAATAAAAAAAGAAAGGAAATGACAAAATAAAAGAAAAACTTAAATGATACTGACATAGATCTATAAATGACTGTGCTATAGTGATCGTGTTTACATTTGCGCTGGCCTAAGCGCTTGATAAGCCCAATGCATTATCAACAAATAAAATAAAACAGCTACAACTAGGCTTGGGCGCCGTGAGCGATACCGATACTGGTATCGATTGGGACATAGCGATACCTAGTGGTATCGATTCACTTCAAAATGAACGGTGCCTCGTTTCGATACTTTCTACTGTCATTCTGTGCCGACGCACTTCAAAGAGCGAGCAGAAGGACTGACGCTGACGAGATAAAACAGCTGGTTGACTAATTACAAAGACCGCATGGTTTTTGTTGACTAAACTAGCCAAACATTTAGTGCTTTGCAAAAACTTCCACTCTGCATGGAAATGTTCTGCTGACCAGAAAAGCTGCCGCTATAAACGCATCATCCCCTACGTATGTATGTGTGTGTGTGTATGTATGTGTGTGTGTGCGCGCGCGCCCACCTCCGTTCGCTGCGCGCAGAGAGAGAGAGAGAGAGAGAGAGAGAGAGAGAGAGAGAGAGAGAGAGAGAGAGAGAGACAGAGAGAGAGACAGAGACAGATATTTATTTTTCATAATAAATAAAAATGTTCAAACTGAGATACTGTATTTTAAGATAATAGCAGTCACCATAAAGATACAGTCATCATACATTATGTAAGATATGATTCAAGCAAACCATTGCCCATTGCTTGATGTGTAAAATATATAATACATAATTTAAAAAGTATCGAAATAGGTATCGTTTCTGGTATCGTATCGATTCCCAGGTATCGAGTATCGTATCGTATTGGTTCAAAGGTGAAAGGTACCCATCCCTAGCTACAACAGACATCAGAGTGTGCATTATGTCGAAGCGAATGGTATACAGTATACGTTTTCAGTATACTGGACTTAAAACTTTGACTTGTATCTGCATAGTGTACAGTCTGCCCCACCAAACACGATGGCAAGAAAAACAACCCACGATATTTCATATTAAAGAGCTTATTTAAATGATTTGAAACACTACTACTGCTACTAACTAACTACAGCTGCAGCACCACTAAACCAACAGCATTTCACCATTGAAAACAGAAAACTCTCTGAGTCAGACCTTTAGCTTCATGCATGCTGCGTGTCTGTTGCAACTTTTGATGCTTTACTTGCCTAATAAAAGTCCTGTAACTGAAAATGGTATGGGTACGGCTTCATCGCCCGTGGCGCGATGAAGCCGCACCCATACCATTTTCTCCTGCCCCCCCGATTGCCCCTGATAGTGTATAATACGTGTATAATACGTTACTCAGAATACACATTTTTAGGAAGTAGTGGACCCGCCAATATTTTAACTCTTCAGAGTGTAAACCCGCAAGGGTCCATTTGGTTTCATTTTTACGCTCTCAAATAGCTACACCTGGTTAACCAACTTTACATCATTTAACCTGGGGACCACCTGGAACTCTCTCAAGGACCACTGGTGGTCTCCGGACCACTGGTTGAAAACCACTGCGATAGACCGATTCTATCTGTCGGGCTTTACTCACAACGTGGTACGTGTGATCTGCCATTTTCACTAGTTTGGTTGGGCAAATTTCCCACTTCTCTTAAACCTGGCAGCAGTTGACCTGAACATGGCAGTATGTGATCAAGTCTTTTAATCTGGAAAAAGATGGAAACAAGTCTGATGGACAGGGGAATGAAAAGTGAGAGAGAGATGGCAGCATGACAGCATTGAGGCAGAATGATGGCTGTCACGTACAAAGATCAGACATGCACACAGCTGTAATTATAATCACAGTCTGTTTCATCTTGACGGAGATATAGAAACAAGTCTGAGTGAAATCGGGTAAGTATATTGCTGTCCCTAGCATGTGCGTGCGAGTGTGCATGTGTGCATCAGGGGCGGATCTAGGCATGGGCATGGGGGGCAATGCCCCCCTAAATACCCAGTCTGCCCCCCCAAACACGATGCAAAACAACCCGAGATATTTCAAATTAAAGTGCTTATATTTAAAATCATTTGAAACACCACTACTGCTACTAACTACAACAGTCTCCAACAGCATTTCATCATTGAAAACATAAAAAGCTAAACTCAGACCTTTAGCTTTATGCATGCTGCGTGTCTGTGGCAACTTCAACGACAACTGATGTTATTATTGATGCTTTACTTGACTAATAAAAGTCCTGTAACCGAAAATGGTATACCATTTTCTCTTGCCCCTCCAACATGTTCTCTTGTCCCCCCCCGTCCCCCCCCAAACGGGACATGTTATATCCGCCCTTGGTGTGCATGCGCGCATGTGTGCGTGCATTCACACGTGTGCCTGCATGTGCGCACATGCCCGAGAGAGAAGTTTTGTGAAATCTTAGCATAGCCGGCGAGGGCTGATGAGCACAAAAACATTGCATCAACTCCCATCTGCCGAGTCTTTTGACAGATGGAGAATGCTGATTACGTAATTAAAACAGAATATGAGGAAAAAGATCAAAAAGTAGCACAGATTTTTGTATTTTGATGAATAAGAAACCCAACTGCATGATATAGTAGCCTGTATAATGTGTGGTGTACCTAGCTCACATTGTACAGGTTAGTATCATACATTGGGGGTTTTGATACCATTTGAAGACATTTTAGCCCCACAGACCCCAAAACTTCTTTTGCTTTTGTCCACACTACTAGGCTAGATTTGGGAAACAAAACAGGCAAACATACACATCAAAATGACCATTGATCTTCGAGACTTGGGCTAATTCAGATGATGAATATTTTAACTCTTGAGAGTGTAAACATGAAACCAAATGGACTGTAAGGGTCCATTGGGTTTCATGTTTACGCTCTCAAGAGTTACATCTGGTTAACTTAGCTGGGGAACCACCTGGAACCCTCTCAAAGATCACTGGTGGTCCCCGGAACACTGGTTGAAAACCACTGTCATTCATGACCCACATTCATGACCCACATGCATGCACACTTTGAACTATATACTAAGTTGAGTGCGGCCCCTCAGTGTCCTTCATGTCATACAGTCCACAGTCACACAGACCAACTCAAAGTCAAATGCATTTGTTACTATGCATCTTACGTGGTGTAAAAAGCAATCCATTCAGAAATGCATCAGATTCGGTCATGCAGCCATGCAATGCAGCAGTGCAACATAATAGATAATCAAAGCCTAAATATTAATTACCGTATATTAAAAAATCTATAATTATTAGGTCTGTCAAAGGATTAAAAAAATGAATCATGATTTGAAATATAGAGTTAAGCAAATGAAAATAGGATTGGCACTAAAAAATGTAAATCCAACTTTGCCCTTAATGGCCTCATACAGTACATGGTTAACTACCTCAAAAAGAGAGTGAGACCCACGGCGAAAGCAATCTTTCATTTTGGGGTGTCCTCAAATGATGGTCTGTGGCTCAATGCTGACAAAATAGTGGGCCCTGGTCTGGTATCAAAAACATTGAAAACCCCTGGTGTAGATCTACAGCAATCACGGTTAAGATTGGTTAAGATGTTTTCTCTGCAGTCGCAGATTTGCATCTAGGTGCAGTGGCGTTTCTAAGCGTTTTGGAGCCCTAGGCAAGATTTTCCCTGGAGCCCCCTTACCAAAATGGCGCCCCCCCAAAGGATAAAATTATGAACTATTTTTAAACTAAAAAAAACATATATGTTTTAAATGTCCAATTCTAGTTATAGAGAGGACAAGTATAATGTATTGATCCATAATAGGCCTATTAACCGGGTGTATCCTTTTAAAGCATGTCTGGTGATCGCCCCCTCCCCTCATTGTGCCCTAGGCAACTGCCTAGTCTGCCTAATGGCAATAACACCCCTGTCCAGGTGGATCCACACTGCAGTGCAGACACAAGACTCTAAACTACTACTGCACACGTCTGTAAAAGTTGGTGATGGAGTGTACTGTACATGAATGAGTCAGATGTCCACTGTTGCCCGGGCACAGCTGTGAGCATCCGCGGTGACACAGAGAGGACAGGGAAGGTCAAAGGAATAAAAGGGGGGGCCCAGACAGGAACGTGATATGGTGCCTCCACCTCTCCTTATCGCCCTCCTGCCTTTTTCCTGTCAGTGGTGTAGTGGCGAAGATGCTCCCTCTCAGCTTTCCTATACGGTCTCTCTCCTGCTGCATTCTGCTCTCTGACACTCAGATTTCCTACTGTCTGTCCCCCCATGTGTCTCCCTCTCATCTTCCCTGCTGTCTGTCTCCTCCTATCTATGCCCGTCTCTTTCTCAGCCTTCCTACCCCCCACGTCCCTATGCTGTCTTCCTATCAGCTTTCTGAACAGGGGCGGATCTAGGCATGTGCAGGGGGGGGACAGACAGTAGGAAATCTGAGTGTCAGAGAGCAGAATGCAGCAGGAGAGAGACCGTATAGGAAAGCTGAGAGGGAGCATCTGGAGCATCTGTCTGCCCCCCAAACATGATGCCATGCAAAACAACCCAAGATATTTCAAATTAAAGTGCTTATATTTAAAATGATTTGAGACACTACTGCTGCTACTAACTACAATTTTGGCACGACTAACCCAACAGCATTTCATCATTGAAAACAGAAAACTCTCTGAGTCGGACCTTTAGCTTTACAGTATGCATGCTGCGTGCCTGTTGCAACAACAACTGATGATATTATTGATGCTTTACTTGACTAATAAAAGTCCTGTAACTGAAAATGGTATGGGGGCAATGAAGCAGCCCCCATACCATTTTCTCTTGCCCCTCCAACATGTTCTCTTGCCCCCCCAAATGGTACATGTTACATCCGCCCCTGTTTCCGAATGTCAGCCTCTCCCTATGCTGTCCTAACCGTATATACTGTTTTTTGTCAGTTTTTCTGGATAGGAAATCCTGACTGACATCGCTTGGATGGTGGACTTGCCACTTTGCACAAGTTGTGTTTCTGCTATAGTCAGTACAATATGTGGGTATTTTAGTAGCTTTTTTCTCCCACACACCTCATATTTTAATAGTATACTACTGTATACAGGCACTCACGTATGCGCTGCGTGTCACTCTGGGGCAGCCTTAACGTGTAATCCCAGCTAGAGTTATCAAACTCTGCCTGACTCGACTCGATCCGACATTTTAGGGTCAGGGTCGGGCCTAAAATGTATGCAGATCAGTAGGGCTGGGTCGGGCCTAGGACTCCATGAAAAAAGCAATACATTAAAAATAATAGTTCTTGTTCCATCTGTCTGTGTATTGTATTTATCTATTATGAAGATGGTGCTGATTGGCATTTTCACTTTTAGAGTGAAAATGTGTAGAGTGCTCAAATTCTACCCAAACCCGACCCGACCCGATTTTAGGGCTGGGGCGGCCCTAAAATCTGTGCTAATTGATTGGACCGGGGTTTGGACCTGATCAGGTAGCGTCCAGTTAGGGCCCAGACTCAATTTTCAGGCCCATTGAGAACTTGTGTTATGTTGTGTTATTAAAGGGGAATTCCACCTATTTTCAACAATCCAATATGTCATTAGTATACCCTAGAGGTGCTGGGTGGACATGATAAAAAAGTTCCCCCATTCTGTGTTCCAAAGAAATGGAGGTCTGAAGAAAACCACTAACATGGTGAAACATCTTGATGACATCATCAAGATGTAGTTTCACCATGTTAATGGATTTCTTTATACGCTTCTTTTTTCTGAGAGCATACAAATGGAACCAAATGAACCTGTCAGGGTTCATTTGGTTGCATTTGTACATTCTCAGAAAATGGGTGGAATTCCCCTTTAATGTATCGACACATCTGGAGTTTGATCCAATGAAGAGCCTTGACTCAAAATGCCAACAATTTACATTAGAGCAGATGAGTGTTTTATTCTTTGTCTTTATGGTCTTTTTTCACCCCAGCCAGCGCCTGAACTAAGTGATGTGCATTAGTATAACACTGAGAGAGATCCGTAGAGGACATAAATATGAATTTAGTGTCTCTGTGTAAAGAGCTACTGTGGGAGTTAATGGTGAACAAAGACGCATATGCATATGTATGATATGCATATGTGACTGTGTGTGAGGGGATAGCAGTTTATTCCCCTGCAATAAAACAACATTTCAGATGCCAGGGGCAAATGCTATTTCACGCTTAGCTAAAATGGTTCAGAGGTTAAATATTGAGCAGCAGACGTACAGTATAGGCCATGGGATGGTGATCCATTAATTTCTAAAGTTTACAGTTTAAGCAGAATTTACAATACACTTTACAATATACAATGTTAGCACTAAAACATGCTAATACAACATACATTAAATACCTTATATAAGTCACTGTTGCAAGTACTATGGGTTGGTAAGTAATAGTGCTATGGGCAAAGATGGAGTCTGAAGAGATGGGTTTTCTGACTGCGGCAGAAGATACAGTAGGTAGTGAGTCTGTGGTTCAGATTGCAGTGAGAAGTGCATTTCCAAAGAGTTTGTGGCGTGTGGAGCGTTCCCAGTGTCGGCTGATCGGAATGCACACGAGGGCTTGTACTGTAGGGTTTTATGAGACCAGTGAGATATGGTGGAGTCAAACCTTTGGTTGCTTTGAAAGCAAGCGTGAGAGTTTTGAACTCTGTGCATGCAGCAACCGGGAGCCAATGGAGGGAATGGAGAAGGGGAGTGACATGCGAGAATTTCGGTTGGTTAAGGACCAATAGGGCTGCAGCATTTTGGCCCGTAGAACAGTAAGGAGGGAGTTACAGTAGTCCAGTTTTGATATAACTGTTGTCTGGATGAGAAGCTGGAAAAACAAAACTCCTGGTATCAAAACAGCGAACCTCTGATGTCAACAATAGATACAAGAATGTCTCAAGAGAATGTCCCTGGAAATAACTCTACAAGCAATAAGTAGAGTTTGTGAGGTGCAATTACTGTATTTAGCGAACCCACGCTTCTTTAAATAAGCCTTGTCTGTGACAATATTTCTGCTTTACACAAACCAGCTGAATCAGCTGGCTTTGGATGCTAGAAGAATAATATGGCTAGTGTTAGCAGTATATTTGTCACGCCAGGGCCTCTCTGTACACTACAACAGAACAGAAGAAGCACAATATCTAGAAAGTACACTGCATGCAAAGATTTAAAATACCAGTTATGTGAAGTGAGGGGTGCTACAGCATGCTACACTATGGCTGCCACATGACATGACATGATGCTTAAAGGACCACTTCACCACTTTTCAACATGCCTCCATATACTGTAATTGGTCCTCAATAATGTTCATGTTGAAATGCCACATTTTTTTCACCTACTCTGTACCCTACCTAGTCTGGGTCTCATGGGAGGGCTGTGGAAAGTTCAGAAATAAATATAGAAGTGGGCCTTTAAAGCAGGGTTTTTTTTTGTCCGGAAACCACCAGTGGTCCCTGAGAGGATTCCAGGTGGTCCCAGGCTAAATGATGGACAGTTGGTTAACCAGATGCAACTCTTTGAGAGCATAAACGTGTGTGTGTGTGTGTGTGTGTGTGTGTGTGTGTGT
>CM076983.1:38853589-38863589 GCA_039105355.1 Benthosema pterotum | reverse complement strand
ACTGTCGCCCACTATAAATAGCAGATCTACAAGCTCACAACGCAGGCCAGGTCAGCAAGATTTGGCTCCAGGAGACTAAGCCATTACATACCTGTATACGTTAAAAACGCTGCATAATTACCTAGAAGGTGTCGCTATTTCCCCTTATGGTGCTTGAGATTCACTTTCACTTTTCACTCCATTAAAAGGGGAGTACCACTCTTATTCAAATAAAATAAATAAAATCAGTAACATTATGAAGTATATCTAAGTGACATCACAAAGGTCACTTTATAATATTCTCCTATGAGCATTTTCCAGATTTTATACTTTTTTATTTGCTTAGTAAACACTCATTCTGCTTTCAAGTATCATGACATTCTTGTATTTTTATGCTCCCATTAATTTTAAAATGAATTAAAAAGAACTAAAGAATGTGTGCTTATACTGCGTTAGATTGCGTGAAAGGGGTTAAGATTAGAGACAGTGCGGGGGGGGGGGGCATCTTAGATAATGGAGAATTAACACTGAATTCACTTTGGTCCAGGAACCGCAAGTTGTCTCATGGGGGTGCTGATAAAAAAGACACAATCGGAAGACATGGGCGCACGCACGCACACACGCACACGCGCACACACACACACACACACACACACACACACACACACACACACACACACACACACACACACACACACACACACACACACACACACACACACACACACACCTCATCCATGGCCCAGTATAATAGGACCTGGGGGAATCTATTCACTCTCCAGGATCTGCTCTCTCTCTCTCTCTCGCTGTGTCTCCAATGCATGTGCTGTACGCGTGAATGCATCTGCTGTTTTCTGTTCAAATGTGTGTAGGCCTACTATGTGTCCCTGTTGGTCCGCAAGGAGAGAGAGAGAGAGAGAGGCGGGTGCACAGTGCACTCGAATAAAAGTTTGAGCGAGAGAGTAAGAGAGCGAGAGAGAGAGGGAGAGAGAGAGAATAGACAGACATACTACCTGTGCAGACTTCCTCATAGGTGGGGTTTGGGGTGTATCCTCCGGAATAGCCCACTTGGGTGGAGTAAACGCCCTTTTGTCTCCAGAACTTCCTTTCTGCTCCCCAGAAACAACCCATCCCTACAAGAGGCAAAGCATAGCAATTAATCCATTATTACTATTATTATATATTTATTTATTTAGTGTGTGATCTACAACTATCTTTGACAGTTGTAGATCAACTATTAAAGATACTTGATCTACAAGCTCAAAACGTGTTGCATCACAACAGGATTTGAAATAGGACATCATAAGATCTTAATAATGTGTGTGTGTGTGTGTGTGTGTGTGTGTGTGTGTGTGTGTGTGTGTGTGTGTGTGTGTGTGTGTGTGTGTGTGTGTGTGTGTGTGTGTCCAAATTAACTGCCCTAACCCTCTCCCACCACAGTAAACCACAACCTCAAACATCTCTCCTGTCTCTTGGTGCTTTGGCTTTACAACCTAATAAAAGCTGCAGGCCCTCAACCATCCAATGTACACTGAGACAGCGAGAGAAAAAAAATAAACACATCAGCCATCGTAAAAAATAAAAACAAAACACTAAATATTTAGCACCATCTAATAGTCCCTGGACAGTAAAACAACAGTGGAATGAATATATCAGAGTCAGCTATAGTAAATTCTGGCAGCATATAAATGTAATGTAAAACACCAGGAGATTACTATAAAAGCTTATCTATTTCATGTACAAGACATATCTTAAAGAATAATTAGACAATAATTTTCACCAGTGTTCCGAGGATTCCAGGGACAAATAGACCCTCATGGGTCCATGTGGTTTCATTTTACCATCTCAAGAGTTAAATTATATTTAACTCTTATTTAATCGGAATTACTTAATTTTCAAAAATGTAGAAGAATTGTTATTTTGACCAACGTTTTGCCAGTTATCTCTCCTAAATTGTGGACACAAATTTGAAAATCCTTAGTTTTGGGTTTGAGAGACTAAACTCAACATCAAATGGTGATCCATGGCTAAATTGCAGAACAAATGGTGGCCCCTGGTATGAAAAAGGTTGAAACTGCCTGTCCTAAAACAAACAAACAGACTTTCATCAACTGTTGCCTCCAATATCCTAGAGTTATCTATTGGCCCAATAACAGGGGTGGACTCGTTACAGGACATACAAGGCATGGGCATATATAGTATACTATACAGTAGTGCCAATTTGGCACTACTTATATGAAAAACTTTGGAGTCCTCCCCCGCCCTGCTGTTCTTGCAGCTGGCCAAATCCGGCCACATCTTCAAATATTTTAAAAGATTACATTGTGCATGTCATAGATGTGTACATTATATTTGTATCCGCTGGCTGGATGTTATAACTCAGGACCTTAAAAGCCTGCGGCGTGACCCTGGCCCAAGTACAACAACAGCCCACGACAGACCCAGATGGAGAAACCTGGTTGCTACGATTGGCTCTACGCGCCTTGAAGTGCAAGAGGACTAAGTAAGTAAGTATTTGTATTAATATTGATTCATATTAACAGTATGGCTGCGTAACCCGGGCGTGTGTCTGTGGCTGTGTCTTCCATCTTTTTGTGTAAATGGCATTCTACTGCCGTTTTAGTTTTGGTTCGATGCAATGTTTTTTTGTGAAGAAGTCACTATTTTAAGTGAAAAACACATCTGCGCTCCAAAGGTATTTCCGGTGTATCAACAGCCTGATTTTTAAGCAGCTAAGGTGTAAAATTTGCAAACCATCTACTGTACCATAACCACACAGCCTCACTACTTTGGAGGATTATGGGTGATGGTAAATACTCAAATGGTGTGTGTCTACTTTTGAAGTGTGCGGTTATGGGAGTCCATCTATGCGTCACAGTGTAAACAAGCCCATTTTTTCCCTCCCCTTACGTTAGTGTGAAACAGCCACTGCAGACACTAAATCCAGCGTGGAAAGTGAAAACAGCTACAAAGGGATATGAGCTTTCAGAGCTTTTAGACATGGCCTTTGAAGTTCCTGGTGTGGATGTGGGTCATTTGTAGCTCCACACACACAGGGCCACTGCAGAGCCACAGGCTGGTGGTAAAAGTCTCTTTTCATGAATCCTGTTGTTGTTGTTTTTACAAGATACAATGCTGTATTTTGTACATTTGGAGTTTATTTCCAATTTTTCTTGCTGAATGCCCACAAAAATAATGGCAAACAATACGATCTTAAGGACGTTCCGCTCCATTAGCACCGGCATAGACCAGTGGTTTTCAACTTTTTTCATAGCAGGGCCCACTAATGATTTAGTATTTGAGCCATTTGTTTTGCTTTTGTCCACAATACCAGGCTGAATTTGGGAAACAAAACAGTTAAACATACTGTACGTACAGATAAAAATGACCATTAATGTTCTACATTCTCTAGTTGTGTAGACTTGAGCTAATTCAGATGATGAATATTTTAACTCTTGAGAGCGTAAACATGAAACCAAATGGACCTGCAAGGGCCCACTTCACACAAAATGACCGTGTGCCACTGCTCAGGGGCCCAACGTTGGATAATCCTCCTCTGATTAGCACCAAGCACAAGTTTGACTTAAAAAGAATAATTTCACAACCACATGACTCATGCCTCATTCTGGGCATGATATAAATACATTTGGTGGAGAGGGGGAAAAAAGTAGGGGGGAACTCCTGGGGACCCCGAGCAGCGAAGTATAGGCTAATGGTTCGAAGCATTTAACAAGAACAGAGCTCTGCATGGCATCTGAAAGCACCTGATGTGTTATCTCCTTGACTGTGTATTGGTTCCTAATGCTGTGCTGGGGCTGAGGGTGTGTAGGTGATTTAATCACAGCTGCTCTGCCGTCTCTCTCTCTCTCTCTCTCTCTCTCTCTCTCTCTCTCTCTCTCTCTCTCCCTCTCTCTCTCTCTTATCCCAACATCCTCAGCAGCATTCCTGAAGCCCCCCCTCCCCTCTCTCTCTCTCTCTCTCTCTCTCTCTCTCTCTCTCTCTCTCTCTCTCTCTCTCTCTCACAAACTAGCAGGAAGAAAAGATAGGAGAGACAGCAGAATCCACCAGCGACTACTGACATGGTAGTAACCCGGTTGTGACCATTTTCTTATGGGTTGTGAAGACTTTACTGGTCACGGCTCCACGGGTCCTTAAAGGGGAAGTCCACTCATTTTCAACATTTTACTATGTCACTGATGTACTTTCGAGGTATTGGGCGGACATGATAAAAAAAAAGTTCGCCCATTCTGTGTTCCCAAGAAATGGAGGTCTGAAGAAAACCACTAAAATGGTGAAACATCTTGATGACATCATCAAGATGTATTTTCACCATGTTAATGGATTTCTTTAGACGCTTCTTTTTTCTGAGTGTACACATGGAACCAAATGAAGCCTAGCGGACTCATTTGGTTCCATTTGTACACTTTGCCAGCTTTTTTAGGTAGCTAGTGCCAGCAGTTTTCATGTAAAAGCCATATTTCTGGTCGGATCTTATTTGGGTCCCTCAGCTGGCAAGTGGAGGCTATAGTGCTGCTCGCGGCAGCACTAGCATTTTTTCCTGAAAGATGGGAGCATTTGAGTCGTCAGTGTGTGTGCGTGTGCGTGTGTGTGCGTGTGCGTGTGCGTGTGTGTGTGTGTGTGTGTGTGTGTGTGTGTGTGTGTGCGTGCGTGCACGCATGCACATCCACGACAAACAGCTCACCAAATATCGCCATCTCTGTCCCCTCTGGGAAAGGTGGAACAGTCCTGTTGCCATTCACGTCATGTTTTGCTGTAAGAGAGTGAGAGAGAGAGAGAGAGAGTTAGGAGGACAATACCCACTCATAATCAAAATCTGAAAGAGAGCACTTACATTTTACAACCACCTAAAGGAAAGTGACCCAGATGCACTCACTCACTGGTCTAGAGAGAGATGCCCTCTCAGCCAGCTGCTCCTGGAACTCACTGCACAAACACAAGCAGAGCCACCGGATAGAAGCCCTGCCGGACTAAACCAAATTAATAAAACGGACCAAAATAAAGACATCTGACACAATGGGGAAAAAGCTTCCCCAAAAGCAGTGTAAACTACAATGGTATCTGACCCTGATTCCCTCAACAGAATACACCATGGCAGAATAACTGAGCACTAGTGACTGACCAACCCAACACAAAGAAATCTTGACTACTCGGTACAGATTCAGTGTCCCCAGCAGTCTTGAGGTAGAGCAGTGGTTTTCAACTTTTTTGATACAAGGGCCCACTATTTATTCAGAATTCACAGACCACCATTCGATGACATTTTAGCCCCACAGATCCCAAAACTAAAGATTTAATTTTGTTTTTGTCCACAATACCAGGCTGGATTTGAGAAACAAAACATACAGATCAAAATGACCATTAATCTTCTACATTTTCTAGTTGTGTAGGCTTGGGCTAATTCACATGAATATTTTAACTCTTGAGAGCGTAAAAATGAAAAATAATAATAATAATAATAACATTTATACGCTCTCAAAGAGTTACACCTGCTTAACCAACTTTCCATCATTTCCAGGTGGCCTGGGACCACCTGGAACCCTCTCAAGGACCACTGGTGGTCCAAGGACCATTGGTTGAAAACCACTGTGGTAGTGAAAAGCCATCATTAGGCAGACTATGCACCCACTGCACACAAAATGAAGGGGGAACAGTCTGTTCACCCTACCAAGACATCAGAGACACATACGGTGTACTGTACTTCCCTCTGATTACAATCACCCAAGAACAGTTTGAAAACATGACTAATGACAACGACAACAAGAACAAAAACTGCTGGGAGAGGCACAATAATGCATAACACAGCAGCAAGATGGATATCAATGGAACACAACCACCTTAAAGACTACTAATAACTGTGTGTGCATTCTTGAATTGAGTGACTTCAGTAGATAAAACTGGATCCATCTGGCTATTCTGACTTTCAATGGTACATTGTTTTGATTGTATTGGTTTACATTTGGCAATGTAAACATAGTATGTTTTCTCATGCAAATAAAGCCCTTAATTGTGAAGAGAGACAGACAGACAGACAGGGATAGAAAGGCAGCGGGAGAGAGAGTTAATGAATCACATTACAAAATGCCAGAAATTAATAGGACACATGCACACAAACAGATGTAGCAGAGTGTTGTTCAGCCGCACTGTGAGATATCATCTTGACCATCATTAATCACCATAAATTAGCTGTGATTTCAGAGGGGACATTTGGCTTCATTTGAATAAAGGGTTTTTCATGCAGAATATTAATTGGGCCAGCATGCAGCACCTAAAGACAACTCTGTTTTATACTGTACCGCCAGAAACTGCGTACTACCGTTAGTTTCGCACACACAGAGAGAGAGAGACAGAGAGAGAGACAGAGCGAGAGACAGAGAGAGAGACATAGAGAGAGAGAGGCAGAGAGAGAGAGACACCAGAGAGACACAGAGAGAGAGACAGCGTTCAACCATGACTAATTTCATAGCACCTGCATTCACTCCAATCAGCCTTCAAAGCTAGAGGTGGATGAGGACCCATTTGGGGCCAACAAGCCACCTGGCTGAGCTAAAGCAAAGCTTATGTGCGGCGTGTTGTCTGACTGTATTCAAAGCGCTTGCGCGCGCATGCGCGTGTGTGTGTGTGTGTGTGTGTGTGTGTGTGTGTGTGTGTGTGTGTGTTTGTGTGTGCGTGTGTGCATGTGTGCGCTCGCATGCCTGTCCGAGAGAGATAGAGAGAGAGTGAGTGAGTGAGTGAGTGAGTGAGTGAGTGAGTGAGTGAGTGAGTGAGTGAGTGAGTGAGTGAGTGAGTGAGTGAATGGGTGAGTGAGTGAGTGAGTGAGTGAGTGAGTGAGTGAGTGAGTGAGTGAGTGAGTGAGTGAGTGAGTGAGTGAGTGAGTGAGTGAGTGAGTGAGTGAGTGAGTGAGTGAGTGCATACAGTCACAGATGGTCCTTTATGAGGCTATAAGAGTGGGAGTGTGTGGATTGATACACGGGGGGAGAGAGAGAGAGAATGAACTTAACATCTGGAATCCCTGTTTTCTCTCTCTCTCTCTCTCTCTCTCTCACACACACACACACACACACACACACACACACACACACACACGCACGCACGCACGCGCACCCGCATTAACGCATGGTTAAGTCGCCATGGAAGCAAGGCATGCCGATATAAGCAGCCAGCTGGAGGTTCTCTAAGCCAATCAGCTCTGCTGCAGTAACACTGTATCGGAATGTCTCTCTCTCTCTCTCTTTGTGTATGTAATGTGTGCCTCCGTCTCAGTCTGTCCTTCTACATACGAGGGACGATCAAAGGTTCTGCAATTAGTTTTAGCTATTTCAAAGAATAGTGTAAAATCCAACGTTATAATAAGCCCCCCACTCCCATGCCGACCGTAATGCGGGTTATCTTTTTTTTCATGTTTGGGGAACAGAGGACAAAAACAGCACACAGGGTTAGGTAAGGTGAACACAGCACTGTGTGTGGTACGGTGTGATGTCCTTTTTCTTTCTCAGATGGAGAATATTTAAAAGAGAGGCGGCCGGCCGTGTGTGACCGAGTGTCGTCACGCTGCAGAAACCCATCAGGCGTTTCCACACAGCCCCCTGCCGCTACTTTCTTCTTCTAGGCGTTAACCCTCCGTCCAATCAAAACCCTTTGCACACTATTATATGGAAATAAAATAAGGCTTGCATAAAAAAAAACACTTGTGTAACTTTTTTTTGCCTGGCTCTGAAGAGCTCCTGACCTGGCCTGCATTCAAGCTCTCAAGTTTGAGTTATCGGACGGTTTAAATGTTTTGGAACATTACTGGTAAATATTAGGGGTGTAACGATATAGTAACTGTAACCAAAGTAGGCCTATAGATTTTATTTTATTTTTTAAAATCAAAGTATATCGTCATGTAAACTGAAAATATCGTATCATATCGTTTGACTTTGCAATGTAAAGAATCAATATCAAATTGCTATTGAATTGCTACCAATACTAGGCACATATTGCATTGTACTTAGCGATTTTAACCTGATCACTGTTTTTTCTTTTTTATAGCCATTATAATACATTTTCCCCTTAAAAGACCTGCAGTATCCACATGTTTCACCCAGATTGAATGTATTTGCTAAATAGTTACTGTATCGATTTTAGATCATTAAATCGAACGTATTACATCGCCAGAATGAATCAATATCGTCCATGTATCGTATTGTATCGCTTTGCAGAAAGTGACATCACATGCAGCTGGAAGATCAGAGCGCTTGTTTGAGCCACAAATATCTACTGAATGCGAAAAGTTCCGTTTTTTTGGTCCAGTTGAGCTCAGAAAACCTAAAAAATAAAAAAGACAAATCTCTGAAAGTGTAAGGGAGCATAGCATTTTTTAGATTAACAGATACCCAGATTTCACTGGGTAGCTGCGCATTCAACCTCAAGGTTTAAATCACTTTCAAGACATTTCTCTCCTCACATCTCTTTGCTGTCTTCTCTGCTCTTCTCTCTCCCCGTTACCCATCTCTCAATTCTGTTTTGTCTCAGATCAAAGGGCAACCGGGAGCAAGCCAGCAAACGGTTCGTAGCCTACAGTATGGACTAGTGACTCTGACTAGCCAAGGCTTCATCAATGCCGTCTATTTCCTTTTTATTGCCAGCCTTGGCTTTTGTTTCTTGATCATTCTCAAGGCTGTACAGAAAGACTGCAGGGCAGGAGCAGAGACAAGAGATGAAAATACTCTCTGTCTGTCTGTCTGTCTGTCTGTCTGTCTGTCTGTCTGTCTGTCTGTCTGTCTGTCTGTCTGTCTGTCTGTCTGTCTGTCTGTCTGTCTGTCTGACAGGCAGGTTGACTGGCAAACTACAGAAAGACTTTTGGACAATGATTCCATGTACAGTAACATCCCATTAGAACAGGGGTGGGCCAAATGAGATACATAAAAAATTGTGGAGGGCCAAGACTAAAGGCTGAACTAAAGTCTGTGCAGTATTAATTTAATTTCAAGATAAAAGCAAGAGTAAGACCAACCATTTTGACACCAGGGCCCGCAATTTATTCAGTATTTTAGCCACAGAGGACCTCCATTCGATGCCATTTTAGCCCCACAGACCCCAAAACTAAAGATTTATTTTGCTTTTGTCCACAATTCCGGGCTGGATTTCACAAACAAAACAGGCAAACATAGATAAAAAATTACCATTCTTTTACATTCTCTCGCTAATTCAGATAATATATTAACTCAGATAATATATTTTAACTCTTGAGAGTGTAAACATGAAACCAAATGGACCCGCAAGGGTCCATTTGGTTTCATCTTTACGCTCTCAAAGAGTTACAGCTGGTTAATCAACTACAGCTGGTTAATCAACTAGCTGGTTAATCAACTAAAGATGAAACCAAATGGACCCTTGCGGGTCCATTTGGTTTCATCTTTACGCTCTCAAAGAGTTACAGCTGATTAATCAACTTTCCATGTTTAAATGGAGCTCTCAAGGACCACTGGTGGTCCCCAGACCACTGGTTGTCCCCGGACCACTGATTGAAACTCTACCCTTTCACGGGCCGGTCAGAGTCAGCCAAAGGGCCGCATTTGGGCCCCGGGACGCATAATGCCCAGGTATGCATTAGAAGTTTTCATGTTGCCAACAGTGCATCTATACCTGGTGTTAAATGGAGAGGTAGCATGGTTAATTGGCAGCTGTGACAACAAGACCTTTTTGCACACATAGTCGAATGATCTTTTTCCCATTAGGTTATTGGTTTTCAACCAGTGGTCGAGGGACCACCAGTGGTCCTTGAGAGGGTTGCAGGTGGTCCCCAGGCTAAACATTGGAAAGTTGGTTAACCAGATGTAAATCTTTTGAGAACGTAAAAATGAAACCAAATGGAACCATTTTACACTTTCAAGAGTTAAAATATTCATCATCTGAATTAGCCACAAATTCTACACAACTAGAGAATGTAGAAGAAATGGTCATTTTGGTCTGTGTGTTTGCCTGTTTTGTTTCTGAAATCCAGGATTGAATTGTGGACACA
>CM076983.1:38838589-38851089 GCA_039105355.1 Benthosema pterotum | reverse complement strand
ATGCTTGTTGATTAATTGAATTTACTTTAAAAAATGTGAATACGAGTCATTGTGTGTGTGTGTGTGTGCGTGCGCATGCGTGCGTGCGTGCGTGCGTGCATGCATGCGCCATGTGTCACTGTCGGCGTGTGTGGCACGCAGAATGACTTAACCTTGTGTTAATATTATTCAAGGCAAGCTGGAGTTATTTAGCAAATAACACAATAAGGACACACATGGACACTCAATCATTTTGGTCTAAATCATCCACACAACATGCACAGCACACATTCCAAACATACATGAATATGTTGACTTTAGTACACAGTCAGGCACGCATGGTGTCACATCCCTCTTTCTCATGATCTGGGGAAAACACACAACCCCTTACACATATACATACAATAAATCTGTATGCAATTACAACACACACCAAACCAAATAATACAACTAAATTGTTCCTTACAGACCTGTACAGCGTGCAAGTGTACAAACGGTCCATTTGCAGAGTTAAATTAACAATGAGGGTAATGTATGCATGCCAGGGTTAAAAGGCAGGGCGCGACGGTGCTGAGATGTGTCCGACTCAATCCCACCAGCCATACGGCAAATTATCTGAGCCCAAAGCACAGTGCAATAAATGCAAAGGGGATGTTTTAAGCCTCTTGATTCAAGGAACAGGGTATGTTTTTGGAAGAGGATCTTATAAATACTTAATAGCCTGGGGTCCAGGGACCAGTGGTTATCAATCATTTTCATACTAGGGCCCACTATTTCTTCTACATTTTAGTCACGGATAACCATTTGATGTTGAGTTTAGTCTCTCGGATTTTCAAGTTTTCTAGTCCACAATTTAGGAGAGATAAAATGGCAAAAAGTTGCTCAAAGAGTTGCTCAAAATAACATTTCTTCTACTACTATTTCACTTCAAATCCTATTTTGGAGATACCTGGACACTGTACTGTACTACTGTATATATTCAGAGGGGGTCAATACCAGCTGATACAGAAACATACATTTAAAAAAGAAAGGTTGAAATTCACCTTACACCACATCTCCAAATATCTATGAGCTAAAGCACAAGCTTGAAGATATGACATTTCTGCAGGACATCTATACCGCCAGAACACTATACCGAGGCTAGGGTTCATGTGGTTGAAAGCAGTGCTGTGATATAACATTCTATTTCCCTGAGTGGTCCTTTGCTGCAGTAAAACAGTTGGTTATGCCACAATAGTGGCATAGTGGTATTTATGCAGAGGACTAATTCTCTTTTATTTGGCAGCAAAGAGCACTGCAAAGTGGTTAGAAAGCACTACATGACACACTTTACATGAATAATCAAACAGCACTGGAGCCCTGTGTATGTGTGTGTGTGTGTGTGTGTGTGTGTGTGTGTGTGTGTGTGTGTGTGTGTGTGTGTGTGTGTGTGTGTGTGTGTGTGTGTATGTGTGTGTGTGTGTGTGTGTGTGTCCATGCATGTGTGTGCGTGTGTCTATGCATGCATGTCCATGTGTGCTAGCATGTCTGCCTGAGAGGAAGTGGCCGTGTGTGTGCGTGTGCGTGTGTGTGTGTGTGTGTGTGTGTGTGTGTGTGTGTGTGTCTAAATAGTCTGCCTCAAAGCCTACTCTCCAGCTCCCTAAACTAAACCCTGTCTAAATAATAAGGCTGATCACTAAACAGACCTTATCCATGGTGGCATCTGTGCCCATGACACAAACACGCACACATACACCCATGCATGCACGCGAACACGCATGCACAACCCCCGAAACACACACACACACACACACACACACACACACACACACACACACACACACACACACACACACACACACACACACACACACACACACACACACACACACACACGCTCAATTAGTGCTGCTCTATTTCAGCCCAGCTCATCCCATCCCAGGAGAGCCAGCGAAATCCAAAAGCGACCTCGCCCGCGGGCGCCCGGTTTCAAAAGCGGGCGCCCGCTTTCACAAAAACGGGCGCCCGCTTTCACAAAAACGGGCGCCCGTTTCACAAAAACGGGCGCCCGTTTTCAAAAGCGGGCGCCCGTTTTCAAAAGCGGGCGCCCGTTTTCACAAACTAGGCTATGCCTAAACCTAACTCTAACCCTAAACTTAACCTCAGTAAACCTATGCCTAAACCTAACCTAACCCTAACCATAACCTTTTGAAAAGGGCGCCCGTTTGTGAAAACGGGCGCCCGTTTTCAAAAGCGGGCGCCCGGTTTCACAAAAACGGGCGCCCGTTTTTGTGAAAGCGGGCGCCCGCTTTTGAAACCGGGCGCCCGCGGGCGAGGTCGCTTTTGGATTTCAGCCCAGCTCATCCCAGGGCAGACCAGACTGTCCTAGCCAACCCATTCTCTGACACTAGGCAGAACTGCCCCAGCAGCAGCCTATCAGCACACACTGTGCATGGGGTTATGGTATACAGTAAGTACTGTATAGAAAGTACACATAAATGGCTATCATAAGTTCCCCCCGGCCAAATGCGGGGGGAAAAACAAATCTGATGCTGGCCCGGATGTAACATTTCCAAATTGGAGGGGCAGGTGAAAATGGCATGAGGCTGCACCTATACCATTTTCGTTTAAATTCTTTAGTTCTGTGACCCACACGATTCATATCTTGTACAGGCAAGTATAAGCATCAATAATAACATCAGTTGTTGTTGAAGTTGTAACAGACAGAAAGCATGCATAAAGCTAAAGGTCTTTAGCCTGACCTCAGTCTGAATTGTCATTTCGTTTCACTTCATTATTCAGACTGAAGTCCCTCTCCATCACAGCAGTTTCTGGGATGGGCATTATCAAAGCGGTGATTGGTTCATACCAACCCATAAGAATATTAAGAAAGCATACAACGTTGTTGTCATTATTATACCTAATGTGTTAGGCCGGTTGCTAACAAAGCAAACAACCGATGAGTGTTATTAGCATGTGAACAAAAGCAGTAAAACATGTCGGATGATGATGTTCATAAAGCCTAAAACCAGACGCTTCTTTAATGAAATGAAACTAACTGAGGACGGGGCTGTTGGTTCTTAAGAATCCATTATCTCATGGTTAGGGGACATGGTGTCTCGCTTGGAAAGCACCGTTCCCCAGCCGATAAGAGTTCCTCCAGAGAACAAACGAGGTAGAGAGAGAGAAGACAGTGTTACAAGTTCTCACAACCTTGGGCAGCTATAGGGTATGATGATGCTGAGGAGAGAACATGCCCCAAGCGCCCACACTAGTGTCCCCAGTGGGAATTGAACCCAGGACCTTCTAGCTGTGGGGGCGACAGTGCTGCTAATATGAATTCTGATTAACCGGGTGTATCGGTCTCTCTGCTAAACACAGGCACATATAGAGTAAATACAGGGATTGGAAACGTAGGGACAACATACCCGAGTGCATGGATATACGCACCATATGAAACACCATATGAAACACTTCGGAAGAGTCCAAATACTCTACTCGAGGCTGAGTAGAAATACTTACCAAGGAGAAATCCTATCCTATTCTGACAGACCTGCTTGATGTGTGGAACTGCCTGATCCGAAGAACTAAAAGCAAGCCTTTACACAACTAAGTTAAATCACCTACAACACCTGTCTAGCAACATTTCTGAACTCCTTGCCCTGCTGCAAAGAAAATGCTGTCTGTATTTAATTTAATAAATCAACTCTCTCTCATTTGGCAACTTGTAAACGTGACTCCGCAACTTTGGTGTTTCAGTCCTCACACAGAAGTTATGTGATGTGTTTGATGTGTTTGAGTGGTGAGTCACTTTCCACCCCCGTGTGACGTCATGTTGACGTTTTTCACAACTGTGCGCACAACGGCACCCATGACGAAAGATACATAAGCAAAGGATACTGATTGAGACAGGAAAAGGACAGAGTTGAGAGAACGAAGGAGAGAAATGAGGGCATAAGGTCCAGAGAGAGTGAGAGAGATAGAAAATGACATGAAAGGTGAGAAGAAGAAAGAGAATGCCGCCATGCAGTTGCATTGTTGGACTCTTGCACAGAAAGCTGATTAAGGAACAAAGTGCTGAGTCAGAACTGTGCGTCACACACAGATGTTGCTTTAGTGGATGCCATTCCACCTTCCTTCATCTCTACCCTCTACTTTCTCTCCTTCAATCACGAGAAGCACAGCACTGACTGCATCAAAAACATGCGTCAGTATGTTGTGGGTTGAAAAGGGATTTGTAATTTTGCCTTCTCTTAAATTGTGCTGTGACTAACACTCTTTGAAATTTCGTAGCTGTCTATCGAGCCCTGTACTGTGTCTGTACCACCAAATTGCTCACTCCCCCCACTGTTTTAGGCCTAACCTAGGTTTTCTAAAAAAAAAAAAAAAAAACTATATATCACACTTATATAGCAGCATCAACAAAAATTGAATGTTTGAATACTTACAGAATCCAAAAACGGATTCCTGGCCTGAAAGGGTTAAAAGTAGTAGAATTGTTTTCAATTCATTCAAATTGAAATAGTGAAATACCATGTTGTATGGTAACATGTTCTGTAATCAAAGCTACAGGTATATGTTGTACAATTAAGTGTGAGATTACCATAATGACAGTAGTCAATTATTATTATACTCTATCATACTCTTTTGGAGATAAATTAGACTAGAGCAATGTGCTGGGAGCTGGGAGTGTGTGCATGTGCGTGTGCGTGTGTGTGTCTCTCTCCAGTTGGTGCTTGTTGACACTTGTTAATGTCAAGGTAATAATGCACTGTCAAATAGGTCTCCATCTAAGGTAGCATGTTTGTCTATAGACATATATTATCCTGCTTACTACTGTGCACAAATGTATTATACTGTATTTATACAGTACATCAAATCTTCGTGGGTGAGCACAAAATGCATTTCGGGAACTGTCGGAAACCGACAAATTCCCGCTCTTCGCGCGATATGCGGTCCCCACACACACATCATTCTACAGCCCCCGGCATGACATAGTAGAATACCTGTTGTAGGGGTTTCTGCAAGGACTGTGCATTTAATGAATGTGTAATGTGTGTGTGCCTTATAAATTAGAGCTGGGGTCGGGCCGACTTTTTTCAGCCCGACCCTACCCCATATCCGACAGCTTTCTGTCCAGCCCGACCCCCGTCCGACCATTATTATTAAAATATATGCGCAGCCCGGCCCGACAACCCGACATCCTTTTTTCAGCTAAAAAAATCTTTGAGAAAGATAGCACACCTTTTCTTCCCTTAATTTTTCGTTGTGTTAATTATTATTCTTATTATACTGATAGCTAACATAATGTTGCTAATTAGTGTGCGCTCTGTTTAACGAACTTTCCATTTAGCTCAGGGACCACTGGTGGTCCCCGGACCAACTGTTGAAAATCTCGGCTTTGGCTACATATTATTATGGAGAAATAGGATTGCATCTACCGTGGAGGGATTTAAAGCCGCCCTCCTCTCCTCGATCGTTCTCCCAGCTGCGCGTTGTCAGGACAAGTACAACGCAGGGTGAAATGCAGCACGTGGTGAAATGACAACACAACGCGCTGGGTGGAATGACAACACAACGCGCAGTGTGTTGTCATGTGATGCTACATGATGGTTCGATCGTTTTCAAATAAAAACTGCTATGTTTTTAATATATTGAGAATATTAAGGTTGTTAAATGAAAAATTTAAAGTTGTAAAATAATATACATATATATATATTATTCAGCAACATAGCCCAGCCCAAGCCCGAACCCTTCCGAAAGCCCGACCACCAATTAGGCAATTGAGCCCGACCCTCGGGCTACCCGTCGGGTACCCGAAAACCCCATCGGGTTTCGGTCGGGTATCCCACCTCTAGTGTGCATGCATCAGGTACATACATTTTGTGACTGCCTGTGTGTGTGTGTGTGTGTGTGTGTGTGTGTGTGTGTGTGTGTGTGTGTGTGTGTGTGTGTGTGTGTGTGTGTGTGTGTGTGTGTGTGTGTGCGTGCGCGCGCACGTGCGTGTGTATGTGAGCTGATATGCTATCACTGCCTGCCACGCCACCCCTGCTTCCCTTCTGGATTGCTGGGTGAGAGATTAGCGTGTCGGCCTCCTCGACAGGCCTGGGCCTTGCCAATAGCGTCCTGGCCTAGAGAAGGGGTCCGGGGCCTGGGCAGAAGCTTCCTGGCTGCCCCCTCTCTCACTTCCCTCCAGGGTCTCTAGTCTGGAGCTGTAAAGACTATGATAAATGAAACGCTGCGGTTCTGTCTGGCTTGCTGTGATTGGAGCTCACACACAAGCACAAGCACAAGCACACCCGCGCACGCGCACGCACGCACACACAGCTAAATCCCGAGTGTTGATACAAAGCTCAGTGTAAAACAAGGGTGAACAAACATAAACAAGAGACACAAACACTTAGTACTACAGGGCACACATTGGCCTCAAGCCTGCCCAAAGAACCCACCCCCCCCCCCCCTACACACGCACACACTCACACTCACACTCACACTCACACACACACACACACACACACACACACACACACACACACACACACACACACACACACACACACACACCTGTCTCTCTCTGGGCCGAACCTCTCAATTGATTTGATGTGACTGCGTTGCATTATTGCCGACACTATGGTTCTCCCTGATTGTGTTGCTGAGGGCGACAACAACACGGTGTGTAGGCTGTGTCCCTCTTGCGTAGGCGACGTGTGGCAATGCAGAGCCGCTTGCACTGCACTGCTTCCGTCAGTTCACGGTTGGACGACGAGACCGCAAGGATGAGAAAAAAATATATCACAGCAACTCCATTTCTTAACACAATGGAGGCTGCCAGCATATGAGCACCATAAAGTGAGCCAGTGCATGCTGAATGACAGATTCTGCACTGAAAGGTTTATTCACTGTGCCACTCAAATGCATGCTAATGTTGTTTTTGTGTCATTTTAGCATTGATATGTATCTGTGATGCCTGTGTTTTATTTTATTTTATTGTCGCAAACTTGTATTGTTGTTTTTGTGGTTTTTTTTTCATTGTTTATCTTTGTGACACTATTGCTTTATTTCATTTTACTGCACAGCACCTTGTAACATTTGTTTAGATGCGGGCGCCCGCTGGCCTATAAGGGCCAGGCACGTGCCACATATAGGCTCTGGCCTAACAGCATGTTGTGTGTTGAGTCCCGTTCATGACAACCTTTGCTGCATGTCTCGACCCTCCCCTCTATCCCTCGTTCATGTCTGTCTTCACTGTAACTATAAAT
This sequence comes from Benthosema pterotum, assembly GCA_039105355.1. Classification (NCBI taxonomy): domain Eukaryota; kingdom Metazoa; phylum Chordata; class Actinopteri; order Myctophiformes; family Myctophidae; genus Benthosema; species Benthosema pterotum. Next base: position 38,843,872 of record CM076983.1, on the reverse strand, counting down.
AAAAAGGCACAAAAGCCAAAAACTAATATTAAAAATAAAATTACAGTATGAAAAAAATGCACTCTGTATATATAATGAAAAAAAAAAAAAAACTATAAAAACTATATATCTGTATTTTGTACAGTTGTTTTAAACTGGTGTAGTAATAATGCTACTGATAGTAGACAATAATTTGTAATCACTGATCCCACATCACTAAACTTTTTCTGAGACAATTCAACTCCAAAAGCACTTGCAAAATTGTAGCGCATTAAAAACATTATTATGGACTTGTCAGAATCACATTTCCGTCCGAAACCTTTGTCTGTCAAAACATTTCTTGCATAATTTTTCTTTTAAAACCAAGTGTGACTTAAGTGCTGAAGTTGAGTACTTTGCTCATGCACCACAGAAGATAAAGGTTAAAAATTGCTGAAGGGGGTTATTAAGCCTAACAGTACTGTTGTAGAACAGATCTGCAAGCTCACAAACAGTGGCACCACAACCGACATGCAGAGAGGGAAGGATATGTCAGACTAAATTAAATTGTTTCAGAACAAAGCAAGGAACAACACAAGTTTCATTCTCATATACAATAGCCTGGATAAGAAATCATTTAATCAATGTGAGGGCATTTAAAAAATAAAATAAGGCAAAATCAGGATCAGATTAAGACTCGAAAATCTAGCATGCAGGGTCAGGCTCTATAAGGGATGCACTGTAGAAAAGACAATGGCAGGCAACAGCTTGCTCTGTGCTCATTACATTACATCATTGGGCTGACTCAGCATTAGAGAGACACACACGCACAGACACATGCACACACACAAACACAAACACAAACACGCACACATACAGAAAAACAAAGTGGTCACATGGGTGGGCCAGGTGCATTTTCATGCAGTCACAAATATCACGTGTCAGTTCGCATTTGTCATTTCACTTCAGACACAAAGTTTTTTGCATCATGTTGTTCTTTCTTTATAAGCTACACGTTCAGTACAACTAATGCTGTGTCTAGACCCAGTGACTTCCAGTAAGTGGACTCCAGACAGACTCTGTTGGTCTCATTGTCCACTATAGTCCATTAACATCACACTGATACACACACAAACACGGCCTGTCTCTCTCAGGCAGACTAGTGAGGAAAGAGACAGCAATGTGTGCGAGCAAGCAATTGTACCCGCACAGCGCGCACACACACACGTGCACACACACACACACACACACACACACACACACACACACACACACACACACACACACACACACACACACACACACACACACACACACACACACACACACACACACACGTGTTTCGTTCAGATCTTTTCTGACTTTTCTCTACTGAATATTTGTTGACAGGAGAGTGAGTGTTATTGTTAACATCTGTCAAATCAGACTGACTGAACTGAATCCAATAGGTACATTCAATCGGGGCTGGACAGATCAGTCAATACCGTCCAGGATGTCCTCCAAAAGCAAAACCTATGTTGTATAGTACTATATATATAGTAGTATTATTTTAACGAGTGTAAAAATGCAACCAAATGGACTTATAACAGTTCTTGTATGGCTTCCATTGTGCAACACAGGGTCCTCTCAGTGCAGGATGACCTCTAAACTAAAGGGCAGAAAAGCATCACACAGTTTAAGCAGTATCACCAACAAAATAGACGGATGGACCAATCACATCACTCTCCAGTCTCCACTATCAGCTTGCAGAGCCTAGAAGGCTCTGAGCATGTGCTCCAGGTTGTTCATATTCAGGCTGAATGAACAGCACTTAGTTTCTGACCCCTCAATGTCGCAGCTCTTCTACTAGATGGTTCCAGAGCCTTATGCACTCTCATTAACTTCTTGGGGCCAGTCCCTTTCTTTTCCTTTTACAGGCATCTACAATACACTTGTGCTGGCTATTTGGTGATAGCTATGATGGGTATTTATTGATATATCAACCGATATGTGATATCCGTAAAGATATATCGGTCAATATATACTGTATCAGTACGGATATACCGAGGCCGATGTCCATATATTGGCCGATATATTGGTACGGTTTATACAGTACAATACACCTTAACACTCTCCGTGCCAGCCCTTTTTCATATTTTTGGAGGTAGCCAGTGCCAGTTTTTTTCATCAAAAACTCATATTTCATATTTCGGTCCATGTTTCCCCACGGACAAGTTAGTTGGCGACACACACTTCCGGTTGCGGTTTGGTGGGTCTCTTGTTATTGTCTATCAATGGTGGATGCGGTCGCTGCTAGCTGCTGTTAGCATGGGGATCGAATTAAACCGGCGCCGGTAACTACGTCACGTACAGTAGCGTTAACGTCAGCGGCATCAGTTGTTACTGTAAATCATAATGATAACGGGAGACGTAGATCTATTTCAATGGCATGAAAACTGTTAAGGGGCAAGAAGCTATAACTATCTATCTGTTTCTATCTACTGTGGTATCTATCATAACTGAAAGTTTGACTGACAGCCAGCTGGTAGCATGATGAATGGGAGGAGAGGGAGGGGCCAGGGGTTATATGTCACCACCACGGATGTGTGTGTGTGTGTGTGTGTGTGTGTGTGTGTGTGTGTGTGTGTGTGTGTGTGTGTGTGTGTGTGTGTGTGTGTGTGTGTGTGTGTGTGTGTGTGTGTGTGTTTCTGTCTGTCACACCAGGAAATCCCCAACTCCGAAATGACTTGACCTTTCAGGTCTCCACCATTGTGTGTATGTGTGTGTGTGTGTGTGTGTGTGTGTGTGTGTGTGTACACCTGCATGCTTGTGTGTACACATGTGGCTTTGACACGATCGATTTCTCCAAGTGAGCCATTAATGCTGAAACGTGTGTGTGTGTGTGTGTGTGTGTGTGTGTGTGTGTGTGTGTGTGTGTGTGTGTGTGTGTGTGTGTGTGTGTGTGTGTGTGTGTGTGTATGTGTGTGTGTGCGTGTGTGCGTGCGTGCATGCGTGTGTGGTGGTGGGGAGACCAGGGGAGGGCACAGGAAGTTGACTAAATGCACTCTGCATTTAAAAGATATTGTGTGTGTGTGTGTGTGTGTGTGTGTGTGTGTGTGTGTGTGTGTGTGTGTGTGTGTGTGTGTGTGTGTGTGTGTGCGTGCGTCCAACATTGTATTTCTCCCTCCCCCTCTTCCGCTTTTTCGTGTCCAAAAAAGTGAAAAGCAATACTTTTGAGGTCCCACTTTTGAAACCAGGTCAGAGCAGTGTGAGCAGACAATCCTCTCTCACTCACTGGCCTAACGCTTTAATTAATCACAAAATACAGTAGGAAGTAAAAGATTGCATTTAGGGCACTTTCAGTTCACAGAGAGTACACAGTGTCCTATAATAGCATTTGGGCCCATTTGCACAATCAAAATTAGATTGGCACTCAGTAGTAGGGGTGTTAACGATACAGTAACTGCATCGAAAAATCGATTTTTAATTTCAAGAATTGAAATGTAAACCTCAACATTAAAGGGGTACTCCACCCATTTTCACCCTTTTACTGTCATTAATATAGCTTAGAGATGTGGACATGATAAAAAAAAAAAAAGTTCCACCCATTCTGTATTTCCTAAAAATGGAGGTCTGAAAACATGGTGAAACACAACTTGATGACAAGTCGTGTTTCACCATGTTAATGTTTTTTCTTTTAGGGGCTTTTTCCTGAGATTTTACGAATGGACCCAAATTGACCCGCGAGGGTCCATTTGGTTCCATTTGTACGCTCTCAGAAAAAAAAATCTTGAAAATGGGTGGAATTCCCCTTTAACTATGTATCGTATCGTATTTGCAATGCAAATAATCGGTATCGAATCACAATCGTGCACATATTTGATTGCATTAATACTAAATCACATTTAGAAAAAGACTTTAATTACCAAAAGACAATGTCAATGTTTTTTTTAAATAGTGACTATATGGATTTCAAATCAGTGACTCGTATCGGATCGCCTGAATTACCCAATATCGTCCATGTATCATATCATCAAGCATGCATGGTGATACACATCAAATTGCTGTTAAAATGTATTGTTACACCCCTACTCAGTAGTGTATAGTAGTGCTCCAACTGTTCAGATGAATTGCTTAAAACTATAATAAAAAAACAACAAACATTTGTTTGTGTGTATGTGGGGGGGGGGGGGGTAATCTCTGCCACCACTGGGACAATCGCAGTAAAAATCAGTGCATGGCTGCATGCATGCACACTCTCAGCAGAACCCTGGCCCATGAATCTTTCAGATTGGCATTTCATAGCACCACCAGGAAGCCGACTTTAGCAAAAAGACTTTTCGCAACTTTCCCTGTTGCAATTTTAATGCATGAAATCACATAAACACCCTGCATATTTCATTGCAAAATAGTGTGAATAATCAATGAGCTTGGCACACGTTTTTCCACCCTTTTTTCTGGAGGGTCTAATAAGACACTCGACAAAGCCAGATGCACCACTGTGGACTCAAAGTTTTGAATAGTCAGTCACAACCTCTGTACAGTTGTGGGCATTGCTGAGTAATCCCTAACATTGTTAGCATTGTTGTCAGCTTATACGTATGTGTGTGTGTGTGTGCGTGTGTGTGTGTGTGTGTGTGTGTGTGTGTGTGTGTGTGTGTGTGACTGTGTGACTGTGTGACTGTGTGTGTGTGTGTGTGTGTGTGTGTGTGTGTGTGTGTGTGTGTGTGTGTGTGTGTGTGTGTGTGTGTATCGTATTGCCTGACAAATGAATGAAATTATTTGCCAAATGCGTCGGTGAAAGCACAACACAAATGACAACACTAGAAGTATAGGCAGACAGATAGACAGGGCTACAGCTTACAGCAACAGGAAGGACCGACAAAGTCCTTGCTTCACGACAGTTCTTGTGTGTGAATGCGTAGCGTCTTGTGTGTGAAACAAGAGATAGGCAGGCACACAGACGAGAGAGAGAGAGGGAGAGAGAGAGAGAGAGAGAGAGAGAGAGAGAGAGAGAGAGAGAGAGAGAGAGAGAGAGAGAGAGAAGCAAACTGAGAGGTGTTGTTGGAACATAATAGTTCTCCTAACATGTTCTCTGGAGAAAGACAATACTTCCTCTGTCCCCCCGTCCCCCCACCACCTCCACCTCTCTCACAGTAATATCATGCTAAGTGTTACAGCTGGGTCTTGGCCAATCTAATATCATTACAGGAGCAGACGTGGGAGATTGCAAAGAATCACAGGAGACAATGGGATAATTCTGTTTCCACCGCTACACACACACACACACAGGCACAGAGCATATGCGTGTGTGTGCGTCCCTGCATGGGGGGGGGGGGGTCCAAC
>CM076983.1:38798589-38836089 GCA_039105355.1 Benthosema pterotum | reverse complement strand
CAGGGAGTGAAAAAGGGAGAGAGAATTGGAGGGAGTCAGGAAAGAGAGAAAGAGAAGGCAACTCTCGCTTCAAAGTCAGCCTTTATCTTTTCACACCCGTCTTGTTATCTGACCACTCTCCTCCCCACCCTCCCCTGGCTCTTCTTATCACCACTCTATCCCTCAAAAAAGTTTTTTTCTCTCTCCGAGCTCAGTATTGTAAAATAATGTAAATGTACTGTATTTAATAAGCACTATAGGAATAGAACAGCATAATATCAACATATGTAATGTTCAACTGATTTCATTGTATCTTACCACAATTGGCTTTCTGATTTCAATCCAATTGGATTTTATGAAATGCCAAAATATATATTTATTACAATATTGATGTTTGTGTGTGGCAGGGCTATACTAGCTGAAATACTCCACCTGATTTGACAAATTTGAGCCCTTACACAGAATGCACACACACATGCACACATACACACACATACGCACGCACAAACATACATGTGTGTAATGGGATAAAGTAGGCCTTTAGAGCTCACACCAATACACGATTACATTAAAGCTCCTATATGTAATTTTATGGTCAAAATAATAATTACATGTTTTTATGTTTTTTTCACAAAGTATTGCTTTAATTAGATTACTGTAAAAAAATATTGTCTGGTGCAATTCTCAATCGCTGAGGTGTAGCAGGTATGGTGTAAGTCTCCTCATTGGCTGCATGGCAGCAAATCAGCTCTGGGGCCTCTGTAGTAGGCCGAAAGCCTATACCACCAGGCCTGGGCCTGGGCTTACCAAATAATTACGCAGAATAATTAAAATCTGCAATTCAAAAGGTTCAGAAATCACCTGACCCCCCAATTAAAAATGTTACTATACTCCCCGGCTTTGTTCATCATGAGTTGAAGCTCTTGATGACTGGTTTTAATTATTATGAACAATTATTTGGTAGGCCCAGGCCCAGGCCTGGTGGTATAGGCTTTTGGCCTAGCCCAAGGCCGCAGACCTGATTTGCTGCCATGCAGCCAATGAGCACGGACCCACACCTGATTTGCTGCCATGCAGCCAATGAGAGGACTTACACCATACCTGGCTACACCAAGGCGATTGAGAATTGCACCCATTGTCTTTTTGACATCTCTAGTAGCTGCAGGGGGCCCTATAAACTTCGTCATTGGCTAACAAATAGTCCCGGCGGGACCATCTCTTAGCCAATCATGAAGAGCCTCACTGAGCTGCCTCTGATTAAGGAAAAAGGGAAAACTGGTGGAGTCAAATGTGGAGCTGGTGGAGGACTATGATTTTTAAAGGACCACTGCGGCTCTTATGCTGTCATAGACACTAAATATTTTCAGGAAGTGATCTAATAATGAAACAGTCTAAGTCAGTCACCGCTCACCGCTGTTATAGTGCCAATCTTGGTTCGCAATATAACAGGTTGTATCTGATTTTAATCATGTTCATTTGCTGTTCTTATTCATCATGAAAGGGATACACTCGGTCCCATGTTGTAACCAATAAATATGTCCCTCAGAAGTTGACTAGTACAGTCACTTATTGGACTCTATGTTTTACCTGCACGCACGCACACGTGCACGCGCACGCACACACACACACACACACACACACACACACAAACACACAAAAGGCAGTTCCTAGATACAATTTCTGGCACACGCAAATTGTGCTGATGGTGCCTTTAGCGGTGATATATTTGTAGACGTCAATCAGTCAAAAAAATCCTCCATACTTAGTATGATTGCTTCTTGACCCCTCCTGGCAGAAACCAATCAAGCCTTCATGTTTCAACTTTGACAGTACAATTATAAATAGTGTTGCAGTGATACTGACCCCGACACTGGGGCACAAACTCATTTCAATTTCCTGAAAAGGAGATCCTCGGAACAAATGCTTAGCTAAAAGAAGGTCCTGTTGTTACTCTAAAAACTTTGAGAAGTTCTGATTAGCCTCTATATTTACCCAGCCTGGCATTAAAGTATAGAGAAATCCATGGAACGGTGCCCAGGTGTAAGCAATAGCACCTCTCTACATACTGTATATTAGAGAATGCAGTATATTACTTATACACAATATAAAAGACATATACCAGCGCACAATTAATCACTTCAAGCTGATCTCCAAGCTATTATGTAGGCCACTTTTAGGGCCACTTCACCCCTTTTGAAACCAAGTTTTATTTCCATGATGCTTGGGAGACAATAAGAAACACTTCAAGCATTCCTAGGGTTTTAATGTGGGTAAATAAATAATAATAATAATAAAAAAAAAAAATCTGGTTGCAAAAGGGGTGACTTGGCCCTTTAAACCATTATACTTTCTTGATGGGGTTCCTCAGGGATACACCAGGACTGCTAGTATTCCTCTCACTACCAAATCTAGTCAGAGTAACATATCTGCAGTACAGACACGTGAATAATACATCACTAAACAACATGTTTACATCAGAATAGGGAATCTAGGGTTCAAGTGGTTATAAGAACGACACGTTTTCTGTGTTCTGGAGAACACACAGCCAATAGCGACTAGAACACAGCACAACAATACAATAGCTGACATTTGTCTTCGACGGCTGACATTTCCAACGACTTCTGCTCTTCAGTCACAATGAGGCTGAGGTAGTTATTGCGAACGCACAGAGAGGGAAACTGACAGGGAAGCACTTAGGAGCCAGAGGATATGAAAACATAAGAGCTAGTGTTGCCAACTGCCAAAATCCAAAATGCACTAGTGGCACTTCCAAAATGCACTAGAATGCGCTAGAGCAGTGGTTCTTCATACCAGGGCCCACTAGTTATTCTGAGGAGGACCACCATTTGATGTTGAGTTTAGTCTCTCTGACTAATTTGGGAGGAATAACTGGCAAAACGTTGGTCAAAATAGCAATCCTTCTCATTTTCTAAATATAATTTAACCCCATAAAGGTCCATTTGGTTTCATTTTTACAGATCTAAGTGTCCATTTGGTTATACCAATGGTCCCCTAGGAAGGAAGGAGGAAAAATGGTGAAAAACAAGTTTTTTTTTCCTGGTGAGTGTCAACCAATTTTGCACCAATTCTCCAGCAAAAAAGCACTAGATTTTCCGCCAGGAGTTTCTCAACAATTTTGGTGGGCTGGAAAAAAGCTAAATATAGTGTCAAATGCGGCAAGTTGGAAACACTGAGAAGAACTGAAGGGATGTGAGAAAGAGAGAGAGAGGATATACGAGGAGAAGATGAGATGAGATGATGAACAAAATGAAGGCAACGTGGAAAGAAAAGCCCTGAAAGAACAAACAAAAGAACAAAAAGGGAAAAACCCACCCAATCCTATCTAGTAGAACTGGGTCACATTTCAGCTCCAAATGCTTCCACCCAAAGAGGGGTGCGCTTTTTTTGCACAGCGGCAGAACACCATGGAGTCATTTGAAACCGACAGCATCCATCCTCCTCCCACAGATTTGTGCTAATCCATGCCCAGCAGAGGGAATTGAAAGAACGTGAAGAAGATGAAGCATTTCCACTACAAGGAAACTACGCCTGCTGAATCCTCGTGTTAATTAGGCTCGGCTAGAGTCAGGGTTGATTCCCAAATCTAATCTAACCCGTCATTCTCACTGCTCTGATACTGTCTAACACCGTTTGAGACCCCCCCCCCCCCCCCAGTGACAGAGAACCACCATCGTAATTGAATCCGAAGCAATTTCCTCTTTGACCACCATGATTACAGAATTATGCAGAAATATTGCAAATTATACAAATCGCACAGAGAGAAATGCGAGGGTTGGAGATTTCAGATGAGTGCAAGTCAGAGAAAGGGAAGAGTTAGAGGTTCAATCAAACAGAGAGCAAAAAAAAACTGGTTGAAGTGCCGCTCTGTGTTGCATGCAGGATTCTCACAGGATTATGTTTTACTGCAAATGATGATTACATATAATCTGTTTATAACAAGGGTGGCACAACATTAAACGGTATCAAATCTCCCTTTGCGCATACACATGGTATACAATACATTGAACACATAATTCCCTTCCCTCCATATGTATCAAGAATATTCTTCAAATATTCTTTAAATGGCAACTTTATTTGTCCAAGGTTCATGTTTTAGGTTGATTTTGCAGTCCATACACTTTCATTGGTTGATCCCTATATGCTACTAGCTGACTGCACAGACTATGTCGCAACACAATGACCGACGCTCCATATGAGGACAGTTTTTCGTGCAATGTTGGATGAGCTCATGGGAGATGTAGACCAGACACACAGGGCAGTAAGTGGTCATGTCATCACCAATGCAGAGAAGACGAACCCTTATGCTGTAAAATATTACTGTAGATGAGTTAAGATGAGAATAATTATGAAGGAAGCAAAATAAGCACAGCAAATAAGCAAGCACACAAAGATTAAATACCGATAGACAGAAAGACCAAGGAGAGCATCTTGTAAAAATATTCCATCTATCCTGGCAGGAAGACAGAGAGAGAGAGAGAGAGAGAGAGAGAGAGTGAAGCTAGTGTGGCAGACTAATGAATGGAAACCATTAAACATCAATCACATGATGCCCCAACGCACACAGACACTCCTCATAGACAATCACCACACGCAATTTACGCACACGCATTACAAACTCATCAGCGCGCCGCAAACCCAACAATACCATTATCATCATTATCTCTTACGCGGGCTAATACTGCGTGGGGTCTGGCGGAAGGTTGGGAAGCCTTTCCACATTTCTTGCAAACACACATGGACACCAGCAATTACTGTACATTAAATAGCATATACGTATGTATAGTATTACATATGCCACTTATAGCGCCACCTCCTGGTAAATGTCTTTCCTTGGTTTCTAGGGAGTGTGCATACAAGATAGTTTCATTGCTGCTATAGGTAAAAACACTAGTCCACGAGCTATAGCACTGATTTGCACTGATTTTCATTTGTTCCTCGTGGGAATGTGCTGGCAAAATTTCACCAAAATCACGTTGTTTTCATGATTTACATCATTTTGTTTGAAACACACTCCCGCAAACTTTGAAAGGCAATCTAAACCAATCAGGATGGAATATGAGAAATCGACAAACCCGTCATGATCACATGAATATGCAGAGCATGGGTACCAATTTGCGTGAAATTTGGATAAAATCTGCAGGAGCAATATGAGAAAATGTCTTTGGCATATGTCGGCCTCCTGGTAGCGCTATAACAGGCCAGTGTCAAAACCTTGGTAAACTTTGACACACACACAGCCAGACGAACGGACGGGCGGGCGGACATAGGGCTGGTGTCCACACTTATGCACATCGACACGCATAGCCTGGCCAGCTTGCTTGCTTGCCTGCATAATACACAGACAAACGCATGCCCTCACATAAGCATGCATGCAGGCGCCCAAACCGGTAAAGCTGCAGGGTTATACGCTTAATACAGCCATAGCAATTCAAATTCATTTCACTTTTATTTATGCACAAGTCCAACCTTTGTTGTATTAACTTACCAAGGGGCACAAATATTCACACAACCCAGGGATGCTACACACACACACACACACACACACACACACACACACACACACACACACACACACACACACACACACACAATGAGCACACTTCGTGTGCGTAGATTGTGCAATTTGAGTCCATTTCAGATAGAATAGCGCCGTATCATTTTCATTATCAAAGCGTAATGAATCATATGAACAGCTCAATGACCCAAGGCTGACCTGAGGTTAATGAAGATTTTTTTTGCTCCTTTGTTCCATCTAATTGCTCTCTTCATTAAGGCGGGGACTCGCTGATTAAACTTATATGGCTCTAAGGTATGGTTCCACTGTTGGCCCAATAGACACTGGGAAGAGGTCCCATTGCATACAGCTCAAGGTCAAAGGATGGCCTATTGCTGGTCAATTAAAAACAAGAAAAAATACAGGGGGAGGGGCATGGTGGCAGTACTGCTACAGCTAGAAGGTCCTGGGTTTGATTCCTCCTAGGGATGTTATGGGTGCTGGGCCTGCTTGCACCGTGTCTCCTCCTTTGTGTCATCAGTGCACATACCCGAGGCGGGGTTGGCGAAAAGGCATTTGTGTGTGGAGTTTGCATGTTGGTCCCTAAACTGCCTTCCCCTGGCCAGCCAGGGCGCCTGTTGGAGGGGACAGGAATTGGTTGGAATAACGTGTTTTTTCCAACCAGAGGAACTCCTCCCTTGTCAGGTGAGAAGGCAGCATGAGGCACGAGGCTAATACTAGATCAGCACTAGGTGGATTGCATACTGCACACGTAGGCCATGGCCTACTCGTGCGTTAGCATAGCGGGCGAATCAGAAATTAACAAAAACAAACTCTTATTCCCCTAAAATGACTAGGTCAAATTAATTGTATCATTTTACCCCTACGGATAAAATGACATCACTTCCATTGACACAATATTAACAACCGAACCAAAACACCTCACCCACGAATACCCCAGAAGAACCACCAACCGACCCCCAACCCCGACCCTCGGGACGAAATACCCAGAACATCAGTCATGAAGTCCTCGTAATTACGTCAACATTTCTCAATCTTCCGAATCTGCCAAACGGAAGACCTTCCGGAGTAAGTCTCTGTCCGAGGTCCTAATTACGTGGAATGCCCGATTGGCCACAAACTGAGCACCGCCGCGCACTGATCGTTTAACTTGTGCCCGCTCCGCTCACTCAAGTAATAAACAACAGGTAGCGGCCTGCCAGGCCGAGGTCAGAAGAATCTACAAAGAAAGGGAAAGTCTGCACACTGGAACATGCACCAAAGCCTAGAAAGGTTTATTATTTTTTACAGGCTCTCTGCTCTTTATCCGTCTGATGAAGGTGAGGCTCAAAATCCTAATCATCTTCATCTGTTGCTTCTGTGCTTCTGAGAACCATAAGCTGCAATTAGCCTAAAGGCTGTATTATTTGACAACTGTCATTGGCGATTTTAGGTAGGCACCAGGGAGGCAAGTGCCCTCTGGTGGCAAAAAACACTGCTGAAAAAAGTTATCTATAGCAAAAATGTTTTTGTCAGTTGGAACATTCAATTGGAGCTTCATACTCATTCATTACACGCATGCTTTGAATACTTGCAACATTACCTGAATGACATTGACATGAAACACTTAGGCCTACTTATTAGCTATAGTATATTCTAAAATGGGTGAATAATCACATCACAGTGTCTAGAAAAACAAGTACTTGTCTTATGTTTAGTTGTTTATATTTTGTAGGCCCTACTTATAGCATTCCTCACATAGGCTATAAGTAGGCCCCCACCACCACCCACAAAAATGTGTTTGAAAAACACAAAAAAGTAAAAAAAATAAAAACAAAATCTGTCGGCCATCATGCATGACAACAAATTCCTGGTTGTATACCAAGTGGTTAACAAAAGCATTAGGTATAATGATGGATCGCCAAGCAGCTGTCATCATTGTCATGTTGGCTTGTCGTGGGCATCTTTGAAAAAGATTCATGCCACAGACCATAGAATACAAAATAATAACATATAAACACAAAAATATTTGAGAACCACTAGTACTAGTTGGACACCTAATAATATGCCATAGTAAATAAGGGTCATACACATTCTGATTTGTGAGAATGAGATTTTTTTTTAAACTTGACATTCAGTAATTGGGTTCTTATCAAAATAAGAACATTATAATGTTGAATAAAAAAGATAATCTAAAATTTGCCACAGACATGGCCAAGTCTTTTGTCTGTGTAGGACACATTTATGACCCCTGTCGCCAAACGTTCAGTCTTATTTGGTACTGAAGCAAATGCTTCTACTCAAGTCCGCTTTAAATGTCACAGAACAGTAGAAAAGGTTAATTGGGTATCCCTATTAATTACAATGTGTGTGTGTGATAGTGTTTTATGTTAAAGTGCACCACTGCTGCTGGTATATTAAAATCACACCCATGTGAAGTACAAAACTGGCCATTCATTATAAATGCCCTTTCGTGTTTGTGTTACACTTTAGGTGTTCGGCAGACATGCTTAATCCACAGCAATCTACATTAAGGGAAAAATAAAACATTCTAATACATCATATCCAAACACAATTAGTTGAATTTACAAATTCCAATTTAAGCAAAATGTACAATATACTTTACAATTACAGTTAGGACAATGCACGTGTTTACATGCACCCTCAAAGCTGGATAGGGTAGGTTAGCTCCCCTCAAAGCATGCGCTAAGTGTGCTAACTATGTTGTTTAGGCAAGGCAACTTTCCCCTCTAAATGCTTGAGCATCCACCAAGTCATATTAATTTAGCTGACACTCAAATCCAGTGTCAGGGTCAGTGCATCGCTTGAGGACACTCAAGACAGGACAAATGCATGTGCGCTGTGGGGATTTGATCTTGCAACCTTACTGTGTTGAATTTCTCTCTTCTTAATCTACAGAGAAATTCAATGGTTTCTCAGTGGATCCGCTGTGGCAGAAGGTTGGCCCCAGGTCACTACTCCCTTTTGTATCTTTTATAATAACAGAATAAGACAGACAAAGTGGGATGAAAGCAGAGCGAGACAGTGTGGCACAAAGAAAGCACTGGTGGGATTCAACACAGTGCTAAATGGGCTATGTGTAAGTGTAACTCTATATACTGTAGTCGAGTGCCTTTATCACTATGTGAATCCTTCAGATGCATTGTTTTCTGATCTGAAATGTTTACTTTTAGATCAGTGGTTTTCAACCAGTGGTCCGGGCACCACTAGTGGTCCTTGAGAGGGTTCCAGGTGGTCCTCAGCTAAGTTGGTTAACCAGATGTAACTCTTGAGAATGTAAAAATATTCATTATCGTAATTAGTCCAAGTCTACACAACTAGAACATTATTGGTCATTTTGGTCTGTATGATTTGCCTGTTTTGTTTGGTTAACCAGATGTAAAAAAAAATGCCTGTTAGCAAATAGGTCTGGAATATCTCAATTGTACTAGTCTGTTTCCCATAGACCCACCCACCCATCTTGAGCAGGTCTCAGAATCTTCAGGCTATAATTGTACGCCCATTTCCTACTGCAGAGAACTCGGGTGGCCAATCAGGACAAATGATTGACATCTGTTTGCATACTGTGCCCTCATTGGTCACCCTAAATCCCGGTCTGCTGACAGGCATTGTTTTAGCCAACAGCTGATTTGGTCTGGCTACCCTAGCCAGGCTACCCCTAATCCAAAAAACAACAAAAAAAAAACAATAAATGGCCGTGAGATTACGTCAAGTGCTTGAGTAATGATCCAGTTAATTTCTCTCAGCCTGTACCCCCCCCACACACACACACTTCTCCTCTCTCTGTTTTCTGTCTCCTGGGTAAACTCTGCAGTCATCTTGTCTTGCCTTGTCAAGGTTATCAGACGTCTGTGCGATCAACAAAGAGTAGTGCTGATGAAATCATTCGCACGCACACACACACACACACACACACACACACACACACACACACACACACACACACACAATCCCACATTACTTCCATAGTGTCCCTCCTGCATGTGTGTGTTGTCGTGGAAACAGCTTCATTCAGGGGCGGATGTAACATTTCCCAATTGGGGGGGCAGGAGAAAATGGTATGGGGGCGGCTTCATCGCCCGTCACGCTTCGCGCCATGGGCGATGAAGCCGCACCCATACCATTCAGTTACAGGACTTTTATTAGGCAAGTAAAGCATCAACACTAACATCAGTTGTTGTTGAAGTTGCAACAGACACGCAGCATGCACAAAGCTAAAGGTCTGACTCAGAGAGTTTTCTGTTTCAAATAATGAAATGCTGTTGGTTTAGTGGTGACACAGCTGTAGTTAGTTAGTAGCAGTAGTAGTGTTTCAAATACTTTCAAATATACAGTAAGCACTGAAATATCTTGGGTTGTTTTGCATGCCGTCATGTTTGGTGGGGCAGTCAGGGCATTTAGGGGGGCATTGCCCCCCCATACCCATGCCTAGATCCGCCCCTGGCTTCATTCCACAGCACGGCGGTGACAAAGGCAGGCAGATGGCAGCAGTGCAGCGAGAAGCTGATAAGACCTGGAAACGGGTCTGAACGTCGTGCACATTGCTATGTGATGACCTTGGTGTGATACAGCGGTGCTAGTGCAGCAGACAGTTCTGTGCGGCGCTCTCGCCGAGGCTAATGGCCTGGTGCTGTCGGTGCGACAGTGTTGCCAACTGCCAAAATCCAAAATGCACTAGTGGTGGCACTTTCAAAATGCACTAGAATTTGCTAGATGCTTGCCTGGAAAGGAGAATATATACAGTATATACTGTGTGTGTGTATATATCTGGTTAACCAACTGTCCATTATTTAGCCTGCGGACCACTGGTGAAAACCACTGTCATATAGGAGTAAAACAGTGAAAAAATGAGGGGTTTATCCCTTGCACATGTCAATCAATTTTGCCCCAACTCACCAGAGCTTTTCACTAATCTTAGCGCTAGGTGGGGGTGGGGGGGGGGGGGGGGTCTGAAAAAAAAAATAGAGACAAATGCGCCAAGTTGGCAACACTGCGGTACGGCGGATCTCGTTAGAACAAGGAAGCTGAGCCATTTCTCACTTGCATGGCATTTGGTGCTGTGTAGTATTTGACAGCGTGTTGGAAGAGGAGGTGGAATATGCTACATACTAAGTGAAAAGAATAAGGTACACCCCTCCCTCCCTCCCTTACAAGGAGTACAGCCCCAAAGACGATGAAGGAATGACACGTCACTTGGCAAAAATTGTCTCAGGTAGACTGATATGCGATTATACTTAAAGGTGCAATTAAAGGGAAGTGGTGGGCAATTTATTATTAATCCCACCTGAAACGCTGGCTTGTGAAGTTTTTGAACCAATCAGAGCATACATCCCTTCAGGCGATGGGGCCGATTTCTCTGCTACACACAGGACCAACGCAGGACACATCGAGTGTGTTTGTTTACAACTGTCAGTCAGCCAGCTCTACTGCTAATCACAGTCACCTGTGTTTGGAGTATGCTTCAGAAATGGGATAAAGAACAAGTCAGCTTAATTTGTATTAGAGATTTTATGGACTTTTAATATTAAAGTACATAAGTGGGGAAAATCCCCATTATTTGGCAGCATTGTTGGGTATGGTCATACAATTACCACAGATGTGGTCTAAAAGTGTGACAATCTTTTTTAGCTCATATGTGGCCAAATAACAGTATAGCAGTAGTTTAGCACAGGCCAACATAAATTTGTTCTATTTTTGTTAGAACAAGAAAGTCTAATGCACACCTATAAGTCTTTGGGACGCGTGCGTAGGCAGGCAAAAAGCTTGAATCAGGATCAATGTAACCTCCATGTGTACAATGTTACATTGATCCTGGTTCTATTTTTGTTAGAATAAGAGTTGTAAGATTTGTCTCAGGTCATATAATGTTATCAATTAATCCCCTTTAAAAAGTCGTTATTGGCATGGAGTCAAATAAGTATTTAGCCAAGTATGAGTTAATTTCACTGCAACTTTAACAGGATGAGTCAGACACAGCAGCAACAATGTACAATCATTAATCATGTAAGCACTTCACCACTAGACCTCTGGATCTACAGTAGACACCCGGATCTCTACCATGCTATATTCTACTCTCGGGTTTCTAGGTTTTCTAAACAATGCCAAAAAAATACAACATGGGCTGTGTCGTGCCCATTGTGCTTTACAAGTAAAAAAGAAAGAAAAAGTCAGGGATTTAGGGAGAGCGAGAGAGAAGCTGTAGATGATGGTCTCCTGTAGAGACCAGAACAGTGTGAATAATTCATCACGAAAGAGCGGTGGCGAGAGTGAGAGGGAGAAGTTTATGCATGGCTAGGCAGGGAGTGCAGAGCGAAGCCACACTTCATCCTGCTTGGAGAACTTGGAGAGGGAGCCAGGCTTCCTCATCTTCATCTCACTCCACTTGAAAGATAGAAATCTCCTCACAACTGTCTTCATTCAGCCTCCTCTACATCAGTGATTCAAACCCTCTCTCCCTGTGTGTGCGCGTCCCGCAATATCTTCTCATCTTTGCATCTCTCCATATTTTTTTTTTTCAGTCCTCTGCGCTCTGCCCTCATTTCTAACTATCTTGTCTTGTTCTCACATCTTACCGCACTGACGACTGCAGAAACATTCTCAGTAAATGGACACAAATTTACTGAATTTACTTGTTTTTCTTCTTTGCATTTATTTGTTAAGCCCAAAATATGTTTTGCTGATCCGAGTTGGCTTTGTTCGAGTATTACAGATCTTTTAATAAGTACTTCTATGGGGAATTATCTTCTGGGTCTGTCATCGTCATGAAAGGGGGCGGGCCTGCGGCACTCTATAGCGCACGATTATACTTTGTTTAACATGGTTCCCCACTCACAGGGTTATATAGATGGTCCCTTCCATTTGTTCATCTACAGAAAAAACTCACCAAAAACCCACTGTGATGAGCAAGTGATAATGCAGATGTGACACCTCTTCCCTGTCCCCAGTACTTGCTTTTGTTTTGTCTTTATAGCCGTGCACATTGATCCTAATATACTGTAAATCTATAAATCATCTAAACATATAACTTGCTGCTTAGCAGAAAATGAATACATTTAAATTAAAAATGACGAACAGATTTCAGCCTCCGTGTTTGGACTTCAGGAGATTCACGTAGCTCCAGGCTACATAGAATTCTGAGTTATCTGAACACGAGACTAGCATTCACATGGTAAAATTATAGTGTTTGCAGTGGGAAAATGGCAACTTTTCTGCATGTGAGCGTTATGTAACTTGAGTCCACAAGGGCTGACTCCAAAGGAACAGCACTATGTTCGATCAGCAGCAGGCATGCATCTTTCTTTCACCTATACCTAACCTCTCCATCCATTTAGCTACTGGTATGCTCTACCTCGGAGCTGGATCTCTCATTCCTTTTTACCCTTTGACACTTCCTCTGTTCTTCTAGCATCCAACTCTGCTCTCCTTGGCCGATTCCACCTCTACTGTAGCTATCTTTAATGACTGCAGTCTCTGACCCCAGGATGAACTGCCGCTATGCTGATGGATGACACTATGACGCACTAAAAAACAGCTGAGCTGACTTTACAGAGCTCTAATGACAGTGTGACAAAGTGTAAATCAATCATATGCTCTATGTCCATTCTTCACAATTCATGCTCTTTGGGGGAAAGGGAAGGAAAAACTTTATATAGGGCCTTTATCCAAGGCAAAATTGTTCACCATTCACACAATTGAAATTGTGTGAATGGTGGACTTTAATGCACCAAGTAAAGCACACCACCATTCACACAATTTCATAGACAGATTGCAGCAGAAGCCATTCAAGGAACCAACCAGCACCTCTGGAGCATTTTGGGGTTTGGAGTCTTGCCCAAGGACGCTTGGGATTCTGACCAGCGACTCATGGATCATTGGACGACCTGCTCTACCTCCTGAGCCATGGTCATCGCTGTAACCTGTGATATCTAAACTGTTTTTCAGTGACGTCCAGGGCGACTCGGCAATGGGCAGCTGACCACGCTTGCTCATTGTGTAGTTTTGGTCGCAAGTTGTGTGAAATGGGCTATGTGTAAGTGTAACTCATATACTATAGAGGAGTCCCTTTATCGGCATGCGAATCCTTGAGATGTGTTGCTTTCTGATCTGCAATGTTTACTTTTAGACCAGCTGCAAACATCTATGTGGAGAGAACATACTGTACATATATTATCCTTCCCTTTCAAAATACTGTCTGTGTCTTTGAGCAAGGCACCTGACCCCAATTGTCAGTGGCCACTAGGAAGGCAAAGTTGATGAGTGAAGATTAGAAAATAAAACGTGCAGTACCACAAAACAGCACTAAACTATTTAACCAATATTTAAAGTACTAAACCTTGTTCATATTTTTGTTTAGCTTCTGAAAGCTTTCTCTAATCGGCAGGTGCAGGTTATGTTCTACCTGCCCAAATGTCATGCCTTACTTTCACAAGAAGGCCATTTTACCTTTATTTTCACTATGTTTTTCCTTTTTTTTTACTTTCTGGGACAGCAATAAAAATATTTAACCAATATTTAAAGTGCTCAACCTTGTTCTTATTTTTGTTTAGCTTCTGAAAGCTTTCTCTAATCTGCAGGTGCAGGTTATGTTCTACCTGCCCAAATGTCATGCCTTACTTTCACAAGAAGGCCATTTTACCTTTATTTTCACTATGTTTTTCCTTTTTTTACTTTCTGGGACTGCAATAAAAATATGTCATACTTTTTATGCAAAATGACAAATACTGAAATGAAATTGATTATTGACTCACTATTTTATATTTTTAAGTGAATCAGTGAGGTAAACAGTAGCCATAGTCTTGTTGTACATTCCACAGGTCAGACAACAGAGCACTCTGGCCAAATTCAAACAGATATCGGGTTGTGTTTACAGACGATTGTGCCACCTCTCAAATGAGCACTTGAAAGAATATACTCCACCTATCCATTTACCTGCCAGGTGACAGGTGGGCAGACCTTACTTCAATGTCTGGAGTTACAGTATATCGCATTGCTAACACTAGTTTCCTTATTATAAAATAGAAGGTCAATTGAAGGCATAGTGTAATGAGCAACCTGTCTGATAAGTCAGGATATCTTGATGTCACGCGCAATGACAAACTACAGAAACTACATGCACACACGCGCACGCACCCCCCCCCCCCCCCCCACACACACACACACACACACACACACACAAATGTTGGGTTTATTTGGCATAGCCTCAGTGCTGACCTGCATATAGAACTTCTGCATTTAGCATCTGTCCTAGCAAGGTACGTGTGTGTGTGTGTGTGTGTGTGTGTGTGTGTGTGTGTGTGTGTGTGTGTGTGTGTGTGTGTGTGTGTGTGTGTGTGTGTGTGTGTGTGTGTGTGTGTGTGTGTGTTTTACCTCTGTCCAGAGACAGCCCTTGGACTCATTCCTTCACCACTCACTTTCTGTCTGTGCTGAGAAGGGGTTCCTGGGTAAACAGATCAGCATGTGCTGATAACAGGATGACTCCTTACTGCTGTCTGCCTGTGTGTCAGCAACACTACTGGACTGTTGCATCCACTTTTGCCAGCAAGATTTCAAATGGAGTTCCATATTTTTTTTATTTGTTATTATTCTTGTTTATTCTGTTGCGATACACAGCACAACTAGTGATGTGTTTCAACTACAGTATCTATTGCAGTCAGTGGCTAAAAGGAATTCCCTTCGGAGGATGACAAACATCACTGGACTTTGAAGTTCGGCCTATTTTCCAGGCCATCCTGGTAGTTAAGGCAAGATTAGACTGTGAAACACTGGCTTCTCACTTTGGATTCTGAAGTCGCCGAATCTCAAGGGTGGAAAGTAGATGAATGCATTCTGAATTCCAAAAATAAAATGGCCTTGCGTGATTTATTGTGTTTAAATATAAACCTGTCTAGCATTCAGGCAGTCTAGGTGTGTGGAGAGATAAATCAAGCGTTTCCATGTTTCTCAACAACAGGAGAGCATTTCCCAATAAGTAATCCAGCTGCTGCATGTTTCAAATGTTTCTTCTGATGGTGTTGACTGCAGGTTGAACAAACTGAATATCCTCAACATGATTGTTGTTCAGCCTCTTGACCCGGTTGGCAGAACAATGGCCTGCGTTTAGAGACTTTTCTGGTGTTTGTTTTGGCTGTCGACACACCTCAGATGAGGTTCACCGTATGCCGAGACAGGATAAGAGAGCTCTCTCTTTGTGTTCAAACTCCAAATTGACTTTTCTGAACCCAAAGGTGGTGCCGGTGTGTTGTATATACTCCAAAAAGTTCCAGTGTAGCGTAAATAATCCAGACAAAATGTTTCTATCAAAGGCAAGTTAAGTCTGCAGAGTGTCCCGTCACAAAACTTTTCTGTGGTGCCGCCCTGGCCTTTCTCTGGCTACTTTGGCAGAGTAAAAAAGAAAATACGTACGTATTCAGTTAATTTACATCCGGGAGGTTCTAGAAAAGTACAAACATGCGTGTTATATGGCGCGTTTTTAATACACAAAGAATATAATATTGTGGTGATCTCATGCATCATCTGAGAACACTTGGTCTGATCCATTGGTCCAACTCTTGTAAATTCTCGACTGTAAAAAACAAAACCCCAAAACAAATACAAGCTTATTCAGTTTGCGTTGTCAGCGACCCTCTTGAATCGACATCTTACACGTCCCGCTCATCGTGTTTCAAAGTAGTTGTTCTTCTGGTCTTGTTTTGGAGCATGTTGTGTTTCGTCGTTGAGGCAGAGCTGGTCCCCATGCACCACCATGCTTGGCTGTTTCATGATTTCCTCCGGCACTGGAGCCTCAGTTAGACAGACAAAGGAGAGCAGACCCTGCCAAGTCTCTACTCTGCATGCATGGCTTTTTCCCCCTCTCACTATTCCTCTCCTCCCTCTCTCTCTCTCTCTCTCTCCGTTCCCTCGTTCTTTCATTCTCTCTCGATGTGGCAGCTTTCCCGAGAAGGTTTGGCGATGCTCCAACATGTCTGCCTGTCTGTCTGCACCACCAATCCTCCCCAGACCCCCACCCATCCACCCTACATTCAATCCCCCACCCACCACACCACATCCCACCACAACACACCTCAACCCACTCGATCCAAGAGAAAAATATTAACCACCCCAAGTTGGGCAAAACTGATCCGAGACAAATTCTGGTTCGACATAAAAGCATCGTTCACAAAACCAACCTGCTTTCAATGACAAATTCCCAAATACAAACATAAGCAAATGCATGCACGCACATGCACGCACTCACACACGCACACACACACAGTCAGCATGAACAGATACTAAAATGTCCAATCTTCTCAACCCTCATGGTCTACTCATAATATCCTCTTCAACCTTTACATTTCTAAACCCTACATCTTCCTGTTCGCCACAAGAGCTTGGCTCTTTTCGGTGCCAAGGGGTTATGGGTGTGTGTATGTGTGTGTGTTTGAATGCTCGAAGTGTCTCAGGGTCTTTTCGGTGCCAGGCTACATTTATTCATCAGGTGCCAAGACTGGTGCAACCGTCACTGTTTCTGAAGAGGGGCACCCGACTACCCAAGACACCATGCTGCTGCCAAGGGCTGAACTGCCAACTTACCAAATGCTGTAGGGCAGGCTATGTTTTTTCCCCCTGCTTTCCCACCACTACTACACACACGTCACACTCATACACACACACAATGGAGAAACTAACTTTGGTGAAATGATCACAAGATTGATCTTCTTAAAATAATGCATTGCAATATGCTTTAAGCCAGTCCATGTATTTTCATATACGGCATCATGTAAATCCACATACTGTACCAAATCTGTATGTGTATACAGTATTTTTGTGCTTCAAGTCTGCCCATCCCCATAGTGATAAACTTGTATAAGCACAGACGCACACACGCACATTGGCAAATGTTTCAACACTGCCTTATAGGATAAGGAGGAGTCCTAGGCTCCTAGCAACCTAGGCCTAGATTTTCATCACCGCTGAACCCCTTACCCCTTAACGTCTTAGCCTTTTAAACTACTTTAAATAACATTTTTCAATAGTTAAAATGGCCAGTCTGCAAGCTCACGTGTCAACAGATTTTTTGCCACATTTGCCACATTTAACTATTCCAAAATAGTTTAGTAAAAAAAAAGGCAAAGCAGTTAGGGGATAAGGAGTTTAATGTGTGAAAATAGAAAAATAGAGCCCCTAGTCTTCATCGGTCATCATCATCATGCTGCCTAAGCCAATGGGAGCGTGACTCCATAACCCTGAATTGCCACGTAAGCCAATAGGAGTCTGCCCCAGTCTCATCAGTCCTCATCACCATCATCTGATGCTGTCTATAAGCTACGCACTGTGACTCTGATGTCTGCATCTCAGCCAGCCAGCCACTGTACGTCTGCAGCTCCAAGCTGCTAATGTGAGAGACCGCAAAATACAACAGCGACTACAGTGACACTAGTTTCTTTCAGCAGGATTTGTTTCTTATTAGATCAGTGGTTTTCAACCCTTTTCATACCAGAGCCCACTATTTATTCTGCATTTTAGCCACAGACCACCATTTGATGTTGAGTTTAGTCTCTCAGACACAAAACTAACTGGTTGACCACTGGTTGAAAACCACTGTGTGAAAGCCACAACAAAACAGTCACTGAAACATGCATAGAACGTCGGAAACGAATGCAAAAAATGGCTGCAAGGTTGACACATTAAAATGTGAACATTCCTAAAATAATAATAATTTTCACCTGACGCATTATGACCATGTCATCGGTGCTTGTTTACTTAACACCAAGAGCAGGAGCTAATCAATACCTGCATGTACAGTATTCTTCTGCAATGTGGATAGAGGTTCACAGGCATAATATCATGCACATGCTACCAAGAATTGCTGCTGGAACAAAAGTAGTTCAGTATATCATTAACAATAAAAATCCCTGTCATTATCATTCTACTGTAAGGTTTACATTTAGACAACTAGTGCATAGGATTAAGGCTGCACAGTGCACCACTAACAGCTCATTCTCTTACAATCCAGAAGCATCACGCATGACCTTCAGCTCTGTGTGTGTGTGTGTGTGTGTGTGTGTGTGTGTGTGTGTGTGTGTGTGTGTGTGTGTGTGTGTGTGTGTGTGTGTGTGTGTGTGTGTGTGTGTGTGTGTGTGTGTGTGTGTGTGTACATACGCACAGGACAGCGCAGGACCTGCTGCAGGAGCACGTGCATGCTGTCAGTCTGTGCAACTGTAGGGTGTATGTGTGTGTGTGTGTGTGTGTGTGTGTGTGTGTGTGTGTGTGTGTGTGTGTGTGTGTGTGTGTGTGTGTGTGTGTGTGTGTGCGTGTGTGTGTGTGTGTGTGTGTCGTGGCATGGTGCCAGACCTGTGGTGCAGTGCTTGTTGCCTAGGGCCTGTTGAGCAGTGCTGGAGGATGGTGACGTGCAAAAAAAGAGAAAAAAGTGACAATGGACAGTCTAGAGACAAAAATAAAAGATAAAAATGTGATGGTGATCTATAGGTCTCATATCCATTCCACTTTGCCACATTATTGTATGCAAAACCATAACTATATTCATTTTTTATCACCATGAAACTTCCCCAGCTGATTACTTACACACAGGCAATGATTTTACAAATCATTACGTATTACAAATCTTAGCATAAATGTGCAAATTAGGCGAATGCACTAAAAGCTGGTTCTGAATTGAACCAGTTTTAGTCCATGTTCAAAACCAGGATGCATACATTCACACACTCTACAGAAGTGCCAACAGCATGTGCACCAAGGCCCGGCCCCACACCTGACTGAATGAAGGCTTTCTCACCCACCTCTAAAACCAAAACTAGTTTTTTTTAAAGGGTCTCACTGGAACAGTAAGGAACTCCTTATAATAAACTGGCAAAAGTTTGGAAACCTTTTGTCCACCTTAATAATACCAACTGGTAGTGTATCATATGTAAGGGATAACACCCAACGAACCGGTGATTTGCCTACGTTCGTCCACACAAGGTCTGTTGTTGAGCGGAGTGGTCCATTGTTGTGACCGCTCCGTCCGCTCACATGACCAGAACGCTGGCTTCTGATTGGAGCATTCATTCAAGCCATGTAATAAATTGTTTTAATCATTGATTAGCCGTCTTTACAACAAGGTATGGTGTGAGGGGTCGGAATGAATAACACGGCTAAATGTGTGGGTTGCACCTGCAAAAAAATTAACCAAATTGGCAAATGGCTGCCTGGTATTCAACCCTTTGATGTCATCCTAGAGGATGGCGTTAGGGCCCAGAATCTGAAGATATGAGGTCTCAAAAAACTTGAAACTTTTGAAATGGCACAAGGGCTGACACCAAATGATGTTGCCACTCTGTATGCTAGAACACCAGCTTCCAATTGCCCTAATACACAGGCCTTATCCTGAAGGGACAGACGTGGCAACTTCTTCCCACTAGTGTTGATGCTGTGCATAAAGAAAATCAAGAAAGTGACAGCTACTCATGCTTATGTGTGCCTGGCACACACCTGTGTCTGAGTGCCACACACCTGCAATTGTCACACACCTGCCCAGCACTTGAGGTTTCAATTAAAAATATAAATATTTAATTTGTCATGTCCTCTCTCTCATCATGAATGGTGGGAACTAAGGGTACCAAACGTTCTAAAACCAACATTCAAACTGAGATGCAAATCATGCAATGTCTACACTCTACACAGTACACAGTGTCTACACATCGAATGATGTTCTAGTCTCATGACCAGAACTGGACGGACAGTAGCACTGTGATTGGGCAGTTCATTGTCAGAGGAACCTCGTCTCGATTAGTCGATTTTCATTACCAAGGCACAAACTGACGTTTCCTTTCTCTAGTCTGGAATGCAGGGTGTAACTTAAATAAATAAATAAATAAATAAATAAATAAATAAATAAATAAATAAATAAATAAATAAATAAATAAATAAATAAGAACAGAACTATAAGCATTAAGCAGATAGTTTTAGGCCTTGGCTAGTTGACCAATGAGCCTATCGTGTCACGTATCACAGCAGCACGCCCCTTCGGGCAATGGGATATAGACTAGTCTTGCATTGAAAACAATAACAAACGTTCAAGCCGGACAGAGGGTCGGTCGCAACAATGTAACAGGTGCATGTTAGCAGCGTCGCTTTTTAGTTTGCACAACCAGCTGTTCTTCCGACAAATTCACACCAGTACTAGTAGCAAACATTCACAATTCGCTGCGCTGGTTCACGTGGGTTACACAACACACTGTACTGCCCTTTACTGCATAACACCAACAACTTAGCTAACTGCTAAAGCTAGCAAGAACTGCCACACAGAGAGAAAGAGAGAGGGAGAGGGGGACTGACCTGAAACTTTCAGACTTTGTTCCCGGCCTTTCAGCGCAGCATCAGGTGTGGGCAGTGTAGCTTTGGAGGACATCTCTCCCATTCCACTCCTGCTGTTGACAAAGTGTCGCCAAATCAAACGGAGTCTGCTCGTGCCGACCATATGCAGCCCAGCTTCAGTCTCTCCCCGCAGTCCAGCTAGCCAGTCAGTGCCTCCTCGGTGCCTGTATTGCACACACAAGAGAGCTATCCAGTGTGCTTGTGTAACATCCAACCCAGGCCCCACAATAACGTCCTAGTTGTTCAATAACGGAATACTGCAGCATCATACCATGACTAAGGTGTTTTTCTGACGATTATTCAACGTGAAAGAAAACACACAGCCAACATTATTTACTGTTAATGTATTTATTATTTGGCTGTTATTACATGAAGAAAATGTAGGCTATTTGGCGAATTTGGTTATGATTTTACTATGAACTGGCTACTTGGCCCACATCCAATCATTTTAGTTATTTATACATTTTTATGTCGGTGGTCTTGGGCTGGCACACAGGACATCTAATCTTGTAGTTGTAGGATAGTTGCTGCGTACCCACTGAAATGCATAGATGTGTTTTGTAGGGAGTGCATATCTGCCTTATATATACACAATTTATTTAACATATTAACCTGGGCTGCACATAATGAACCCTGAGCCGTGCGTGAATGGACAGACTGACATAGAAAAGCCAAGGGCGTGGGGCAATGCCCCCCTAAATGCCCTGACTGCCCCACCAAACATGATGTCATGCAAACAACCCAAATTTCCAATTAAAGTGCTTATAATTAAAATGATTTGAAACACTACTACTGTTACTAACTAGCTACAATTGTGGCACCATGCACTAAACCGACAGCATTGAAAGACAGAAAAGTCTCTGAGTCAGTCAGAACTTTAGCTTTATTCATGCTGCGTGGCCGTTGCAACTTCAACAACAACTGATGTTATTATTGATGCTTTACTTGCCAAATATAAGTCCTGTAATCGAAAATACCATTTTCTCTTGCCCAATTGGGAAATGTTATATCCACCCCTGGCGTGGGGGTTAGGAGCTAATAGGGACTTTAAGTTCCCCAGTTTTCACTACGGCAACCCGTACAGGAACTACGTCGGCTATGACGCAATCGCCGTAGCAGCCAAAATCATTAAGCACAGTACCCGTCGGCGACGGGTCCCCACCTCGTTTTGGTTCCCATGGTGACACCGATGAGGCGTCTATTCAGCCTACAGCACGTGTCAAACATAAATAGTAAACACAGACAACCATTGCTCGTTAGCTAACATGCTGTCACTTGGGCTTGAGCATGGGCAGTATTGAAAAGAGCTGCTGAAGCTATTTGTGTTATCCTAAAACAGTATATGTTTAATAACAGCATGTCAAATGGTATCAATGTTGTTATTGCTTGCCAAACAACACACACTGCATATACACACTAAAGCTGTATAAAGCTCGGGATTCGAACCACTCGGTCGCTAAGGTCGCCACGCGAACGAATATTAATGATCCCGAACCATTTATTTATTTATTTATTTATTTATTTATTTAACTTTCCCCCATCTAGTAGTTCTGCGACATTGAGGGGTCATAAACTCGCTGTGAAACGCGCTGTTACTGCAGTTGGAAATGCATTGTTTTCACTGAAGGTGTCCCATTCTCAATAGAAGTTTATGTAGGCGATCCGCCATTAGACTAGCTCTAGGAAGTGAACGGAGTTTACGCAACTCCGTCTGTGCGCACTGGCTGGTTAGTTTTATGGTTACCCGTCCACCTGACCAGCAGCAGTAGGCACTTAAGACTACATATACAATAGAGAGACGTAGTCTAATCTTGGCAAACAAATAATTAAACGAGCCGATGGACGGCATGTTTTTGGCATCAAAACAGCGTGTTACCCGTGGCTGTGTCGGATCGGTCTCATCAGAAAGGAAAGAAAGGAGAGCGGTGTCATGACTGGTGTATTCACAGATGTCAATCACATCTCAGGGCAGTAGAAAACTTATCTACCGATGACAACATCCACGATTTTAATAGTTAGTAGGGGCGCGGGGGGGGGGGGGGGGGCTCAATGCAAAACTGATGTAGACAGAAAAAAAACCCTACACTTGCTAGTATTGCATTAGACAGATCATTATTGGTCTGAGAACATTGTGAGATCTTACTTTTGGGCAGTTTGTGGACCATTTTAGTGAATTTGTTTAGGCTACTAGGCTAGTGTGATTGGCAGAGCAGAGTTCATACATTCACACAACGCATCCAGAGTATACAGAGCAGCTCCTACTCGTGTATGGAGGGCCAAATCTGCCAGCTTATTTTATTTATAAATCAATGAATATATGTTACAATACATATATAAATGCATAAATAAATCCATGAATGCTTCATTTTATAAATAAATAAATGAATATATGCGATAATAGATAAATAAATCAATAAATCAATCGATGAATATGGAAATCAATAAATAAATCAATAAATAAATGTATAAATAAATACATAAATAAATAAATAATTAAATAAATAATTTAATGCATAAATGCATAAATAAATAAATATATAAATAAATAAATAAAATAAATATCCTTCATTGAAATGTGCATTGAAGTGTGCCTTTAAAAACACTATTTCAATAATCTTTTCTGTATATCAATAATCTTTTCTGTATATCATTAATCTTTGTAATGTGTATATCAGTACACATTTCAGTACACATTTCAATACACATTTCAGTGAACCTATGTTAATGAGGGGGCGTGTTTTTCCAGTTGTGGGCGTGTCTTTCCCATTCAGCCACTAGCAATCAAGCCCAGAGCAAGGGAAAAAATCCTCTGGAGATTTTTTTTTAATTTAGTGGTATTTGTGGTGTTTTCTTATGCATAATTTAATTTAAAGTTTCCAGATATATTTAGAAAATAACGTACCGTTCATCAATCTCACTTCGTTTCTCACAAATTAATGCTTGTCTACAAGTAAGTTGTAATTGTGAACAGCAGTGTCCAGACTATAGTGGGTGGGTGGGGGGGGGGGGGCATAGACCATGTGAGACCCGTCTGTATCAGTGTTGCCAACTTGGCGCATTTGGCGTTATATTTAGTTCTTTTTCAGACCCCCCTAGCGCCAAAATTAGTGGAAAACAGAACTCCTGGCGGAAAATCTAGTGCTTTTGTGCTGTTGAGTTGGAGTGAAATTGGTTGACAGACGCCAGGAATAAAACCCTCGTTTTTCACCATTTTCCTCCTATGATAGAGTCCTCCTTCCTTCCTAGAAAGGACCATTAGTAACCAAAGCGACCCTATAATTTAACTCTTGAGATTGTAAAATGAAACCAAATGGACCCCAAGAGTTAAATTATATTTCTATATCTGAATTACCTAATTTAGAAAACATAGAAGAATTGTTATTTTGACCAACATTTTGCCAGTTATCTCTCCTAAATTAGTCAGAGAGACTAAAGTCAACATCAAATGGTGGTCCTCCGTGGCTAAAATGCAGAATAAATCGTGGGCCCTGGTATGAAAATGATTGAAAAACACTGCTCTAGCGCATTCTAGTGCATTTGGATTTTGGCAGTTGGCAACACTGGTTTGTATCGAGTTTGGTGATGTTTTCGTGTGTCTGGTGGAGGGTTCTTCTCTGTCAGAGCCTTCTCCGTGCTGCGCCGCTGGTGTGGAAGTGCATACGGCTACTTGACAGCACGACAGCACCCCAACACATCCGGGCTGGCCTGGAAGTCCGGTTGTGTTGGGGCGCTGTCGTGTGGGGGGTGAGGAGCTTCTTCTTTGTAGCTAGCATAACACAACAAACTAAACTAAACTAAATGTAAACCAAACGGGACTCTCACGGGTCCGTTTGGTTTCATCTGTGCACAGTGCACTGTCAGAGTTAAGGGGGGAGTGGGAGACGTTTTGTCGTGTTGTGCTGGCTGTTCTGGGTTCACTTCTGGCTAGCCTGGTCTAGCCCTCAATGATTTTGGCCTTGGGGGGCGGGGTGTCGTGGGATCCACACGGCGGAAGTGCTGCGCTCTGATTTGATCTCACTAACGTGTCGTCATCTCCGGCCCCTCCCACGCCCGTCCACTGCTGTTCTACGTCACATTATTTAGAGCGACGCCCACCCCGGAAGGTTCACACTCCCCTCAAGGCCACTTTCCAACGTGCGTTAGTCCAGGCTTTCCGTTTTCACGCAAGGCGGACGAAAATGAAAGCCTAGGTGTAGAGGCTACTTCTGGCTGGCGTGGCGTTGCTCGCCTTCGCTTTAACGGTGGGGGCTCTTCACTTTCTACACAGGTGGCTGTCTGCTTTTGTGCCGGCGCCTTTGTGGCGGTGTGGCGTGGGGACGGATTCCAGGTGGTCCCCGCCAAAGTTGTTTAGCCAAATGTAGCTCCTGAGCGTACAAAATGAAACCAAATGGACCCGCAAGGGTCCATATCGCATGATATCCATCAGCGAATTAGTCCAAATCTACAAAACTAGAAGATTAATCGTCATGGACAGATGCAAAAGAAATCTTTAGTTTTGGGGTTGGTGGGTCTAAAAAATATCATCGATTGGTGGTCCCTGGCTCAAATGCTGAATAAATGGTGGGCTCTGGGATGAAAAAGGTTGAAAACGACTGAGCTAAATACTCCTTGGAATTTAAAACAGCTAGGAAACTGCGTGTGTTATGTTTACAGCGACGTCCTTTCTGCCCGCCAGCTAGGGGACGGAGAAACCACGTGACTGAAAGCTATGAATTGCCATGAAAAGCCAATTTTATAGTATCACCATTTCCGGGCAGTGGCGTGCACAGAGAGTTTCAAGGGCAGGTGCTCAAATTTAACCATGAGGGCACTCTAGCGGAGGAAAAAATTTTGAGTTTTGGGGGGTTAAAAACACATAGAAAACAGCATTTCAGCATCTACAAGTACAACTATACAAACGCATTAGGCTACTGCTATATAAAATGGTTTGAAGAAAATAATGGCTTCTTCTCTAGAAACTGAATTTCAAGCTCCTGTCCCTTAGAATGAAAGCAGATCCCCTTCCCTTTAAAACAGGCCATGACTCTTGTGGACAACAGTTCCATATTCTGACACAAAGTGGTAGTGTTGCAAACCTACTGCACTGGACTGGACTCGAATGCCCCTCCTAGTGGAAGAGTGGTGAGTGGCACTCACCACTCTTCCACTAGGAGGGGCATTTGAGCCAACTCTAGTAGCAGAGTTGCGTCATGACCCAAGGAATGCTGGGAAAAAATAATTTTAAATTCATGACCTACGGTTCAAGAGTTATGGGCCAAAATGTAAAGTGGGCTGTTATAGCGCCACCATGAGGCCGACCAATGGATTTTTTGGCTACCTGTTGGTGCCACCACCCACAACATGCGATTCAAATTTGGGGAGGTTTGGACATTTGAATGATTTGTGGCACTTATTTGTGAAATAGGCCCCTCCCACTAACTTTGGAAGCCAATTATGGGCAAACGATACGCTTAATCAAAAATCTGTGTGGTCACTTTTATCGGATAGATCCACAGAGCATGTGTGCCAATTTTTGTAAGATTTGACTAAAATATGTAGGAATAGGGGCAAAAAGTGTGTTTTTAACAACATCCAAAATGGCGGAAAAACTTTAATGGCGGAAATGGGCGTGGCCTATATGGAGAGATGCATCATGACCCAAGGAATGCTGGGAAAAAGGAATTTTAAATTTACGACTTACGGTTCAAGAGTTATGGACCAAAACGTAACTGGCTGTTTGGTGGGCTGTTATAGCGCCACCATGAGGCCGACCGATATAATTTTAAAATCAAATATTTTTAAAAAATATGTCCACCCACCTCCCCAAGTTTTGTAAACATAGCCCTTATGGTTTCAGAGGGAAAAATCGTTGAACTTTAGATTTTGTTCTTTTAAAAAGGGCATGTTGGTCCAGAGAGGGCCACTTGGGGGTGCTCAAGCACCCCTTAGAGTCTTACTGTGCACGCCCCTGTTTCCGGGTAAAAAACAGACAAGTATAGTCAATCTGTGATCTCCTGCATAGATTATCCAATGGTTGCTTACTGACATCATCAAGGTCCGCCTCATCAGTGAGTGACATCATCAAATCCTGCCCCCTCATTAACATAGGTTCACTGAAATGTGCATTGAAATGTGCATTGAAATGTGTACTGAAATGCGTACTGATATACACATTACAAAGATTAATGATATACAGAAAAGATTATTGATATACAGAAAAGATTATTGAAATAGTGTTTTTAAAGGCACACTTCAATGCACATTTCAATTAATGATATTTATTTATTTATTTATTTATGTATTTATTTATTTATGCATTTATGCATTAAATTCTTTATTTAATTATGTATTTATTTATGTATTTATTTATACATTTATTTATTGATTTCCATATTCATTGATTGATTTATTGATTTATTTATCTATTATCGCATATATTCATTTATTTATTTATAAAATGAAGCATTCATGGATTTATTTATGCATTTATATATGTATTGTAACATATATTCATTGATTTATAAATAAAATAAGCTGGCAGATTTGGCCCTCCATACTCGTGCGGTACTGGCGTTGTAGACACAACGTGAGAGCGCACCTTCTGCCGTTGTAGGAACGGCTGCGACGGCAGGCAGGTTTATACATCGAGCACTGATCCATTTCCGGTTACCGTAGCACAATGACGTAGCGGTCCGTGCTTAAACTCCCTATTTGCAGGGTGAGATACGGCATTGGATTTGGCGCGCGCGCCTTACTTTGTAGCCATCTGGAGTTGAACTGTGTGGTCTATGGACTCGGAGGCTGAGGCACCTGCCAGGCACGCGCCCCCCAGACGACACTCTGCTGCGGCGGCACGAGACGGGGCGGGATGGGGCGGGGGGACGGCGAGAGAGAGAGAGGAGGAGGAGGGGCGCAGGAGACCTCCAGTGACCCTACTGAATGTAGCCAGACGCAAGAGACACCACCACGTCTGTCTATGGATGGATATACAATAGAGGCGTCTGGCTGTAGCCTATCTGTGGTTGCGAAATTGATATAAAACCGCGACGAATATAAAGAAACGTTAAAGTGAAACCGGCATCGGACCATATATTTAGAGGGGCGCTAGCCGCATGTAGCGGTATATAGGCCTACTGTAGCTTTAAGAAAAAACATAGACCAGTAGTTTTCAACCTTTTTCATACCAAGGCCCACTATTTATTCTGCATCTGAGTCTACATTATCTAATTGTGTAATTAATTAATTAATTAAGTGGTGCTAATTCAGATATTACAACTCTTGAGTCTTGAGAGTGTAAACATGAAAGGAAATGCCATGTCCATTTGGTTTCATTTTTCACTCTAGATCTGTTTAACCAGCTTAGCTGGGGACCACCTGGAACCCTCAAGGACCTCTGGTGGTCCCCGGACGGTCGGACCACTGGTTGAAAACCACTGCCATAGACTAGGCTATTGTCTATTATATTATATTTAATGTTTGTACTGGCCTTAAACAAAAGCACCCGTCGTAAGATAAGAGCTAGGCCCCTCTCTTCACACGGGTGTGATTCTAGGCCTAGTCGAAAAACAAGATTTTTAAATGTATTTTATTTTATTTTAATTGTCTAAAAGGTTCCAAATCGCGAGAAACTATGGCATGATGGCACTAGGCCTTTACATACAGACTGCAGTTCAGGTTCAGCAGGACCATCACATGAAAGTCTATGAACATAACCTATAGGCTCCACTGAATACAAACCTGAACCAATAAAGACTACAGCGCCTATACTGGCCATAAAATTAATGTTCCTGCATTAGCGCAGGCGATTATTTCACTCAGAATCCCGTGATAGTAATTTCCCTAGTCAAATGCCGAATGGTCTCCCCCCATCCATCAATCTACTTTGTGTGTTAACGGACAACATGCATCATGGTGGTGCGGGCTGCATGCGGGGGGAAGGGACGGCCGGAACAGATGACAAACCATATGGGCAACAAGGCTTGTTCCGTTGGTTCGTAGGGAGGGGGTTCTCAAAATATTCAACTTAACGATTTTGTCCTTGGATGGACGTCACAAAACCGCATGCATCAGGCATGGCTCGTGGTGATGATCAATCACCTATATTCAATTACAACTGAATTGCCTCAGCCGCGAGGAGGACAGTGTTTGACTTTATTTGATTTTATTCGTCTTATAAAGCGTTTATAAGTCGATCCTTAGTAGACTATCGCTAGAATTCAGCTAACCTAGTGTTCTTTCAGTGGTTCGTCCCGACCCCCAGGGACCACATTTGGTCCTTGAGAGGGTTCCAGGTGGTCTCCAGCTAAATGATGGAGAGTTGGTGTTAGGACCCATTTTTTCTTGCTTTCGTTCTTGGTTACATTTTTTAATCTCCCGAGAGTTAATGCCCTTTCTTAAAACTACAATTAGCCAATGGAGGAGAATTTATATTTTGATCAATTAACATTTGCCTCATTAATAAATAGTCTAGTGCATATCAAAATGGTTGTTGAACGAAAACCACTGTTCTAAGCCTAATGCTGTTGTCATAATTGTGGCCTATAGGAGTCTATAACCTGCCTAACCCAGTCTGAGTTACAACAACCCATTAGCCTGCAGGGTGAGATGTTGAATAAAATAAACCTGTCCAAAAAGAAAGAAGAAATCATGCAGATGCTGCATCTCCCCCATGAATAAGAGAGGATGAGAGGGGGATAAGGAACACTGGATGGAAAACTGGGTTACTCTCCCCCACTCTTCTCTTGTCAGAAGGCTTTTACCATTAGAGCCTTTTACGTGATGACAACGTCCCCCCACCCCCCCACCCCCCCACCTCTCTCTCTCTCTCTCTCTCTCTCTCTCTCTCTCTCTCTCTCTCTCTCTCAGACTGCGCCAAAGCCTTTATCCACCAACTGCTGCGCCCATATTCTCTCTTTGACTCTATCCGTGAGGAGAGTTTAAGATGTATATATTTTGTGTGCGTGCCTCCAGTGGAATATCTGGTAATCGTTTTCATCTCCGTCGTTCGTAAAGCCCATGAATATCCCCCCAATATGCGCCTATTTGCAGTATGTGAGGAAGAAGAGGAGGAGGCAGCAGCGGCGATGGATGCTGTGCACTGACCGGAGAGAGGACCGTTATTTCACTCAGCATCAGCACCCGACTGACAGAGCGCCGGATGGATGGAGCATCACGGATCGCTCGCTGCCTGGAACGCCGAGACATCCAGAGACTATATTGTGTGCATGCTAAATGGAAGACTCGTGGAGATTTTAGTTGTTTTTTCGTGCTATATGGGACTCATCGGTCGCGCAAGAAAGACACTTGTGTAAGTTACTCGCTGGTTGCATTATAACGACTTGATTGTAGACTATTATGCGCAATTAATTAGACGTTTGGCCATTTTATTCGACCACATGAATTCGATCACAGGAGTTTGTCGTCTCAAACTAAAACACGTTATAGTTACATATTTTTGTCATATTTCTTCTTATGCCCTATTTATATTACCCCCTTTGCCCTCCCCATGAATCCCCCCTCCTCCTGCCACTTTTACATTTGTGGCATTCTATTCCAGATCAGCAGAGAATTAGTATTAATACTAATGCTATACTTGCACTATATGTTGCTATATCTCACTGTCTGCAATATCCGAGATAAAGTAGCCTATTGCAGTTGCACTGAGCGACCCCCCTCCTTGTCCGCGCACGCACGCACGCGCGCGCACGCACACACACACACACACACACACACACACACACACACACACACACACACACACACACACACACACACACACACACACACACACACACACACACAAAGAGGCAGGCGTGGAAGACATCTCGTTCAGACCCCCCCCCCCTCTCTCTCCGCAACCTCTACTGCTGCATTTTGCATGAGCTATCTAGGTCATTAGCATTTTAGCGTATGCAAGACTTGACAAAGCTGATGATGAGAGAGGCTCCAGATGGGCCGCTATATATATATATATACGTATATGCCGGCGTTTTTTTTTTTTTTTTTTTTTAAAGCCTATAGGCTATAGCCTATAGCCTATAGCCTACTCAGCCCAATATAGGCTACACGGAGGTAAATTCTCACCTTAATCGTATATTATATGATCTATCTTAAATCATAAGCCTTTACGTTATATGCTGAACTGATCGGCCAGCATCTTCATCCCCTGCAATTGTATCATTAATGCCATGGTGAAATATGATGCATGCGCATTATGGCTATTGTTGGATATTGGAGAATGATGCTTTGTTATGAATGACCGCCGATCATGGATCATGGATGGATGGAAGCAGGCAGGCAGGTTTGCAGGGCAGTGCGTATATGGCCGGGATAGAGTCCCATACATTTTGGCGCAGAGGGTCTGGTAAAAGAAGCTGCAGCTCATCATGACGATGCCCTCCTTTTTCCACGCAATGCAGGTGCCGTCATGCTATATAGCGCGGTTGGAAATAGACTACATCAGACTCTTGACACTGTGGTGGTGTTTGGTGAAATGAAACGCAGCCCAGCCGAGGCACGATGCAGCGGCGACGGATGGAAAGCAGAGCAGGGGCCCGTTTCTCCTCGTGTTCACAGCGGACCTTGATTTAAATGTCCATACAATTAAGGCACGCGGTGAATGCCAAGAGAGGGGCCAAATATCGCCAGAAATATTACCGCCATTGAGTTTGTCTCACATTTAGGCCCACAATTGCTCGATAGACGTTTGATTTTCCACCGAAGGTTAAAGGTCTTGTATCATGTATTATAGGCGTGATAAGGCAACGGCTGCATGCCGCTTCACACCAAATCATTAAAGGCTAGTTCAACAGAATGGGAATTCAACATACAGGCCTTGTTTTGGCTACATTCATGAATGCAAGGGTTCTTTCTTGTCAACCGTTGAAATTATCTATTTCGGGGATGGATGGAGAAGCTGATCTGGGTGGAGAACACACAGGGCGGCAGGGGCAAGGCCCCGTTTCTAACTTCTGCCGGGATGTCCTAAATATGGCCTGCCTGGCTGGCTTTAGTGCCAAGGCAAGGAAGGACGATGTCAGGCCCAAGTGAACAAGGTAGCCCATTCATTGCAAGCAAAGGATCCGTCGTATGCGTAATGTGCGTAAAGGCAAGCAAAAATGGGAGTTGAAATTGTTACACAATTGAATGAATCGAGGTGGTATATAGTGTTAATGAAATAGAAAATACACACAAACCTAGATTGTTGTGAAATGGGGACCACCTAACAAGTGCTGGTCGTTGCATCAATCATCATGGATAGATATCATAGGCATATCAAAATATGGAAATTGTGTAGTAGCAAATGTCACATCTACCTGCATATAGGCCTATATATCCTTGCAATCAAATATCGAGTGACAATCTTATTCAAGATGTCCGCGAATTGTTCGAGCCTCAAATGCCTATACAGAGGCTTGCAGCTACAGCTGTATACCGTTGGGCGTATAGGCGAGACACCCATATAGTGAATAGCGCCACGGCCATAAGAGCCTGCCAAATATTGCATTTCTGTTCCCTGCGTTAAAGAAGAATTCCACCGATTTTCACCATTTTACTTTGTCATTAATATAGTTTAGAGATGTTGTGTGGACATGATTTTAAAAAGTTCCCCCCATTCTGTGTTTCCTAGAAATAGAGGTCTGGGGAAAAACACCCATTAACATGGTGAACACAACTGGCTGACATCATCAAGTTGTGTGTGCTGACATCATCAAGTTGTATGTTAATCTAGTCTTTTAGAACATTTAATCCTAAAACTGTAAAAATGGAACCAAATGGACCCTAGCGGGTTCATAATCCATAATCTTGCAGGCCCGCAGGCAATAAACTGTTACTGTTGGGTGGACTCATGGATTGTTGTGTTGATTATTTCGTGACAAATGCCACCGAATTTCCATCTATTCTCGATTTGGGTGATCCAACCAAGTAAAGGGTATTATAGGAATTTACTGTAGGGTATCAGGACTTTGTGTGTCTGTAGAAAATGTTATGTTAGCCTACATACCGGCTCTGCGTCAAAGCAGGCTTAAAGGGGAACTCCACCCATTTTCAACGTTTGAATATGTCAATAGTAGGCATATAGGCCTACCCTAGAGGTGCTGCGTGGGCATGATAAAAAAAAGTTCCCCCATTCTCTGTTCCTAAGAAATGGAGGTCTGAAGAAAACCACTAACATGGCGAAACATCTTGATGACATCATCAATATGTTTTCACCATGTTAATGGTTTCTTTAGACGCTTCTTTTTTGAGAGGGTACAAAATTGCACTCAGTGCAGATTTTCAACCAGTGGTTCGGGGACCGCCAGCGGTCCTTGAGAGGGTTTCATATGTGGTCCCAGAGTTGCTATAACCAATAGATCTTTCACTATAGCTAAAATGAAAACCTGAAGAATTGTTATTATTTATTTTTATTTTTTTTATCAATGTTTGAACCTCCCGACTAATTTGTGTTGGGTGCGTCTATGATGGATCCACGCCAGGATGGTCTGCACTAGTCTCTCCCTGGCCTGGTATCGGTCAAAAACTGTTGAAAACCACTAGTTGGGTCGTTTCCGACCGTTCCGTGACCGCGGAGAGCGAAGGTCCGTTTCTCAATGGAATTATCATCTAAGAGGGTTATTAAACAAATTTGGCCGGGGTGCCCTTTCTGAAAGTGCGGGCAATTTTTTTTAGAGCCCATAATCCAAAATGTCCGCCCCAAAAAATGTGTTTTTCCTTCATAACTTGAAATGCATTGATTTTACACCCCATAAATGTATTGAACATTAATACAAAGTTGGGCATTACGGACGATCTGGTACCGAGCACATGTCTGTATCTTCTATGGTTCTCGAGATACAGCATATAGGTACTTTCACAGATTGAGTAGAGCAAGACATTATTAACATTGATTTTTAAGTCAATCAAATGGTGATACAGGCATGGGAATTGGTACACACACTCTTCAAACCCCACTATTTCTAAAAGTACTGCATGCTCTGCAAAATTCCAAGATGGCAGCCCCCAAAATCCAAGATGTCCGTCCAAAAATGTGGTTTTTCATTCATAACTCAAAATACGAAGATTTTAAGCCCCATAAATGTATTGAACGTTAATATAAAGTTGGACATTACGGACATTTTGATACCAAGCACATGTCTGTATGTACTACGGTTCTTGAGTTATAATATATAGGTAGTTATGGGGCACCATAAGGGTAACATTTTGGCACATTTCACTCATTTACTCAAAGTTCCCTTTATCACCATGTCTACTATGTTCAGGAAACGGACCTACATGGGTCTGCTATCATAAACCACTTCAAGTTTTTCAATTGATGAAACGGGTCGGGAGTTATTAAACCGAACGTGAATGCTGTTCCAGTGCTAAATTTGCTGCGCACATTTTGCGAATATAAGCCAGGCAGAATTGTCCTGTCTGTGCATTAGACTGAGTCTGTGCTTCACAATAAGAGTTTGTGAAGTATGTGAATGTGAGTATGTGAAGCGGACACACCAAGTGTAGCATGTGCCATAGTGTCAGGGTTTAATATGCTAACAAGTGCAATAGGCTAATACGTGCAATAGCATAATATACTCTATGTACAATAAGCTAATACTGTAGTGTAATACATGCAATAGTGCCATAGGGTAATATGTGTAATAGTGCAATATATGTGCATTAGGGTAATATGTGTAATAGTGCAATATGTGTGCATTAGGGTAGTAGTGTAAGATATGCAATAGTGTAATAGTGTAATAGGGTAATATATGTAATAGTGTAGTACAAGTAGAATAGGCTGATAAGTGTAATAGTCAAATGTTTGTGCATTATCGTAATAGTGTAATAGATGCAATAGTGTAATAGGGCTAATAGTCTAATATATGTGCAATAGGCTAATATTATATTATATACAGTAGTGTAATAGGGTATTATGTGTAATAGTGCATTAAGTGTAATAGTGTAATATGTGTGCATTAGGGTAATAGTGTAATATTGTAATATTTGTAATAAGTGCAATAGGCTAGTATGTGTAATAGTGTAACATGTGCATTAGGGTAATAGTGTAATATATGCAATAGTGGTATAGTGTAATAGGACAATTACACTATGCCACTATTGCATATATTACACCATTACCCTAATGCACAGATATCACACTATTACAGTTATAAGCCTATTGTACTTATTACACTATTACACAATTACACATATTACCCTATTACACTATGACACTATTTTATATAATACACTATTACCCTATTACACAATTACGCTAATGCATATACTACACTATTACCCTAATGCACAAATATTGCACTATTACACTTATTTGCCTATTTTACTTATTACAGTAATTACACTATTGCACTATTATACATATTACCCTATTACATCATACCACTATTGCATATATTCCACTATTACACTATTATCCTAATGCACAAATATTACACTATTACATTTATTAGACTATTGCACTTATTACACTATTACACACAATACCCTATTAAACTATGACACTACTGTATATAATATACTATTAGCCTATTGCACATATACTACACTATTGCCGTATTACACTATTACACTCTTGCATATATTACACTATTACCCTAATGCACAAATATTGCACTATTACACTTATTAGCCTATTTTACTTATTACAGTAATTTCACTATTACACTATTATACATATTACCCTATTACACCATACCACTATTGCATATATTCCACTATTACACTATTAGCCTAATGCACAAATATTACACTATTACATTTATTAGACTATTGCACTTATTACACTATTACACATAATACCCTATTAAACTATGACACTACTGTATATAATATACTATTAGCCTATTGCACATATACTACACTATTGCCATATTACACTATTACACTATTGCATATATTACACTATTACCCTAATGCACAAATATTGCACTATTACACATATTACCCTAATGCACATATATTGCACTATTACACATATTACCCTAATGCACATATATTGTACTATTACACATATTACCCTATGACACTATTGAATATATTACACTATTACACTATTAGCCTATTGTACATACAGTATATTATGATATTACACGTATTAGCCTATTGCACTTATTAGCATATTATACCCTGACATTCTGACACATGCTACACTTGGTGCGTCCACTTCACATATACTCTTATTGTGAAACACAGACTCAGTGTGATGCACAGACAGGACAATTCTGCCTGGCTTGTATTCGCAAAATGTGCGCAGCAAATATAACACTGGAACAGCATTCACATTCGGTTTAATAACTCCCGACCCGTTTCATCAATTGAAAAACTTGAAGTGGTTTATGATAGCAGACCCATGTAGGTCCGTTTCCTGAACATAGTAGACATGGTGATAAAGGGATCTTTGAGTAAATGAGTGAAACGTGCCAAAATGTTACCCTTATGGTGCCTCATAACTACCTATATATTGTAACTCAAGAACCGTAGTACATACAGACATGTACTCGGTATCAAAATGTCCGTAATGCCCAACTTTATATTAACGTTCAATCATTTATGGGGCTTAAAATCTTCGTATTTTGAGTTATGAATGAAAAACCACATTTTTGGATGGACATCTTGGATTTTGGGGGCTGCCATCTTGGAATTTTGCAGAGCATGCAGTACTTTTAGAAATAGTGGGGTTTGAAGAGTGTGTGTACCAATTCCCATGCCTGTATCACCATTTGATTGACTTAAAAATCAATGTTAATAATGTCTTGCTCTACTCAATCTGTGAAAGTACCTATATGCTGTATCTCGAGAACCATAGGAGATACAGACATGTGCTTGGTACCAAATCGTCCGTAGTCCCCAACTTTGTATTAATGTTCAATACATTTATGGGGTGTAAAATCAATGCATTTCAAGTTATGAAGGAAAAACACATTTTTTGGGGCGGACATTTTGGATTATGGGCTCTAAAAAAAATTGCCCGCACTTTCAGAAAGGGCACCCCGGCCAAATTTGTTTAATAACCCTCTTAGATGATAATTCCATTGAGAAACGGACCTTCGCTCTCCGCGGTCACGGAACGGTCGAAAACTGTTGAAAACCA
Organism: Benthosema pterotum; assembly: GCA_039105355.1. Classification (NCBI taxonomy): domain Eukaryota; kingdom Metazoa; phylum Chordata; class Actinopteri; order Myctophiformes; family Myctophidae; genus Benthosema; species Benthosema pterotum. The sequence continues at coordinate 38,799,154 of CM076983.1, read as the reverse complement.
CTGCGACTCCATGGATTATTCAGTCATTCAGGCGCAACGCGATTCTGAGCATTTGACCCACAAGGCGGCGCTGTTTACCCAATAGAGGAAAATAGTGGACAAATGAAATGGAATTTCACAGACCATTTCATTTTAACTCTGACTATATGCATATAGTTGAACCATTATGCAAGATACAATGTCCCCATTGTATCCTCCTCCTACTGTACAATATACTGTATACTCTTGTCAAGAGTATAGAGTAATCTGGCATTACAAATATTAACTGCAATTCCAAGAGAATATTTGGAAAGAATGTGTCTTTATTTGATGTCTACTATACAACATGCATTAAATATCAAACAAACAAAGTCAGTCAAGAAGCCATATAGTGTCAAAACATTTAAAGTCCAAACTCTATTTTTCAATGCAATATTAAGTTCTTACTGGCCTTGACACACACACACACACACACACACACACACACACACACACACACACACACACACACACACACACACACACACACACACACACACACACACACACACACACACACAGTTCAAAAAAGCAACATCTCAAGTGC
>CM076983.1:38791089-38796089 GCA_039105355.1 Benthosema pterotum | reverse complement strand
CTGGAAGCTTTGCGCATTTGTTTGTGTTGAGTTGATAACTTCTCAATGTCCTTTGAGGGCATCAACCTGCTTTAATTACAAAAAAATAATAATTCAGGTCGGAACTGTTGAAACAACTAGCAAATTTCCAATCAAAAAGAAAAAAATATATATTTTTTTTTCCTAAGCATAGCTAAAGCTCAAATGGCAACAAATGCTTCAATTTAGCCAATTTGTCTTATTATTTTTGTCTTATTTTAATTACATTTCTGTAAATAAAGTATTTCAATCCCTATAGCATGTATGTTTTGAATGTCAAAAAACAGTATTCACTGCTGACGTATACTGTTTGGTCTGGGGATGTTGTGTAGACAACCACACCTTCCCATACGCATGAGCAGAACGCCCAGTCCCACAACCCATTCGGACCCGTTGTTTTCTAGCTAAAACAATAGTGATGCACCGTCTGAAGCGGACTTGAGCCATGAGAGGGACTGCTGTGCCAAATATTGCCGTTGGACTTACAGAATTAGGGACAGAATCGAAGAGTTGACAGCATCCGACTGAGCAGAGGTCACCGGATTTGACTGAGTCCAACTAGGTTGCCGTACCGACCATTATTACGGTATATTCCACCATAGAATGTGGAGGAACACATTATGGCTTCCAGCCCAACTTCCCTGTACGAGTTACAACTACTATTACAACAGTAGAGAACACACAAGCAGTTTAATCTGTCGCTGTCTGAATACTTTGTTTGAAAATGCTGCTCCTTTGTCGGGTAACAGGCCAACTCCCCCTCATTCTCTCTTGTCTGTCTGTCTCACCTTAGTGGCCATGAGGAACTTGTTCCAGTCGTCCTTATTTGCCGCCTTCCCCGGGGTCTTGAACTCCATTTTGTTTCTCAACACAGGGTAGCCTGGGGTGAACAAAACAGGGCCACAACAATTACCATATGCTTGTCTGCTGAAAATCAGAGACAGGAAAACACACACCAGCACTACTCAATTTGTACTCCCTGAAAAATGTTATGGTACCTTAAAAACAAAATGTTGAGAGTATGTGTGTGTGTGTGTGTGTTTGATGTACCAGTGATGACACAGGGCAGAGAGCGGATGCCGCTGTTGGCAGCTATCAGCGACGCCTCGTATGTGTCTCTCTCATCGCGTGGCAGAACCTGCTCCACTCTTTGATCCATGGATACCGTCAACACCCAGTCACGAATCTCCTCGCGCTGACTTTCCTGAAATGTGTATACAACAGACACACACAGACACAAAAATGGACATCTCAAAATCACAAGCTCGTACATATATAATGAACCCACAAGGCATTGTGAAGTCGCTTTGTGGTCAGATTAAAAGATGAGGGTAACAGTATGTTGTGAATGAATGGGGGCAAGCGTGGCACTGTAGGCATCTTACAGTTACATGGAGCTTGGAGGGCACAGGGACCTCGAAGGGGATGTCTGTGTCTTGGAAGTCTGCGTGGTCGAGGGCGTCCAGGTTGCCCTCCTGAATACCCTGGAGAGAAATGCAGGCAAATGCGTGCGCGCACACACGCACACAGGTATGATTTAGTTTAGGAAAAAAAACACGTGTCTAATACTGGAGGCTACCCTTCGGTTCGTAATCGGCTAACTCACATCTGACAGATCCAGGAAGTGGTTGAGGAAGATGAATGCCATGTTCTCCCAGCCGATCGCCTGTGAGGTGACGGGGAAGTAGAAAAAAAACATGTTTTCCACAGAGCACACCACGTGCCATGTTGGGTACTCCACTCGTCGTAGCAAGACAAAACCAAACAAAAATATAAATAGGAAAATGGTGCAACTGTAGAGTGCACTTACTCTGCAGGCCATGCCTGCTTCGTAGAAGGCCTTGTCGGCTGGAACCATTTCTGTGTGCCGCAGCAGAGACACCGACAACTTGGTAGAGATGCTCACCTGCACACACAGAAGTAGCGTACATGGATGGACGCATGAATAATATAGTATGTATGCTAAGGACACATACAGTACATACACATGATCAATGTTTGCAATCATGTAACACTGCATGCTAAATCAGTGATTCTCAAACTTTTTAGCCCAAGACCCAAAAGATAAATTAGCTGGTCTTGAAATAGTACCAATAATGAATGGTGATCACCACTAAACCCTTTATCCCTAAATTTCTTTTCTTACGATTTTGAATAGTTAAAACATCCAGCATACAAGCTCAAAACATGACGATTGGTCAGTTGAGCTATTCAAAAATGTTTTTCAAAATCTTAAGTTTAGGGTTAAAGGTAATAAAGGCAACTTTTGTTTGTAAACAGATTTGTTTACACACACACACACACACACACACACACACACACACACACACACACACACACACACACACACACACACACACACACACACACACACACACACACACACACACACACACACACACACACACACACACACACACACACACACACACACACACACAAAGGATTCAGGATTTGTTGAAACAACCAAGTCCTGGGTTGTCTGCAAGACGAAGCAAGTGTCTGTCTGCAGGGAAACAGCTGCAGCATCAAAGTAGAAGCAACATAGAGGGGGAAAAGGCAAAAAATATGACTAACATACCAATTTGGATTTTTAGTTAAACAGTTGCCTCTATTACCTTTAAGGCGTACAGCGGGGGACGAAAATGGAGCCCTAAATGTATGAAACCCCCAAAATAAAGAGACCCATAAAAAGTGCACATGATGATAGGATTTATTATAAAATTTAAGCATGCATGTAGTTCACATACCAACTGGTCCACTCCTTTGGCAGCTGATCGGGTTGCACAGTAGTGAGCAACCAGCAGCATTTCTTCAAACTCCTCGTGGGCTGGAGAGTTCACATCAGCAGACTTTGACAGATTGTCACACTGGAGAGTATGAGAGCAAGAAGGTCAATTCAAAATGTCCCTGGCCTGTACATGTTTCATAATATTAGCAAGGCTGTACAATGGCCCGTAGAGGTTACAGAAATAGAGCCTTGTAGCTGGAGATGAATTAAAGAGGAATTCCACCCATTTCAACATGTCATTAATAGAACTTAGAGGTGTCATGTGGAAATAATTAAAGAAGGCTGATTCTGTGAGTGGCATTATCAAGATGTAGTAATCAGTGATGTTAAAGGACAACTTTGTTTTTTTCTCCAACCAAGATTCATGATTTAAGTTATTCGACAAAATAAAATATGGGTGTTAATTGTGAATACCTTTGCAGCTTTCCTTAGTTTTAGCGATTTTCGGTATTTTTGAGAGGGAGGCAGGGGCATTCGAGCGTGGGACATTAACTGATTAATCAAGATTAATTAAAGGTAGGGGAAGTGATTTCACTTTTGTCAGATATCACCCAAAAAATATTTTTTTTCTGTTAAAATGCTCTATTATAAGGTGTGGAAACCACATATGGAGTTTCCCCCTCCCCCACGTTAGCAGAGGAGCTAATAAAAGTTCCCCAGGTCACCACAATTCTCCTCCAATCAGGAGAGAGCAGCAGGTTCACATAGTGTAGCTACTTTTGGGGGCCCCTAGTGCACCAGGCTGGTACTACACCATGAATTTCAAATCACTTCCCCTACCTTTAATTAGAGAAACAATAACGCATAAAAAATAACTAATTTAAATCGCTCATAGCTTTTGCACCATAGAACCTTTTTCACTGGACGAATTGCAGGCATACCGATCATACCGATGCCCCCAATGGGAGAGCCAATCAGGGTAACCTGCCATTGATCCGATCTCCCATTGTTTTGTCCTGCCATTGGACCGAAATTACTAACCCTATCTCTAACCCTCACCCTCATCATAACATGCGGCAGTGTGGACACAGAGCTCAACGAGGATCAGAGAACATCCTAGGAAGATGGCGCTGTCAAGGGCTGCCGTGGTGTTAACATGTGCTGTGTTCTGTCTGTGACTTGTGTCAAGTATTTGAATGCACTCATGTGCATTCAAATACACAAATGGCAATTGAAGGTATCTGAATCTGAATCTGACACAGAGCTCAAAACAAAGTATGTGTTGGAAAGTTGCTGGCAGTTGCTGCTGGGAGTGACGTTCCCCTTTAAACTATTCTGTATGGGTGTTTTAAGTTTTATTGAAAAATAGCAGGTGTTCATCTCTGATAGTGTGCCACTCTGTGGTGTGCTATGAGACGTGAACACCTGCTATTTTTGGGGGGGAAATCGTGAAAATACAGCGCAAATCTTGGAATATTATATGTTCTTTTAGAGTGAACGTTTTGTACAATCTATAGGTCGAATTGGGTTGATTTAACTCTAAAAGTGTCAAAATCTTTTTTTTGTACCAAAAGCAGAAGCATATTGCGGAGGTCGGCCCACATGCGGTACGACTCAGCAGCATCCGTCCCCAACAGGTTGAGCAAGTCCATGAACAGACGCTTGTATATGTTGAAGTTCTGGCAGGAGAGAGAAAAGTACAGTCAAACCTCACTGTTCAATTAGAGAATCGGTTACAAATGTGAATTAAAAATTCATATACAGTATACTCTGTATAGTATATATATCTATTTGTGATTATACACATTTCAAGGTGAGATAAAACCCACATTAGTTATGATAAATCGGTCAATAGGCAGGAATAGGATATAGACAGAAAGTTGATCACGAAGATAGATTATATAGTATAGTATTATTATGAATATTATTAATGATAATTCCACAACAGTGGAAGCAAATGTTAAATGTGTACCTGGGGGTTGGCTGTGTGTGTGTGTGTGTGTGTGTGTGTGTGTGTGTGTGTGTGTGTGTGTGTGTGTGTGTGTGTGTGTGTGTGTGTGTGTGGACTGTACCTGGGGGTTAGCTGGGGCTCCATGTCGTATAAACAGACCTAAAGCCTGCGATGGCTTCCCATCCTTGATCAGCTCAGTGGCATACAGCGCTACGTACTTGTGGAGGATCTTAAAGTCCTACAAACACGACAACAACAACCGTACGTGTGTACGCATGCGCACACACGCACACGCACACG
>CM076983.1:38761089-38786089 GCA_039105355.1 Benthosema pterotum | reverse complement strand
AGATGGTTAGTGGTCATATAATACGTATAATACGTGTTAATCGCTGCTCATCTGAAAAGGACCTTGACTGTGCTTGTGCTTAGAAACCATTCCAATAGACTAGAGCAAGACATTCTAAATCAGTGGTTTCCAACCTTTTTCAAACCAGAGACCACGAGTTGATGTTGAGTTCAGTCTTTCGGACCTAAAACTAAGGATTTTCAATTTGTGTCCACAAATTGTCGGAGAGATAACTGGCAAAATGTTGGTCAAAATAACAATTCTTCTACAATTTCCAATTGTGTAGTTTCTTGGAAATTAAGTAATTCAGATGTTTAAATGTAATTTAAAGGTAGGGGAAGTGATTTCACTTTTGTCAGATATCACCCAAAAATATTTTTTTCTGTTAAAATGCTCTATTATAAGGTGTGGAAACCACATATGGAGTTTCCCCTCCCCCACGTTAGCAGAGGAGCTAATAAAAGTTCCCCAGGTCACCACAATTCTCCTCCAATCAGGAGAGAGCAGCAGGTTCACATAGTGTAGCTACTTTTGGGGGCCCCTAGTGCACCAGGCTGGTACTACACCATGAATTTCAAATCACTTCCCCTACTTTAACTCCTGAGAGCTCAAGAGTTACAGATCTATAAGGGCCCATTTGGTTACCAATTGTCCATCACTGTCCATTTCGCTGGGGACCAACTGGAATCCTCTCAGGGACCACTGGTGGTCCCCGGACCACTGCTTGAAAACCACTGTTCTAAGTGAACGCCAAATCAGTGTTTATTCCATCCTCCCTCCCCTCCCCATCCCCTCACCGTGTTCCTCTCTTGGCCGCCTCCTTCTCATACTCCTCCTGGAGGATGGAGAGCCTGTTGGGGAGGTACTCCTTGCAGATGCGCATGGCGTCGCTCCACATCTCGCTCTCCTTCCGGCACACACGCACACACGCACACACACACACACACACCATCATTTAATTACAGACAGGCAGGCAGGCGGACAGACAGACGGAAACAACAAACAGGCAATAACAACCGGCGGCGGTTAGCCGCTGTGAAGTGCGTCTGCCAAAGTTTCTGCTCTGAATAATGAAATGAGGAATACGAGAAAATTAATGCCGCTGTGCTCCTCTGTGTCCGATCTGCAATTAAGGGCTAGACTTAAACATGCAACAACACACCACCAGTGCGCACACACACACCCACACGCACACACATACTGGCGTACGCAATATATATCACGCACATAAACAAAACGCATACGGAAAGACAAAGGCACCTCCGCAGTCCGCGTCGAGCTAAGAGAATACAATACGACGCCCAGTATGGGCGTCGTAGGGTATGGTACAAAATAATAACAACAACAGCTGACACTTGGGGATAGTGGAAAAAGAAAAGAAAAGGAAAGTTAGGAAGAGATAGAGAAAGAATCTATTTTTTTCTGTCCCTGTTGTAGAGGAAAGAGCTGGCTCAGTTGGCGATTGATATAAGGGAAGAGATCTGACAGAAAAATGGATTCGGTCTCTCTCTGAGTGTTCACACAAACACAGCCAGATCTTGGGAATAACTGGCGAGGGAAACGGTTGTTTTGCAGTTTCCCCTCATTCTCTTTGACTACATGAAAGCTCCGTAGCCTTTACATTAAAATGGTTTCCAATCAGATAATCCATGATGTATTCAGCCTTGAATGTTTTTTTTTAAACACAGATTACAATAGAAAAAGAAGTACTGTTTTCCAAGTTGTTTTCTCCACCTGCTTTCTACAACACGGTCTTCCAAAAGCTTAGAGCTGGCATTATTGCAACAATATTGTGTTTTTGTTTACCGCTTTCCTTCATGGCTATATTCCAGTTTACCTTATAGTACTTGACAGCCAGTTCTGGTCTCTGGGCGCGAAGCAGGAAGGCCTCAGCCTTCTGGAAGTCCTTCTGGTCAAAGCAAAGCTTGGCCTGGCCCACCAGAACCTCACACACGCTGTCTGGGTCGTGACTCTCTGCCACGCGCTGTGCGCTGGCCCAGTCCTGGTTGTGCACATACCTGAGACGCAGATAAATGCATGTGGACAGCATACATTAAATTACTGTACATGGGTATGTATTATATGTAGGGCTGTTGAATGATTAAAACATTTAATCAAATTAATCACAGCTTCAAAATTAATTTAATCATGATTAATCACCATTCGAACTGTGTCCAAAATATGCCTGTTTTCCTTGACAGGATTTGAACATTTAAAATAGAAAAATAATCTGGGAAAAAGATCTGTTTATTTCTTAAATATTGATCAAAATAGGTGATCTACAATCCCCCAATGGTCGTAAATCTCTCAAGCTATACTCTATGCCTCTTTTTACAGGGAGACACATAGCTATGGGTATCCGTAAAACCGTGCTCTACCCATTTTAATTGTGTTATTTTTTTAAATCAAATTAATCAACAAAATTAATTTAACTAATTAACTTGTTATTTCCAACAGTTGTAATTATACTGTATATATTTACGCCTATTCTGAGAGACAGTGAAATCAATTCCCGGCAATCATGACAATTCGCGGCAATTTTACGACTAAACCTAACCCTAACCCCCAATCCTAAACATAACCTCAGTAAAACCTATGCCTAAACCCAACCTTAACCCCCGATCGTTGTAAAACTGCCACGACAGTTATGAAAAAATCCATAGCTGCCGCGAAGGATTTATACCTGCCATGACACATGTCGTGGCAAAATTCTACTGTACCTGCCGCGATGCCTGCCACAGTTGGGAATTGATTTCACCCCTCCTGCCTGTTGTCCAAAGGTCTTTCTTACAAACTATTTGCAGAAACAAGCAATCTACATTTAAACTTTAAATACATTTTAAAAACATATGTACAGTACATTACCAATCAATACCCTTACTCCACTTGCGCAAGTAATAAAATTTATGACAATGTAGTTTAAATTGGGAATTCCACCCATTTTCAACATTTTTTCTGAGAGCGTACAAACGCAACCAAATGAACCCTAACGGGTACATTTGGTTCCATTTGTACACTCTCAGAATAAAGAGGCATCTAAAGAAATCCATTAATATGGTGAAAATATGTTTCACCATGTTAGTGGTTTTCTTCAGACCTCCATTTCTTGGGAACACAGAATGGGGGAACTTTTTAGGGTATACTAATGACATATTACAATGTTGAAAATGGGTGGACTTCCCCTTTAAGCAAGTCCATTTAAGACTACCTTGTATTTTTGGATTCTCTACCACTGCAATATGCAGGCTAGGATTAAGCATTGGTGCTGTGCATGATTGTGTGAGCCTGAAGCTTCTCTCTCTCGTCTCTCCCCATCTCTGTCTCTCTCTCTTTCTATCCCTGGAGTAAAGACTCCATTGTGCACTCTCTGCTCCTCCGTCAGTGCATCAATCTGAGATCAAACACTCAACCGCTGACACCCAGTCCCCTGCAGCCCACCTCTGCTCCCTCACAACCACAACACATCTGACCCTGACGCACACACACACACGCACATGCACACGAACACACACTGAAGCGAGATACTGGTATCTTTGCAAGAGAGAAATGTACTGTATCCAGTGTTGCCAACTGCCAAAATCCAAAATGCACTAGTGCACTTCCAAAATGCACTAAAATGCACTAAAGCAGTGGTTTTCAAACCATTTTTGTACCAGTGCCCACTATTTATTCTGTATTTTAGCCACGGAGGAACACCTTTAACTGGCAAAATGTTGGTCAAAATAGCAATTCTTCTACATTTTCTAATTGTGTAGATTCTTGAGAATTAGGTAATTCAGATGTTTAAACACAATTTAACTATTGAGAGTGTAAAATGAAACCAAATCCATTTAGTTTCATTTTATGCTATCAAGAGTTACAGATCTATAAGGGTCCATTTGGTTACCAATGGTCCTTTCTAGGAAGGAAGGAGGACTCTATCATAGGAGGAAAAATGGTGAAAAACAAGGGTTTCATCTCTGGTGCCTGTCAACCAATTTCACCCCAACTCACCAGCAAAAAGGCACTATGGCCAGGAGTTTTTCCACTAATTTTGGTGCTAGGGGGGTCTGGAAAAAAGCTAAATATAGCGACAAATGCGCCAAGTTGGCAACACTGACTGTATCTCTGTGTGTGCATGTGTGTGCGTGTGCGCGTGTGTACGGAGTGAGTGCGTGCCTTGTCACTAGCGCACCCTTGAGAAATATTAAGCACCCTTGACATGCAGAGTAACGCAGGGCCAGATTTTACAGGGATCGTCTGACGAGACAGACAGGCAGCGAACACTCCAGAAGTGCCCCATTGAAAGTGCAGTAAGAGCGAAGCTGGGGAGCAGGCATCAGTCACAAGGCAAGAAGAGGAAGGACTGGTGGGGAAGGATCGACATAATATATGGAATGTCAGAAGGGGCCAGCTCCATTTATGGAGATCTAAGGGCTTAAGGTCAGAAGTAGAATTGCTGGATGCCTCCTATAATATGCAGATCTAGGTGATGATGCGTTCTTTCTTGCCCATGTACGGTTATCGGGTTTGATGAGGCCAGTGCCGTGATTGATATTCATATACAGAGAAGGCTATATATCAGTGTGAGCGTGTCACAAGCCGTGACACACTGATACATGTACTGTATATGGTTGCACAATGTGTCAAGAGTAATGGCTGTGTGTGTGTGTGTGTGTGTGTGTGTGTGGGTGTGTGTGTGTGTGTGGGGTGTGTGTGTGTGTGTGTGTGTGTGCAGAATCACATGTGCTTTTACATGTCATGGCTAAATATGAAAAGCTCACTCCATAATGTATGTCTATATCGGCATGCTCAGTATATTCTTTATCTATGTCACTGCTCAGTGCTCACTGCTGACACAATGTAAAATGATAGGAAGAATAGACTGTGAGCTGCCAACTGGCACAGAGACGGAGCAGTGGCATCATTAGTGAGTATATCTATACAGTAGCTTGGCTTGTGTATCCCAATTAGGAGGATCCAATTACAAATTTAGAACATCTGAGCGAAACTCCTTCCCACCATGGTCTGTCTTGTTAGGGGGAACACAGCAAGCCACCTTTGATGTTTCAGGAGTCTTATACGATGTAGAATTAGTCCTCCTGCCAGAAAGGGAGTATTTTCAAGTTTTGAAATGCTGAATATGCTGGGTGACCAGCCGTATGTTAACGTGCGTATCATTGCTGTTGGGTTTGATTTGATTTTTCAGTGCTATTGAACACCCTTTACATCTGTAAAAAAAAAAAAAAAAGAAGAAAAATCCGTATAGCGCCTTTATCCAAGGCGCTTTACATGGAATGTGGATCCCATTCACACACCAATGGCGGGAAGAAACCACGCAAGGTACTGCGTGATACTTGATCCCCACATTGGGATCAATAAGAGGTGAAGTGTCTTGCTCAGGGACAATCGACACCAACTCTGGAGGGGGGGCCTGGGTTCGAACTGGCAACCTTGCAGTTACCATCCGGTGACTCTAGCGCCGTAAATACTTACTGTACACATTTTGTCATAAAGGTTCCTGACATTATAATGGCCAGTTGCCTTGATGTGCTGGTATTGGCGCTGCAGCTGAGCTAAAAATGTTAGGGGACTGTGTCATCATTCATCACCATTACTTACATCAGCACAGCTTCTTTGGGCTTTCCTGCTTTGATAAATTCTGTCTCAGCCTCTGCGAACTTTCCCTGGGAAAAGGAAAAGGATTGTGGATTAGCATCGAGCACCTGACATGAAAAGAGGAAGGTAGATTTGGGCCTGTGAGAATCAACAAAAACACATGGAGAGCCACCGTAGTTACTAATGAGGTTTTTTGAAGTCTGACAGCTAGCGGATGTGTCGAGTTCACAAGCAGAGGAAGAATAAAGGCCGTGGTTGGCAGAGACACGGATACACACACAACTAATTACTTTAACTCGAATGGAACAAATTGTGTCAAGAGTTAGGTATCTCGTAAGAGAAAGACGGTACCAATGCCAACATAATGTTAAATGTTTGTCTCAGCTATAATACATGATATTACTGTAGATAATATGGCACAAAACCACTAGCTTCAAATAAATACTTTAAGCCATTTAATTCACCCACAGGAGAATTAAAAATGTCTTCAAAATCCTGACCTAGGTTTTCTAAAAAGAAAAAAATATTCACATATTTATTATTATATTATTAAAACTGTTGCTATATACTGTACATAGCAACAACTACGGTAGCTCCAAAAGGGGTTAAGGTCTAAATGGCTGATATTTATTTCACATGGTACAAGACAGAAATCATTCTGGTGCAGAGTCTTTACTTGCATGAGCGAACAGCGAAGCGGGTGCAAGTTACCAGTAAGTGATAATTTTGCGATCGTCAGTGGTCGGAGATTGGAGGTCCTCTAAGTACTCTGATTGGCTGGTTTAGGTGATGATGTAATCGTGACATAATTAAGAGATCTTTATGAGTATCTCTCACAACTGACGGCCGACGACCAAACACTGCTTGACCCAACCTGATTATTCCTAATTCTATATTAGTATTAGCTTCAGCTAAGCTCTTAGTGGCGCGCTAAGAGCTTATAGATCTGGTATTTTGGGAAAAGCAACATAAATCTTTGAATATTATGTTCTTTCAGAGAGAACCTTAATAACTCAAATCTTTGCTTCTGTGAGGTCCTCGGGACTCCATATTTTCAGAAGTGCGTCTGCATTAGTCAAACACAGATAATTCTGGGGGTCCTTGGCATGAAATATCATTAACATCGCTGGCACAGAAACAAACTGTTGGGATTTTGAAAACATTTTGTAGAATCTAGTGTCAGTTCGAAATGGATTAAGATAACAGAACCTTTTCCACATGAGCCACTATGTGTTTCGGCATTTCTGTGTGCCATTATGATAGTGACTGATACTGGAGTTGTCTTTGCCGGCCTGGCACACAGTAACACACTCTGGCACTAAACTGGCCCAGGAGGTAGAGTGGCCATCTGGGAACCGGAAAGGTTCCTGGTTTGATCCCCGGCTCCTCCTGATTCGTGTTTGTCAAAGTGTCCTTGAGCGCACAGATTCTCTCAGTACTCAGACTCTACTAACAGCATAACCTGCCAGCAACACTCCCATAAAACATGTAATGTTTTATAGTAGGAGGAATGGGACTAAGAATGAGGAAGAGAGTAAGCCAGTTTCTTTTTCTGCAGATAATGGGATTTATCTGATTTATTTTTTCCATGTACTGTAGAAAATAGCGTTTGTTTTTACTCACAACCCATAACAAGTGCTCTGTGACCCTGACATGGGTCCTGAGTCTTGACCCACTATGGGGGAAACAGCTTTGGGTGATTTGTTATGCATTTGTCCGATTTACTCATGAACGATGAAAAGCGCATGGAAGGACAAAGATTAAACAAGCAGGGCGATGCACTGTACATTCAAATATAAGAATACAGCATACCTCATCCTCCATAAACATCGCATGTTTCAGATGAATTTCAGGGATCTTCTGTTTGCTGGACACCCGGGCCAGCTCAAAGGCAAAGTCAAACGAACTGATTGAGGAGAGGGAGAGACAGAGATGGAGAAGGGGCTATAAGGACACTTCTTGTCCAAAGTGTGCCAGGCAGACGAGAGTATTTCACAAAAAATAACGAGTGCTTGGATAATTGTGTGCTGCACTTCTAGTGCAGCACGCCGTTTATCCAGTCAACACTACAGGAGATAAACTATCACTGAGAGCGTGCGCAAACTGTTTGTGTGGCTTTTCTGGCAAACTCCAAGTAGCAGGTGGTGCTTTAGCAGGAGATTGTGGGTGGTGTGAGTTGGATTGGAGTGGGTGAACGGGGATGGTTCTGGCAGAGGGCCATTACAGGGTTGAGGTGAGGCTGGGCAATGATGACATCGCAGGGGCGGATCTAGGTATGGGCATGGGGGGCGGGCAATGCCCCCCTAAATGCCCTGACTGCCCCACCAAACATGATGGCATGCAAAACAGGTCAAGATATTTCAAATTAAATGCTTATATTTAAAATGATTTGAAACACTACTACTGCTACTAACTAACTACAGCTGTGTCACCACTAAACCAACCGCATTTCATCATTGTAAACATGAAACTCTCTGAGTCAGACCTTTAGCTTTATGCGTGCTGCGTGTCTGTTGCAACTTCAACAACAACTGATGTTATTATTGATGCTTTACTTGCCTAATAAAAGTCCTATAACTGAAAATGGTATGGGTGCGGCTTCATCGCCCGTGTCGCTTCGCGCCATTTTCTCCTGCCCCCCCAATTGGGAAATTTTACATCCGCCCCTGTGACATCGACTGGGTAGTAGTACACAGTGAAAAAAAGAGACCAGCAACAGGATCTGCACAACAACATCATCATATCGCCACACAACACCGTTTGGCTACAAATGCTCAGCTGGAACACGTGGGCGTTAAAAAAAAGGCACCGTTGTTGCATAATCTCGGACAGGATGATGATGATGATGGCGACAGAGACACATTCACGTGTGGGACGGACGCTAGTATGCTCACCAGTTGTCTGAAGCAAAATCAATGGCGTACTCCAGCAGGGAGAACTTGTTGAGCAGCTTGACGGCAGCCTCCCCGCCCAGGCTCTTGGCCCACAGGTAGGCAACCTGCTTCTGGGCACTGGCCCCTCCGTGGCTTTTAGCCACCTGACACACGCACACACACACACGCACGCACGCACGCACGCACGCAGAGGGGAGAAGGACAGAAGGACATAGAACTGATTAATATGCAGGCATACATCATTTCTGTCTCACGTGGCCCAACGGCATGGTGGTGGTGGTGGGGGGGTGCAGATTGCAGAGAGAGAGAGAGAGAGAGAGAGAGAGAGAGGAGAAGATAAGACATGAACAGGAGAGATCTCCACCTCCACGGAGAGATGACACAGATGGGGAAGCACAGATGATCGTTATCTGGAGCTTCAGCGTATACAGTGTAGCTCACGGGCCGACAGACAGAGGTTCGACAGACTTTCCCTGTTTTTGACAGGGTTTGAATATAAAGTGCTGCGTTCTATTAATCAAATGAAGTGGATCTAATAACCTCTCAGCGTCTCTGTCTTACCCGTATCAGTGGGGTGGTGGGGAGGCGGGGTGGGGGCGGGGCGGGGGTGAAGGTGGGGCGAGTCATGTGCAAAGGCTGTATTATAACCCAGTGAGTAGTGAACTAAATTAGATGCCACTACGACCTTCACTGTTCAATGTGAAACCTGCACGCTGTGCAGATGGCAGGGGGCCGACAGAGCACTTTGAGAGCAGAGTGTGGGGTCTGGTGGACCCTGGAGGGTCACATACAGTTATTTGATGGCTGTGTGGCAGATTGGGGCTGCTTTTCCTAACAATGACTAGCCTGGTTCCAGTCTCCCTTGCCGTTGAAACATTCAACCTCTGAATGTTACCGGCAACTGAGGCTGGCCAGTGCCAGGCGTCACCTGTTGCATAGCGCGTTGTTTCTGATTGGATGTTGTTCCAACAGACCTGAACTGTTGTTTTTTTTTTCTTTTCAGAGACCAATCAGAATCCTCGGCAGTATTTAGATCTTCATAAGCCACGCCCACTCGTGGAGATCCTTGCCAGACGGAGTTGCGCAGTTGAATTTGAACATCACCATAGCAACGGAGGTTGGTTCCAGGCTAAACAATGACTGCTTTCACACTCACATACTGACACTGCACTGTTGGTTTATTATTCTAATAACCAGTTTTACAGGGTTATTGTATTAATAATAGTTATCATTTATCATATTTTCCTCACTGCCCACCTCATTGTTATTCCCTCATTGGTGTAGTACATACCAATGACTTACAGGTGGAGGCAAAGTTAATTTAAAGTGGGAAAGGACTTTTTATAATTGGTATTTCTAGTGATTAAATATGACAATCTGAAAGTGCCTATTCCTGCGCCCCCAATCAGACACACTGAGAAAATCACAGATATCTCAATATGCAGTACGTAAGTCTGACTGTTTAAAAAACAACTTTTTGGGGTGTGAAAATACACAATCTTGAAAAATGTAAAATTCATGGTGGAGCGCCTTCATGCAAAGAGTGAGCAGAAAGCTAGCAATTATAAACTGGGCTATGATAATCATGTTTACATTAACAGTTCATTACCAGTCCATATTTATGCACATGAAAGAAAAAACTGCTAAGGATGGATGCATGGAGTTTACATAAAGGCAATCTGGGAACCCATGGGGGATTGTTTGTTTCCTATTGAACTTGCCTCTGGGGGTAAGCCTCAACAGAATGTGTAAAACAGGATGAAGGGAGTTTAACAACGGGCCTCAAGCCAAAAACGTCTGCTCCGTTGCATCACAGGTACAGGGACATCATGATACAGAAGGAGAAGAGGAATCTAGCGGCACCACGGACGCTTCAAGCCTTTTAATACGCCTCATACACACTGCATGAAATAGTAGAATGCGTGTTTTTCAATGAGACAACACACCATACAGCGTCGCTGTCCTCCCCTTCTACAATTTTATTGATTGATATCTACGCGCTACTGTTTATTGGTTATTTATTGGTTTGAGACTACATCGTAATGCAATGACTGATGCTCCTGATGAGGACAGTTTTTCAGCTTTGCTGTGGTGCTCTGTGTCTGTGTTTTCATTCCCACTATAAACAATGTACAAACGTTCTGAATGGCCTTGCTGACACAGAGAGAGTACAGAATCTGTTCTTGAGAGATTAACTAAAAGACCTAAACTAAAAGACCCCTTCCCCCATTTTCAACCTATTTTCCTTTCATTTTTTTCTCCCTAATGGCCATTGTAAGCTGATCCATTCTGTCTCATAGGTCTGTGTACATTTCAGAAACACACCCTACCAGTGACCCTAGCAGTTTGAAAGTTTCGAACAGTGTTTTCAAAAATGTCTTTTGTGTATTGTACCCGGTACGCATCCTCCCACATGTCGCTGACGCGGTACATGTGTACAGCGGCCTTCCACTCCTGTGCCTCCATGAAGTGATACTCGGCCTCAGAGAAGCGGGACTCAGCCTCCAGTTCCTGTGAGACAGAGCGAGATGTAGTCAATCAGACGCAGGGGTGGATTGGCCATCTGGAGTACAGGGAGTTTTCCCGGTGGCCTGCGCCACCTAGTGGCCTGGACAAGATCCAAAATGCACTAGTGGCACTTCCAAAATGCATTAGAATGCGCTAGATGCTCGCCTGGAACATGCAGATCAAAATGACCATTAATCTTCTACATTCTCTAGTTGTGTAGACTAAGTTGGGCTAATTCACATGATGAATATTTTAACTCTTGAGGGTGTAAAAATGAAACCAAATGGACCCGCAAGCGTCCATTTGGTTTCATTTTTACGCTCTCAAAGAGTTACATCTGGTTAACCAGCTGCCCCCCCAGGGTGGACTGGGAAAGGCAAAATTGTCCCGGTGGGAAAATATGTGCCAATCCGCCCCTGGTCAGACGTTGCAATGTGGTACACACGCCGCCGCGCGTCTCTCTGAATTCATGTTAGCATCACATACTATACCTTTGCCAGGTGTAGGTGTGTCTCGTTGAGCAGGTCTGGGTGGTGTTTGGCCACCAGGCGAATCACGTCCTCGAACATGCGGTTCTTCTTGTACATGGTGATGGCCAAGTCTGGCTGCTTCACTGTTGTGAACAGCCTACGCAGCAGTACGCACGCACGCACGCACGCACACACACACACACGCACACACACACACACACACACACACACACACACACACACACACACACACACACACACACACACACACACACACACACACACACACACACACACACACACACACACGTGCATACATAGACAACACGCATTCATGCACACACACAAACACACACTTGTCAGTCCAGGAATCAGTGAAGCAACAGAAGGGATTCAGATGGAGTTGAAGTGTCAGCAGACACAACACGTTGTGCTAGAACAGAAAGTCGCAGAGGCTGGTGGTAAGCCCACAGGCTGGCCTTGTGTGTGTGTGTGTGTGTGTGTGTGTGTGTGTGTGTGTGTGTGTGTGTGTGTGTGTGTGTGTGTGTGTGTGTGTGCATGCCATAGTTTTGCTGTGTAATGATTACTGTTGGTCAAAGTGCAGCTGTACCTCATCAAATTCCAATTTCGCATCGAGCGACGGTGGCAGAACAAGAAAATCACACACACACACACACACACGCATGCACACACACACACAGAACTGTTTTTTTTTTTTTTTTTACCTCTCAGCTTCCTTGTATTTCCCATCTTTCTCCAGTTCCTGTGCTCTGCTGAGGTACAGAGCTGTTGCGTCCTCTTCCGTCATACACTTCACTGCCAGCTACACAAACAACAAAAGCATTATTTTTTGTGTGTTTTTTTTTTATTTCTGTGGTGTGTGTGTGTGTGCGTGCGTGCGTGCGTGTGCAGACCAACCTTATGAGCATCCTCCCAGCGGCCGGCTGCTGTATACATGTCAATGGCATCTTTAATGTGGTCTCCCTTCACAAATAGCCGCTCTGCCACCTGCAGGGGAGTAAAAACACACACAGAAGGACCTCTGAATATGGTTGTTGCTAAGCACTTAAGCCTTAGTAGTCGATCTACAAGCCTTAACCGTAACCCACAGCTCGTCATTGCGCTGTGGGACACATTAAATACATGGGTCATCATGGTAACTCTCTCGCTCTCCCTTTCATTTTCCCCTTGTTGTGCAGTGTCTACTTCGTCTTTGAATATGCCTTGTAATGCTGTCGCTTAATAGTGTGCGCAGTGCTTTGCTCTCTTGAATTCCTGTGTAATATAATTAGTGAATAAGTACGTAAGTAAGTATGTTTCAAAACAAAGTTAACAAAGTGCTGTACAGTGAACAACAATATAAGACAAGCAAGTTAAAACAAGGCACATTATGGACAATAACACAAACGAGAAATAACAGCAAAAGCATCATTTGCCAACATTAAAAGGTCAGATAAAACTTTTACAAGACAAAATGTAACCTGAATAAATTTTGTTTTTAACAATAGTCAAAAACTGCCAACAGGCTGAGCATTTTTAATCGATAAGGGTTACAGTGTAGGAGGAAGCACTGCTCCCACAGGGTGAGAGAAACCATTGCAGAGGGCCAGTCCCTCTTGGATTACTAGTTTGATCGTCTTTGTTACGGTTCCAGAGAGCTCTCTCATTTGGCTTTGCCTCCAGTAGGTCTGAGATGAATTTCTTTTAACAACTATATCTACTGCCAGCGTTATACTGTATGTGCTAGGCGGTTTGTTTGCTGGTGAGAATTCTAGCAAAGTTACAAAGTGTGGACATATTTTAAGGTGTATTTATACTCCGTACAGAGCCCCATTCATGTTGTTGCTCACTTGATTGGATCCCTTGTGGTCACAGGCAGCATAAGACATAAACCAGCAGTGACACTTCTCTATAGCCACGCCCCCCAAAATAGACTGTGTCGAAAGCAGTCAACATTTGGTGGCTTTTTATTTGTTTTAATATTTATACCCTTACAGGCTTTATAATAAAGCAGGAGTTTTCAACAGGTGGTCCGGGGATCACCTGTGGTCCTTGAGAAGGTTCCAGGTGATCTTGAGAGTGTAAAAATGAAAGTTTCATTTTGGTTTCATTTTTCATTTTTACATATTTTTACATATTCATCATCTGAATTAGCACCACTTAATTAAGAAGTTTACCCTGTTTTGTTGACAAAATCCAGCCTGGAATTGTGGACAAAATCAAAAGAATTCTTTAATTTTAGGTCTTTGGTGTGAAAATGTAATCAAATGGTGGTCCGTGGCTCAAATGCTGAATAAATGGTGGTCCCTGGAGTAAAAAAGGTTGAAAACCCCAGTAATAAAGGATTTAAAAAAAATCCATCCTTGCTCAAAAGTGTGCTTGAAGTCGCTCCCCATGGGACACAGCACACCACATTGGCCTGTCGCTGTCCATCTGCTGTGGTGCTGAACCCTTCACCAATGCTGTCCATGGTAGTGAAGACTAACATATCCATCGTAGAGGATATTTTCACTATTTTAAGAAAGCGCCTAAGTGGTCAAACCCTGTATACTCAAGACATGCTTCATATACAGTAATCTTTATTGCCAATACAGATTACAGAATGTATTGTTTTTTTTTTTCATATGTTGATTTGATCCCCCATGACAAAGTGCACACGTGCGCACATACAAGGTGACCGCATCTCACCTTCAGTGCGTCTTACTGGTAGCAATACCAGGTCTATCTATAACTGCATGTATGTCACAAATCGAGAACTATTCGCCCCACCAACTTCCAATTCGGCACACGCGTTCCATAGGCGCCACCTGGCAACGCTGCTTAGAAGTCTGCTCAGTGTTTCCCATCACATCCCATCACATGTCTCACCTCATAATCCTGCAGGGAGGCGTAGTGCTGAGCTATCTTAAGGTAGAACTTCCCTGCCGATGTGTCGTCCTGCAGCTCCAAGATGTGCACAGCCTTCTTCCACTGCCGAGCTCCGATGGCCGCCTCGATGGCCTTTAAAGAGCAGCTAGCAGAGGAGAGGAGATGTATTAGTCGCAGAGTAATCTCAGGACACTGTGTGTGTGTGTGTCTGTGTGCACGCGAGTGTGTGTGTGTGTTTCTTTCAGTGTGTGTGTTTCAGTGTATGTGTTGGCATGCCCTGGAGAGCTGAGCATTGCGGTTTAATGAACCGCAGAGAAGCGCTCTATCTGATTAGCCTTTCAATTAGCTGTTTTAAGTCACTTCATCAACACAGTCACGTCTGCCCCCATGCTATGCACACTATCCCTGCATACCCTCACACTATGCACTCCTTTCCCTGACCATTCTCATGGTATGCACTCTGTTCCTGCATAACGTACTTTCACACTATACACTCTTCCCCTGCGTACTCTCACACTATGCACTCTCCCTGCATACTCTCACACTATGCACTCTCCCTGCACACTCTCACACTACGCACTCTCCCTGCATACCCTCACACTATGCACTCCTTTCCCTGACCACTCTCACGGTATGCACCCTGCCCCTGCATACTCTCACACTATGCACTCTGCCCCTGCATACTCTCACACTATGCACTCTCCCTGCATACTCTCACACTATGCACTCTCCCTGCACACTCTCACACTATGCACTCTCCCTGCACACTCTCACACTATGCACTCTCTCCCTGCATACTCTCACACTATGCACTCTCCCTGCATACTCTCACACTATGCACTCTGCCCCTGCATACTCTCACACTATGCACTCTCCCTGCATACTCTCACACTATGCACTCTCCCTGCACACTCTCACACTATGCACTCTCCCTGCATACTCTCACACTATGCACTCTGTCCCTGCATACTACATCTGGGGTGGTTGTAAGTGTTACACCAAAGCACCAAAGCTCATGCATATGCTGTGGACTCCCACAGATGGCTCAAGCCCAAGGTTTTTGGAACTGTCCCAGAGGAGAGGACGGACCATTCAGGGACGGTCATGTTCATCCATGGAGGATGGAGAGATGGGACTGGATTCTATAATGACATGTACGTTGTACAAGTTGGACACCACCACAATGCTCTGGTCTTTAATCAACACCAGAGGCACTACAGCTCCTGGTTCATCACAACACTCTGCTACCATCATCGGGACTAAGATGTTTGTATAGTCCTCAGACATCCGGTTTTGCGGCCATTTTCCAGAGATCGTGTGCATTACTGCCACCAACTGACACATAATTCTTTAGGCCAGATATTTAGATCTCCACAGGATACATTTTACGATGAATTATATTTCATTGGGATTTAATTGGTCAATTAAAACTGTGAAAATAGCAGTCTGGTAGAGAAAATACGCCGAATAGTTAAAGGGCCAAACATATACGAGGGACTAAACTCAACATCAAACAGTGGTCCTCTGTGAAACACACAGACGGACGGACGGACGGACGGAGGGTGAAACATACAAATAATATAATAATAACAACGCAGAACACGACACCGTTGTTGTGTTCAGCGCAGATTGGGTTATAAACAAATAACCATCTATTCATGTGCCATGGGAGAGGAGAGTAAATTAACGGACAGATAGGCTGATGCCACTGCATGCTGTCAGTGAGAGGACACTCGGCCTATGTGTCAGACACATAAAACAGCAACAGAACAGCGATGATCAAATGCTGTTTTTCTTGCAGTAACTCAACAAAAAGGCGATAAACAAATTGTCACCCGGGCGTTCACAGGAGCCCATTGAAGTTGACTTCAAAGTTCATATCACTGGTACAGAAGTGGGTAGTGTTTCATTCGAACGCCGTCAGCAGCAGATTTTCTCTAACCCTAGCTATGACCTTTCATCTTCGAAAAGGGCTAATGTTTGTCAGTGATTGATGGGAGATCCACTTGTCTCCCCTCCACGCCCACCTCCAACATCCTCTCTTCTAGCCCTTTATCCTTCAACAGTACTCAACACAAATCCCTCTCTTGGAGAAAAGGTCATGGTCTGTCTAGTGGTGCTATGGCCGTCTATCTGTGCTGTACAGCTGTTGCTTCCCTCCTGCTTCCATCACTCTAACAATCACTCTCTCTCCACTCAGCCACTCTCTCCTTCCCTTTCCTCCTCTACCCCCATCCCCCTTGCCGTGTCCCAGACAGCAGGTTACCCAGCCTCGATGAAGTGGTTGATGGCGGCGTCCATCTGTTTCTGTTGGACCAGATAGTCCCCCCAGGCCTCCTCCAATTTGACCACATCTGCAGGGAAGGCACTGCGAGCCAGCTCCACCGCTGAGGGGACACGGAGAGAAGACATCAGGTCGTGCAGCGAGTGTGTCACGTCCGCATGCACAACACTGCACCAATGTTTAGTTTTAAAAGAAACTGCATTCATACAGCACCTTTATCCAAGGATCATCACATACACCCATCCACACACTGATATTGCAGATGAAACCATGCAAGGTACGAACAAGCACTTCGGGAGCAATTTGGGGTTCAGTGTTTTGCTCAAGGACACTTCGACGATGACTCTATGGGAGCCTAGATTCGAACTAGCAACCGTTGCTGCTAGTTGGTTATGTAAGTTCCTGACAACCACGATGCCACGTCGCATGAAGAGACTATTTTTATTTGAGGGGAGCCTTCTTCTAGGAATGCTATCAGGCAATGCATCCTTCACATACCTTTTCTGAAGGCGTTTCCTTTGCGGTAGCACTCTAGAGCGCGCTGGTTGTTTCTGATCGTCTCGTATAGATCTCCTGCCTGGAAGCAGCGGGGGCAGGGGTGTGAGGGGTTCAGTTAGAGAGAGAAACACAATCAGATCGCGGTCGAAGTACAGCACAAACAAGAAGAAAAAAAAAAAACTTTTGAGTGCTTGACTTTTCCCCCCTCTACCATGGGCCTGCGTGTGTTCTCACCTCAGATACACAAACACAGATGGTTGTTTGGCACATAATATAATAAAGTTCTTATGCAGATGGCTTGAGACTGAGACGTGGAGAGAAATGTGCACAGATGGAGAGATAAAGAGAGAGAGAGCGAGGGGCGGGTGGTAAGAAAAAGTGATCGAAAAGGAGAAAAGAACACTTGGTTCTCCCAGGCATCCTGCACAGACACAGCGACACCCCTACCTGCATCTGTTATCAGACAGGAGGAGGGGAGGACAGAGGGAGCGGAGAGCATAGGAGGAAAGGAGAGAGAGAGGGAGAAGGTTTGTGTGTGTGTGTGTCTGTGAGGGGAGGGTGAGAGAGAATAGAAGGATGACGAGGGTGAAGTGGAGAACACGGAAAAGGACAAAAGAGTTGATGAAGGACAGACAGGCAGAGTGAAGTAAATAAAAGGGGGCTGAGTGAGTCAGATCCGTGCGCGTGTTCTGCCAGACAGACAGTGACCGCATGAATACCAACGGACGATAGCTTCAAAACCACACACACACCCTCTCGTAGAACTCTCCTTTGATGAGGGCGGCGGCGATGCGGCCGACTGCGTCGCTGTTGGCCGCCAGCTCCGGGCGGCTGATGGCCAGACGGGCAGCCTTGGCAGGGAGGCCAGCCTTCAGGTAGAGGTTGACGGCCCCCTGGTAGTCGCCCTCTCCTTCCTTCAGTTCGCCTGCCTTCTCGTCCTGCCCCGTCTCCGTCAGCCACTGGTAGTAGCTCCGCCGCAGGCTGTCCAGCTCAGGGTGGCCCTGCATGCAAGGCAGGGTGGGGGGGTATGTCAACGGGTAACTGGATAGCTGACCGTTAAGAGTTATCTGGATTATCTCATTGGCTTTGCAGTTAATTTGGATATTAATAAATGAGTGTTCTGATCTTAAATCCATTTATTTTAGATCATTTTGTAGTAATAGTGTGATAAAACATTACATCACATGTTCTACACAGCTACAGCTTGTCCCACTCTGAGCAGCGTTTTCTGCCCCCTCATTGGCGCAACAAGGCTATCTTAGCTCGTTGCTGTGCAGCTGCACTCGTCAGAACTAAAAGCTGACAGGAAGACGAGATGAACACATCATCATCACCATTATCATCATAAACATTATACCAGGCGAACAGAGAGGGGTTTCTCATAAGCGAAAAGTCAACAACAGAAACAGAACACATTGGCATTCAAGTTGTTCTTCTTCCTTAAAGGTAATAGAGGCAACTTTAGTGTGTGCAAACACTGTGTTTGTAAACAGATTTGTTTAAAATCAGAATCTAACTCCACCTCACCTCCACCCTATTGGCTCATTATGAAACTGCTGTAAACTGCTGTACTGTGATTGGCTAAAATACTGCCTCACCCCCACCTCCCCTGAGCCCGATGAATGTTTTGTTTTCATGATTTGTTGACAACAACAACGTTCTGGTCCATCTGCAGGACAAAGCAAGTGTCTGTCAGCAGGGAAACAGCTGTAGCATCAAAGTAGAAGCAATAGAGGGGAAAAAGGCAAAAAAAAAAAATAGCTATATTATATCTATTGTGATTTTTGGTAAAAGGTTGCCTCTATTACCTTTAATTAATAATAATAAAGGTATAGGTAGGCTCAGATATGGACAGGTCATAGGACAATAGTCGGATACCCAGCTGGTTAAGTTAACCGTTAGTGACTTTCCTAGTGGGGGAGGATTCTTATTTTGAAAAAAGCTGATCTTGCTCAGGCGGTTATCTCAAACGCCTGGGCACCTAAGCTCCCGAGCCAGCCTAATGTCATGCCACAGGTTCGACTCCCAACCATGACGGCCTTCGTGTGCCCTCCCAACCCCCATCTCTTTCCCACTTTCCTGTCAAGCTCATCTGTCAATGAAGGAAAAAAGGCCCCAAAAATATATCTTAAAAGAAAATAGCTGATCTAAATGCTTGCCTTACCCTATCCTAAGAGTCATATGCTGTAGATGAAAGTGAAAAATAGGGTAGGAATCCAGAATGATTTGATTAGCTCTGTACACTTGTGCACTGTGTGCATGTAAAGTAATCATGATGCTTATTTTCATTTTGTTTTACTCTTCTAATCAAAACAGCAGAAGCGATGAAGAAACCGTTTCTCACTTTTACCTTGACGGGCTACATGAAACATTCTTGGTATTAACGTAATTGAACAATTAATCCCCTGGAAATTAAAGTTCATTTCAAGCATATAAATAGCTTCTCTAAGAAGAGCGATATGAATATAACCCTAACACCATTGAAATTTGTGCCAGAGTAAAACAATAGGATAGGAGAACGGAAATGCAATGTACACAGCCAAATGAAAGCAGCTCAAACTGTGAGGTTGCAAAATAAAGTTGTTGTCATATAGGTGTCTCATTCATCAGAGAAAACAGGTGTAATAATAGAGTCAAACTCCCTGAGGATTGATCAATCCTGGGTTTTCAACCAGTGGTCTGGGGACCACCAGTGATCCTTGTGAGGGTTCCAGCTGGTCCCCAGACTAAATGATGGACAGTTGGTTAACCAGATGTAACTCTTTGACAGTGTAAAATGAAACCAAATGGACCCTTGCGGGTACATTTGGTTTCATATTTACACTATCAAGAGTTAAAATATTCATCATGTGAATTAACCCAAGTCTACGCAACTTGATCTGTATGTTTGGCAGTTTTGTTTCCCCAGAAATCCAGCCTTGTATTCTGGACAAAAACAAAATAAATCTTTATTTTTTTGCTCTGTGCGGCTATGATGTCATCAAATGGTGGTCCGTGGCTCAAATAGTGGGCACTGGTATCAAAAAGGTTGAAAACCACTGAGTCAATCCATCTGTACCTTGGATTCAGCCACAGCGATGCAGTTGTCCCACATATGCAGTTCCTGGTACATTTCAATCACCTCATCAATGGCATTCTGTGAGAGAGACGACATCATGTGTATAAATGCACCGAAAAAAATGATGGATGCCTCAGTCAAATTAGTCTCACATAGCAGCACCATGAATAGTGATTTCCACGTACGGATACATCTGGTGATCTCTAAAGGACATTCAATTGAATCTAGATTTCCCCAGACATATTTGTAGACAGAGATATGTTTGTACCATCAGAGTTCAGATGAACATTGAGGATTCTCTAGCGTAGTAGCCTCGACACCCAGGCTTTCATTTTCGTTCGCCTTGCGCGAAAACGGAAAGCCTGGACTAACGCACGTTGGAAAGTGGCCTTCAAGTGGGAGTGAACCTTCCGGGGTGGGCGTCGCTTTAAATAATGTGACGTAGAACAGCAGTGGACGGGCGCGGGAGGGGCCGGGGATGACGACACGTTAGTGAGATCAAATCAGAGCGCAGCACTTCCGCCGTGTGGATCCCACGACACCCCCGCCCCCCAAGGCCAAAATCATTGAGGGCTAGACCAGGCTACTAGCGTAGTAATGTGAGTGAGCCAATCTCTCTACATTAGAGTGTATGTACTGTATAATACCTGTACTGTATATGTATCATACCTGCTCCAAGTAGTACATCTCTGCCAGCTTAAAGTTCTTATCCAGCATGGCCAAACGCGCTTGGACCTGGAAGAATTCTGTTCCATCTCCTCCCTAGACAGAATAACACAAGCATGCATGCGCGCACGCACATGCATGTGTGCGCGCGCGCGCGCACATGCATGTGTGCGCGCGCGCGCACACACACACACACACCAAATATAATTTGTAACAACACCTAGTTACAGTACAGTAAACATCCCCACCAATGAGAGTGGCAGGTAGACTGTAATAGCTGGACAGTATCACAAGAGGTGCGTGTGCGTGTGCATGTGTGTGTGTGTGTGTGTATGTGTGTGAGAATGGATTGGGACAGCAGGTACATACAGTTTCCTTTGATATTTTGTCAGCAATGGCGTTTGTTTCACTGAGGAAACGGACAGTAGAGACGTCCCCTAAGGCAGCGAAACACCTGGACATGGAATGGGAGGGAAAGAAAGTAAGAAAAAAAGAAAGAAAGAAAGAAGTTAAACCTGACACTTACAGGGACATTTCACTGTTTTAGAACACTTTCCTGGTGGTCTTTATGTGTGGTTTGCAACCTGGTTGTGACTAGTTGCAACTAGTTGCTTATGGTCAGTATGGGTGTGGTGTATGTGTGTTCTGACCTCTCAGCGATGTGTAGCTGGCGAGCCTCCAGGGACAGTTTGCTGAGGGTTTTCCACATGGCCTCTGTCTCTGGAGACATCTCCAGGGTCTCTAAGAATGCCGTAGCTCTGCACGCACGCACACACACACACACACACACACACACACACACACACACACACACACACACGCACGCACAGGGGAGAGCTGAGTCAGGAAACAAGATAAGCTTTGAGGTGAGAAACAAAGAGGAAAAAGAAACGAGCTGCAGTATTGTGTTAAGCAGCTGCAGGGCGGGCACACACACAAACACACAAACACACACACACACACACACACACACACGCACACACGCACACACACACACACACACACACTAATCTCACTAACTAACAAAGCATCTATGATCAGAGCACCTGAAACATGCAAATTAAAATCTCTTCTGAAACACGTGCCAGTAATCAAATTTCCAGAGCTGTGCGCACGCATGTGTGTGTGTGTGTGTGTGTGTGTGTGTGTGTGTGTGTGTGTGTGTGTGTGTGTGTGTGTGTGTGTGTGTGT
Source organism: Benthosema pterotum (assembly GCA_039105355.1). Classification (NCBI taxonomy): domain Eukaryota; kingdom Metazoa; phylum Chordata; class Actinopteri; order Myctophiformes; family Myctophidae; genus Benthosema; species Benthosema pterotum. Next base: position 38,764,054 of record CM076983.1, on the reverse strand, counting down.
GTGTGTGTGTGTGTGTGTGTGTGTGTGTGTGTGTCAAAGAGCACTTCCCCTCATCTGGGTGAATACAGGTACAGCCTCCTTTGCCCCTGTACTCTACCATGGCCCACTATTTTTTTCACATTCTAATGCACAACAGCATAAACGATAAAAACATTTGAGAAACCATCCACCCCCGGGGTGATGCAGTACTACTGACCTGTAGTAGTCTCCATCATCCACGGCAGTACCAAACTCTATGAGACCCTCGTCCAGCGTGTACGTCACTGTGTTCACGCCCTCGGTCACAATCACTTCTGTCTTGCCATCGGCCCTCTCCACTTCTACCACATCTCCCTGGTTGGAGCGAGAGAACATGGAGGGAAAGAGAGGAGAGAGGAAACGGATGAAACGTCTTAACCCAGTTTATAAGACAATTAGACGATATGGGCTTACTGTATATATCAGTGGTTTTCAACCTTTTTGATATCACTATTTACTTAGAATTTGAGCTACGGACCACCATTTGAGGACATTTTAGCCCCACAGATCGCAAAAATAGAGATTTTTTTTTTTCATTTATCCACAATTTCAGGCTGGATTTGGGAAACAAAACAGTTAAACAAACAGATCAAAAATGACCATTAATCTTCTACATTGTCTAGTTGACTCTTGAGAATTGTTTTTTGTAGATCTGTAAAAGAATCTTCTCACCCTGAGGGGGACCATGGTAACGCTCTCTGGGCTGTCGATGCTGTACCAGATGCAGAGGTTGCTTCTGTTCTGGGCCACCACCACGTCACTGCCAGGAACCCACTGGACGTAGGTGCAGAAACTCAGCACTGTGGTCTTCACCGTCGTCTCTATGTCGTACAGGTGCAGCTGGAGAGGGCAGACATCCATGCATCTTGATCAGTGGTTTTCAACCTTTTTGATACCAGGGCTCACCATTTATTCAGAATTTGAGCTATGGACCACCATTTGAGGACATTTTAGCCCCACAGACCCCAAAACTAAAGATTTCTTTTAGTTTTGTCCACAAGTCCATAGATTTCGGAAACAAAACAGGCAAACACACAGAACTAGACTAGAGAATCTATTGGGATAATTCAGATGATGGATATTTTAACTCTTGAGAGTGTAAACATGAAACCAAATGGACCCGCAAGGGTCCATTTGGTTTCATTTTTACGCTCTCAAAGAGTTACATCTGGTTAATTTTCATTTTTACGCTCTCAAAGACTTACATCTGGTTAAGCAACTGTCCATCACTTAGCTGGGACCACCTGGAACTCTCTCAAGGACCACTGTTGGTTCCCGGACCACTGGTTGAAAACCACTGATCTTGGTGATTGTGCATCATGTTTGAGTGCCGCGTAACAAATCTCACTAAACGAATTCAGAATGGCATTAGGCAACAGTTCTTTCTCAGAAGAGGCGTTTTAAAATTCTATACAAGGTACTATTATGGTGTCATGCTGTGCAGAAAGCCATGACCGACAAATCAAACAATGCACCGTGAACAAAACGGACTGATTTATATTCACACAACAATTCCATGAGCATGAGTATCCATCTCTGTCTCTTCTTTAGAAACATCCATAAATGAATGCATATTATAAGGTTCCTTTGCAGCCGGAAGGATTGTGAAAGCACAAAGTAAACCCCAAAGAAGCTTGGTCTTAGGCAAAATGATATGAATTGTCTTGCATCACTACATCAGCTTCCTTTGAGCACGACTATGGTTAAATGAGGCCAGGGTAGCATATACACATATTACAGAACAACATGAACTTGCACATGTACCTTTTAATTTAAAAGAAGAGACACTGAAGACTAAACTAACTAACTAACTAAAGTAAATTGGCCACTGTTAGAAGGGAACGTCTACATGGGTAAAACATATGGTCCTGCAGTAAGGGCAGTTAATGGTTTAATGTTCTGTGGGAATTCATTCTAATGCTATGCAGCCAAACTGTAGGTGGAAGCCAATGAAGCCAAATAAACATTTGCAAGACACTAAAAGGATAAAACCCCAGAGCTGATAGATTTCAAAACTTTGTCTCACTTAGTTAGAATGAAATACATTTCCCAAAAGTAACATTTCACAATGAGGAACTAAAAAAAAACTGAAGTATTGCTGTATCTCCATTTAACAGAAGGCAGAGTTGAACCATTATTATGAGTCCCAGGGCAGTCGAAAGTTATAGGCAGCCGAGGGATTCCCAATTACCAGAGTCCCTGTGTCGTTGCCCAAGGGCTAGAGCATCAAACTGTTTCATGGCCCAAGGGCATCAACTGATAACTGCTCTCCCTGCCTGTCTGCACAGGACACACTGCTGCTTGCACCACTCCCAGTCAAAGACTAACACAGTGTAGTACTGCAATTGTATAATTAACAAGCGTAAAAAGGTCTGTACTCTTCAGACTGTGGACTGAGAAAAGGCTCATAGCACACACCTTTCCAATGGGACGATACTCTTCTTGGAGATATTTGCGTACTACGTATGTGCGCGCCTGAGTTTGTGTCCCTAAGATTGCAGGGATATTCTTTTTAATGTGTCTCCAGTTGCAAAGCAAAGCGCGTACAGCATGTTTAGAAAGATCAGCATCTAAATATATGATGAGATGAAGCTACCGCACCTGGGTATTATCCCTGCTGTTAGGGGAAATGGCCTCCTTATGCCTGATGAATGTCTATGACCGAAATCTTGCAATAAACTTGGATTAAATGGTTGCTTGAGAACTAAGCCTTTGCAGTACGCTGTGGGTAATGTACTAGGATCCGGACAATCACCATGTTCAGAACTGAACAGATAAACTGCATTTACTCTAACAATGTTAACGTCTGTAACATCTGTAAATCTGATTGAGGAGCATAAGATGCCAATCAATGTCAAACCAGAAGGTTGGGGTGCATTGCAACAATCAGGCTTCAAGATGACACACAATTTACTGAACCTTGTGTCCCATTATGGGCTCATACTGT